>ML977162.1:113833-478286 GCA_010015705.1 Aulographum hederae CBS 113979
GACGTAATTAATGCAAAAGGCGGACATACGAAATGGTAGCTTATATAATTTATTTTACGCAGTGGCTTACGTGGCGTTTTTTTAGCGCTTTACAAAACTTTGCCTGGAGACCACAGTAAAAGAAGGGATGGCCTGGCCAATAGCGTGCCAAATCAGGCAATATAATGAATTCTTCGCTCGGACTCGTGCTCTGAGGGGGGGAAGGGGTATTTTTGGAGTGGCACAGCCTCAACCACCGAGCTCGACCATCGGCCCTATCAAAAGCCTCAAAGCCATAGTCCCCAGACGACGACGACGAAGTTCGGAAGATGTTCAGAGGGATCCCTTGACAGCGGGGTAAAGGTAGTTCTCTGAGTATGGTTGCTGGAACGAAATTGATCATCTTGCGATATGAAGACACCGTCACTTGCTTGTTCGTGGCCGGGTCCTGTTACTCCTGTAATATCGACTCCTGGCAGCGGCAAGGAGCATGGCAGCGGGCCGACCGATGGGAGACGACGCACGGCGCATCGACAGCGACGGACACGATGGCAGGTGCCGAGCAGGGTTGCACCGGTGGTGACCAGCTGGCGTACTGGCTGGGACAGGCTGACGACGGGGGACGCCTGCGCCTCGTAGTTTGGGATAGACCTGGAAGGAAATATCTTAGGTACGTATTCTGCTTGCTGAGATGTGACGCCTTCTTTGCGACCTGCTCTGTACATCAACCTCGACTCCTTCTCCCTCACCACGCGCTCGCTCTCTCACCAGACTCACCCACACACTCGCTCGACGATACAACCTTGGAAGGCTCACGAGGCGTTGGCCGTCAAGACGTTTCACCAAGCACGCCCCCGTTTTCCAGAACCGACCAGCTGCATCGCACCGCCCGACGCCTGCCGAGACGCCGCCGCCGCCGTCAGGGTCGAGGGCCCAGCATCCTTCAACCATCAGCCTCCACCAAGTTCACACTCCACCTCCACCTCCTTCATACGGCGCCATCTTTGTTTGAGCGTTATAGTCCTTCGTTTGTCTTCTGCTCGTTTTTTGCATCTCTCGCCTCTTCCTGCATTTTAAACCAGCTCTTCTTTGTCCCCGCTTCTCGACAGACAAAGGTTGACCCTGCGCTGTCCGCAACCCTTTAATCCCATTTGACCACAACCAATTTCTGCCTGCATTTCCACGCCTCGAACCCGTTTCCTAAATTCCCAGCGGGGCGACTACCTCTGAGCCGGACGACCGCGTCCAAAAACACACCTCCTGGCCACCATGCTTCTTCCACGACCGTCGCCCGCCATGCTTACCTCCCTCCTACTCCTCGGAGCTCTGCCGGCTGGAGTCTTCGCCACAGACGTGCTCAAGACAGATGGCTTCAGCACTTGCTCCAACAACACTGATATACAAGTCACGAAGATGAACATGGAATACAACAGAGGGTCCGGACAAGTAACTTTCGACGTGGAAGGGACAAGTGCAGTCGAACAGGACGTTACGGCCGCAATTGTGGTCACCGCATATGGAAAGGAAGTCTACAGAAAAGATTTTGATCCCTGCGATTCAGGTATCAGGCCATTGTGCCCTCTGCCAAAAGGCCATTTTGCTGCGCAAGGAAACCAATCCATCGATAAGGAGTACGCCGACCAAATACCTGGCATCGCATTCAACGTCCCCGATCTTGATGGGATCGCGCGGCTCGAGCTCAAGTCCAAGAACGGGAACCAGACTCTTGCCTGTATTCAGTCAACAGTCAACAACGGGAAGTCCATGAATGTTCCAGCAGTGTCGTACGTTGCTGCTGGCATCGCTGGTGCGGCGCTTGCTCTGTCGTTGCTCTCTGCTGCAGCCAGCGGAGGCCATACTGGCTCGAGTACTCCCAGTCCCACCTTCACCGAAGTCATGTGGTGGTTCCAGGGAATGGCCATGAATGGCATGCTCAGCGTGGAGTACCCGGCAGTCTACCGCAGTTTCTCCAAGAATTTTGCTTTCAGCACTGGTCTCGTTCCCTGGGATGCTATGCAAACCTCCATCGACAACTTCAGGGCGAAAACCGGAGGAAATCTCACGGAAGACTCGGTCGCCTACCTACGCAACGCCACCCTCATCCACACTGATGGTAACAACAATTTGGCGAAGCGCAGTTTGGAGACGCTGATTCTCTATGCACGCGACATCTCGACCACTGTCAACGGCACCACATATGGCGACGGCGACAACTCGGCGAACGACGATTCGGATGACTCGGAGAACAAGTTTATGCACACGGTTCATGGTATCCAGGGCTATGTTGAAGAGCTGACGATCCCGCAAGCCAACACATTCATGACTGTTCTGCTCATTTTCGCTATCGTCATCGCTGCCATTTGCGTGGGCATCCTGCTTTTCAAGGTCATCCTCGAAACATGGGCTCTTTTCGGCTCCTTCCCCAAGCGGCTCACCAGTTTCCGAAAGAGGTATTGGTGGCTTTTGGCAAAAACCATCACCAGCTTGATCCTCCTCCTGTATGGCATCTGGACCCTGTACTGCGTCTATCAATTCACCAGCGGCGATTCGTGGGCCGCAAAAGTTCTCGCCGGAGTCACCCTTGGACTGTTCACTGCTATCCTGCTCCTCTTCACGTGGAGGATTTGGTCGAAAGCCAGACAATTCAAAAAGATGGAAGGTGACGCTTCGATGCTTTACGAGGACAAGAAGGTCTGGGTCAAGTACAGCCTGTTCTATGGCGAGTACAAGAAGAACTACTGGTGGCTTTTCGTGCCTGCCATCATCTACATGTTTGCCAAAGGCTGCGTCATCGCCGGCGGCGAGGGTCACGGCATGGTTCAGACCGCTGGTCAACTCATCATCGAGTCTCTGCTGCTCATCCTTCTTCTTTGGAGCCGACCCTATTCGCTCAAGTCGGGCAACTGGATCAACATCTTTATCCAGATTGTCCGGGTGCTGTCCGTCGTCTGCATCTTGGTCTTCGTCGAAGAACTCGGTGTATCGCAGACCACAAAGACTATCACCGGTGTCGTTCTTATCGTCATGCAATCTGTCCTGACTGGCGTGTTGGCCATTCTCATCGCTGTAAACTCCATCATCATCTGCTGCAAGACAAACCCCCACCGCAAGCGGAGAAAGGAGCAAGGTAAGCATATGCAAGCCTGACTATCTCAGAAAATAAGTTACTTACTCTTCCTCTCAGAAAAAGCCAACCGCGACCTTGACAACTTGACCCCCCTGGACGCCCGCAACTCTCTGCTCATGGAGCCTTTCCCCAACCAAAAGAAGCGGCCCAGCTCCTTCTCAAACTCCGACCCGGCGATCGCCTCAAAGGGCGCCTACGATCCCGTACCCCTCGCCGAGCGTGGCCGTCTCGGCCCTCGCGATCCGCTCCTCGATGATGCGGCGAGTATGGGCGGACAGTCACACCACACACATCAGCGGAGTATGAGTCCACCCAGCAGCATGGATAGGCATCCGACGTTGCCAGATATCGACACGAGTTATCATAGTGGGAGGGGATATTAAGTCGGATGGAGCAGTGCTGTAAATATCGAGACTGGATTGTACAGTGTCTATACCCCAAGCGAAAGGGCCTGACTTTTATTTTGTGGATTTCAAGCGATTTGATTCTTCTACCTCACTCTTTTTTTCCCCTTTTCTTTGCAAGTCAACGTGGAAGGTGGGTTCAAACATCGGTGGCAGGGGAGCAATTCATGCATTTGTCGAGGCGTAATCTTTTTTAATCATCATCCGAGACAGCGTTCTCGTTGGATCACATCAACCAAATTGGTACTCTTATTAGCGTAGTTGGCAAAGCGAAAGGTCTGTCGGAGATTGCGAGTATGAAACCCAAACATATTACTCACAAAAATAATTCAACGTTTATGGCGGAAGTGAGGTCGATGCTATGTGATGATAGAGGGTTGAGCGTTCCCAAAGCGTCAGATCTCTGGCGTCGAAAGAGAATAAAAGATGCGGGATGCATCCTAACCCGTGTGTTCTTGAAGTCTCCAGATCTTAGCGTTGGCATATACACAACATGACTAGATTGGCATCGGAGATGAATTAGTAGGTAGATATAGAACAAATATTTATAATTACGAAGGTAAATAGGTACATAGATCTGATCGACCTTGTAAGGTCCATCTCAGTGAATAGGCCGTCGCAGGATGGTGCAAATCCTCCATCAATTGTATGTGTCCAGCAGGACGCCCGTCTATACTCCATCAAATATGTAAACCTGTTTTGACAACGCCTCAAAATTCCCATCAACTCCCAAGCCTCGTGTATCAACAACAAAATACTGCCAACGTCTGTCGTACATCTACAGCGAGATCCACAGAGTCACGAGACCGACAATCGCGGCGCTCCAGCTGGCGAAGATAGCGGTTGATGGGGCGGCGGCGGTGGGGACGTTGCCGGTGGCAGCACCGCCGAGATACCACGAGCCAATATCGGTCAGGTCGCCGTCGCTGTCGAGCATGGCGGCGTTGGCGCCAACGTTTGAGACGTCTGAGCGGAAAGAGCCGAAGTAGGAGTAGTGCGTGATGTTCCTAGCAAAAAAACAAAACAAGTCAGCATTTCAAATTCCCAATAAAGGGAAAGAGCAGAACGAAACCCACGTCCCATCTGCTAGAGGAAGCAAAAAACTTACTTCATCCGATCAAACCACTCAGCACTCTGATTATAGAAGCTCTGACTCTCCTCCAAATTCCCATTCGGATACGCATACTCGGTAACCCAAATCGTCATATTGGGATACGCCGCCATCTTCTGCCCGACATGACTGGCCAGACCCTCGAAATTCCCATACCAATGCACCGGCATGCAACTCGCGCTACACCGCCCGCGGCACTCCTTGAAGAAATTCTCCAACCACGTGAAGCCCGCCGGCGCGCCCGTCGTGCCGGGAGCGCACAGCTTGACGCCGAGTTTCTTGAGGGGCTCGATCTCGCGGATCCAGGTTGCGGCGGCGAGGTCGGCGGGGATGGCGGAGCCGCCGGTGCTGGGGTCGCCGTCGGGTTCGTTGAAGGCCAGGACGTAGGAGATGTTTGTGCCGGATTCGATGAGGCCGGTGACGGTGTCGAGGAAGGCGGTGCCCGTGTCGCCGTCAGAGGCGCCCCAGAGCATGGGGACGAACTCCATGTTGCTGTTGAGGTAGGCGGCCGAGGGCTCGGCGCCGTAGTTGTAGTACCATGATAGGTCGCTGCCGGCTTGGGTCCAGATGCGGTCGTCGGTCGGGTGTTTGGAGGAGGGGACGTAGACGAGGCCGCGTTTGTTGGAGGGGTCGCAGTGGACGAGGGGTGCGAGGAGGAGGGTTAGGGAGAGCGGGAGGACGGTTGAGGTACGCATCGTGGGCGGGCTTTTGGAGTTGGTTATAGGAGGTCGAGGAGAGAAGAGACACGCGGCGGAGTGGAGGTGGCTCTTTCCAGAACGCTTTTGAGACCTTCCGGGTTCGCTTCGCTGGGGAAGGTTTCGCTGTCGTAGGAGGTATGGGCGGGTTCAAGACTGTCTTAATCGACGACTCCTCGAACGGATAGCGGCAGGTGGGACTCGTACGGTGACTGATGATTTGGGAACGAATGGACACAGCTGGCAAGAGCAGCCGTAGAGGACCGAAGCGACAGACTGTTACAACCAACGTCGAAGCAGAAGACGAAGACGAAAGAGAGAAGAAGAGAAGACAGCAGATAGAAACGCCTGTAAAGATAGAAAGGGGCGGATTGTTTAGTTCGTGATAACTTAGCGGGCCGGCGACTTAGCGGCGAGGCTTCTCTGGAGCAGTGGAGACTGGACGGGACCTGAAGCGGTGGCCGCTTGGCTCCTGCAGGGCTGGCTCATGGCAGACTTTCTCGAGCGCAGAAATGGACCAGAATAGGTTGCCGGTTGGCCGTTTTGGGCCATGCTCGATGCCGTTGAAGTCGCGGCTTCCGTGGTGGAAGCGTGGCGCCGTCTAGACTAGCAGGGGCACGCCCGTCCAAGACTTTATCGATTTCGCCCAAGAACTCCGAATCGACCAACCCACGGCTCCTGTAGGATGTGGACCTGTACAGAGACCCGTATTTATACTGCAACGTTCGCTGATAACCCCCAAAGGTTACGCAGTGGAGCTACGGAGTATAGCAAAAGCTATCTGCAGAGTGCACATGCAGAAGCCTCCCGGTCGACATTGAACAGTTGCACCTCATCACGTGCATGGCGCATCCCGCACCTCTTCGAGTTCCAGGTTTCACCAAGTCGAAGGGGCAACTACCAAGATACGCCAATGTCAGGTACCAAACGGGCATCATCCGGTGTTCCTCAAGCGAGTGCTTTATTACCTACATGGCTTCAACCTAGTCAGCTAGACACTTCCACGTCCAAAGCGGAACCATTGTTAAGATAGCCCTTCCAGACTATCAACCATTCAATTCTACCGAAGACGAAGAGGAGATGTCAAAACTCCATTTACATGCCGCCAATACCAACGCTATGCCCGCAGTCATTTTCTAAGGGTATCTCCTCTCATCCGTCCATGCCCCTACTAATTACACAATAAGATAGAGACTCGTGATGAAACTAGGTCCCACGAACAAGCCAAACCAAAAGATGATGTTGCCCAAGCTGCCTTTGTTTCTGAGGAGCTTCGTCCTGCTGAGGCTAACGAGGGGAATCTGGGACAGCTGCATCAAGAATAGGTAGCCTCGCACCTTTTTGAAGATGCAAAGCATGACCAGTTCATGTACGCAAGCGCTAAGCAAGAAGGTGACAAATGTGGCTGTTTGTTTGCTGAGGTGAAACGAAGATATGGAGGAATGATAAACGTGACGAAGGAGGAAGTTGTGGACCGGTCGATTCCAGTCTCTAGCGTATTGATCGAAAGTCTCGGAGTTCCACCACGCTCCGTAAAAGCCACGGTCAGCGAAGTAGGTCAACTCGGCCAGGACGTTCAGGCAGCACTCCCAGATGACGTACCACGTCAAGAGCTGTTCCAGAAGAAGCGGGAAGAGCATGTCACTCAGGATCCAGGGGAATTCAGACCATCGCTCTTGAAGCGTCATGCCCTGCTCTTTCATGGTGACCGTGGCTTTAACCAAAGGATAGATGTACTGCTGCGAGATGACCATCATGACCCAGATGACCCCAAACGTCGCTGCGGTCTTCTCAGCTACATACCACCAATTAATGCGCTCCAAGCGAGGATACTCTAGCTCATACACGAGCGTCGGCAAAAGTGTCCAGTCGCAAAAGTTCGAGAGGGTCAGGTTGTTGGGATAGCTATTTCCACTGGTTGTGCATTTGCCTTTGAGTTCCTGCGAAAGGCTGTCGATCTCGCGCTGAATGAGTTCGGAGAATGCCTTCAGCTGGTCATGGTCGAGAGGCTCGTCCGATTCGAGTGCATGGACAATCGAAGACACTTCCGATTTCTCAGATCGGAGGTTTGTTGATGTCCTGGGTCCAAGTGATTTTCGGCGCTGAGGTCCCGTTCCATTGCCATTGAGTTTCTCCAGCGCCGTTGATCTGGTATTGCTAGGACTTGAAGGGCGGGAAGTGGGACTTGCTTCCATGGTGTCCAGTTGGTCCAATTTCTCTTGCAGCAGTCGTCGCCTCCGGTAGATCTGCGACAGATACCCATTGTAAAATGCATAGCTGTGCTGCTTCATCACAAAGGCAAGCCCATGCAGGACAATGAAGACAGTGTGGGTCCACGGCCAGTCTCGATACACAGTCCATCCGATGACTGCGCCGAGATAGAAGGTCTGCCATAGATTTTGAATGATCCAACCGGACGTGTTCCACCTGATGTAGCCCTTGGCAATTACTTTTTGCAGAAAATAGCCGAACAGTGTACCGGCACACATGACTCCATCAGTGATTCCAAGCAGTGTGACATCTCTTTCGAACATCATGTGTAGCAGTTGAGCTTCTCCGAAGACGCTCCCATGAAGTTTCCAGTTCTGCGCTGCAATCTTCACCAGCAACAGCGCCATGCATAGCCAGAAGAGTGTGAAGAAGCCATGGAATGGTGATTCGGAGCTCAAGGGGTTCTGTCGGTCGAAGGTGGTAAATTGTCGAGTGAAGACAAGATCTCTGAACCTCACCCTACTCTTCTTGTCCGACGCGTCCACAGCTGCCGCCTCTTTCTCGGTGATGCGACGCAGAATGTCCCGTACTTCTGGTTCGTCCGCTCTCAGGACATAACGACCCTTCTTGGTCTCCTCCAAGATGACATGAACACTTCGCCTCCTGTTGTGTGTATTCGCGTACGAGTGTGAGTCTTCTGGATTGCTACCACTGCTGTCTTCGGCCGTCGAGTAGGAGGACATGTTGGCGGCGGGTGGTAGTTCCAATTGTTCGGCGCCTCCTCCTTTACCACCTTCAACCAGAGTGGCAGGGTCTGGCTTCAAGTTATCATAGTCTTCCTCCTCTTCTGAATGGGTCAAATGGATGGCGCTCCACTCGTCGCTGCTTTTGTCGAGTATGGCTATTTCAGAGGTGTCGAGTTTGCCGTTGCCATGATGGTCGGGAATGACGTTGCTTTTGAGGTGCTGCATGCTGGCCATTGTTTCATGCGGTCAATCTCTCCGGACGAAACAACCTAGCATGTGATCTGCGGAAAGACTGCTTGCTCCCTGCAGAGGAATATGTAAGATGATGGTCGGATGTTGCGGAAGCGAGCTGGTACTAGGCACCTTATATGAAGTGACGAATACAAGGGTGCCTTACGGAAGGGACAAGTATTAAAAAGAAGGTCGCGTCAGCCAACGTAGGCTACGTAAAGCTGTCAGGGAATGGCCAGATGCCATGCCTAATAGGAACCTATTACTCGGTAGATTTCTAGGTGTGACCCCGAACCTCGCGAGCACACGACTGTAATACTTGCACGATGATGAAATCTTGAGGGTTTCATGCACACGTTTCCACGTTCTTTGGCCTTGGCCCTCTCGGCGACGGATATACAGTCCTTCCGCACCGAAATGGTCACCAGCGGACTTCAGGGGCTGTAACAGTGGCGGATCTATGAAAACATCTTCTTATCATAATTGCCTGCTGGACGATTCGTGAGTAGTTTGCTTGTTACTACCACCCCAGGTAAAGCTATAATTAAATTCATCAGATATCATAACTTTCAGCTCCCTTCTAACTGCTATAGTTCAGCTTGGAGGCATAGCATAATGTACTGTGTGCCCTCTGTACAGCTTTGATCCTTCAAAGGGATTGTTTCTTTTGCCTCTTGCTTTTCAAGTCTCCTTGCAGGAATTGTTAGGAAAATATAGAGATATCATTTTGAATCCCACCCAGAGCTCGACAATTTGATCAAAGATTTATTTCCCTCAAAAGACTTCAGATGACTCCACGAGCTTGTTCATCTTTCAACTTCTTTGCCCTCTGTACAGCGTTGGTCCTTCCAAGAGACTGTTTCTTTTGCCTCTTGCTTCTCAGATCTCCTTGCAAAAATGTTAGGAAAATACAGAGATATCATCTTGAATTTCACCTCAGAGCTCGACAATTTGATCAAAGATTTCTTTCCCTCAAAAGACTTCAGATCACTGCAAGAGCTTGTTCGTCTTTCAACTTCTTCCAGAAATCGCACTGGGTAGTGATCAATCGTCGTCGAATCGATCTTCCACGAGGTTTCGCAGTCCACCATTCCCCCCGAGATAGTCAAAGCCATCTCGTCCGATCTCCAGGCGTTGGCTAGCTTTCCTCATTTGCCCCCCCCTTTTAAGAGCTTGGAGACTCTTCGTACAAGGCATCAACCTGTTCAGTAGGAGACTTCATAAGTACATCAGTCCTACGTCGGTGTTGCATCGTAGTTGGGTATTTTGGGCAGCAAATCGATCCCCGTAACTCTCCTAGGAGCTTAGGACCTCGTCTTCACGTTCCTTCATCCAGGATGCCGATGCGTACGTGTAGGGGTTAAATTGTGTTTGCTTTCCATTCCTAATCTTGTCGATCTGCGCTATATGGTGCTTGAAGTCATGAAACGGCGTCATGACATAGGTTGCCGCAGTGTCCAGGTCGGTCCTCGAACGGCCGTTGTCGCGGGCTTCAACGGCTTCTATGCTGTCTGATTGTTCGTCCTGCTGGCATCTCTTCTCGGAGAGCGGGAGTGTCCGGTCGTCGCCGCGGTATCCAGCTCGGATCTTCTTGGCTGCAGGGGCAACTTCGAGGTCTCCAGTTCGAACCCTCTTGACTGCTGGGGCATTTTTGCGGTCTCGGGCTCGATTTAGTCTAATTGCTAGATCATTCTTGTGGTTTGAAGATTGTGACATTCTATCAATGGACCTGGCGTCGAATTCTGGGATAGGGGAATGAAATTGATGGTTGATGTTTGTGAAGGAACAATTAAAGGGCTCTGAGCCCCAGAATATATACCTCCAATAAAGCGTATGTGGCTGCCTGAAAAGCCGTTCTTGACGTGATTCTAAAAGTTGGTTTTCGCAATACTATCTCAGGGTTGTCTCTACAAAAACAACAGCCCGGTTGCAACGGACTATATGCTCGGTTTGCTCGTGTTACCTACCTCTCTTACTGTTTCGGGGTATGTCGAGTCAGAGACGAGGTCGTGTTACTGATGTGTATTTCCAGCCCCCTTGGATTTTCGGAGGGGAGCAGCAAACCTACCACATCAGCCAAAAGTTCTAGGTCAGACACGTTCCGGGAAGACCAAGTCATCCGTCCAACCTTTAAAGGGTCAGTTGAAAGCTCCGACAAGTTCCAATCCTGCAGCCGATAATCCGATATCCTTTCCAATAGGCGGCATGAAAAGAACTCCAGTACGACGCCCAGCCCTTTCGGCCTACTGGTTGCTTACTGCAAAAGACTATTTTCGGAGAGAACTTTCTTCGATCTCTCCCAATAGACGTTAGAATATGACGAAAGTCGGATGCTTTGGCTAGAAGATTTCCAGGCTATACACGCTTTGGGAAGATCTGACACAACGTCCAGCTTTCAGACGTTCACTTGGAAGTTTCGAAAAGGGGTGTTCTGCGGTTGGAGGTTCAGTTCCCCTTTGAATGGCTGGCTTCGACATAGTTACACATCAATGGGCAAATGGCAAGTCATCGGTCATCAGCTGAAGAAGGGTTAGATGGAGAACCTTGTCACTCTTCATAAGAAGCAGGAATGATCAGTCGTGAAGACATGATATCAATGTGTATCAATACAAGCCTATCACTATCTGCACCCCCTCACTTTTCCTCAACGCCGGGTATTCGACAGGCCATCAATTTATGTATCAGAAGCAGATCCAATATCAAACGCCTTCAGCCTGCTATAGCGAGAGAGCAGATGCGCAAGACAAACGAAAAAGGAACCATATCAAGTTCTAAGCTGTCGCCGCCGTGCTCGCAACATCAATTTCCACCTTCGGCATGGGGGCATTTGTGCCTCCGAGGTCAGTGACTCGTGCGTTGGGGTTCTTGGTGTAGTAGTTCGAGATGGCGGATTTGATGGCATCTTCGGCGAGCATAGAGCAGTGCACTACAGTTTCAGTTAGCCTCCATGTCGATATTACAGCAAAACTTGTTCCAGAACTTACATTTGACGGGTGGCAAACATAGCTCCTTCGCTATCTCTGTGTTCCGGATCTTAGCCGCATCCTCCAACGACATGCCCCTCACCAGCTCGGTGAGGTAGCTCGAGCTTGCAATGGCCGAGCCGCAGCCAAAGGTCTTGAACTTGACGTCGCTGATGGTGTTGTCCTTGGGGTCGACGCGGATCTGAAGCTTCATCACATCGCCGCACGCAGGAGCACCGACGAGGCCGGTTCCGACGTCGTTATCGTTCTTGGACATGGAGCCGACATTCCGCGGTTTGTTGTAGTGGTCGAGCAGTACTGAGGATGTTAGCCGAGATGTCTTGCACGAACTTCGAAGCATGTGGGGTTTCAATGCGGCTCTAAGCAATCCGTGGAGCAGCATCGATATGGTGAATGAAGAGTGTTAACATATCTTTCTCGTGATAGCTCCTCCGCGAATTGGTCTGGGCGACTGCTGGAGCGACTACGCGGGAGGATGTGGCCAATGTCGGTCGTGCGGCAGTAGCAAGGACTCTGCCCGCCTGAGCCGGTGCCCTCGCCAAAGCCCTCGAAAACATTTTCAGTGTAATTGGATCAAGTTCGTGTGTCGGTGAAAGGTGATTGAGGTTGCTGTTAGATGCGAAGGTGGTCGTGGTGGGAAGTTCTGAAGTAGGTTTTGGAGAGATAGGTCGAAGTGACGATACGATCATAAAAGCTGGGGGAGGTTTGCGGGTCTCGGCCCCGGTGATGACAAGTCTGAGCACGTGAGTGGCGGAGACAAAGTTTGAGCTTCTCCGAGGATCAGCCGCCGGTGTGGCTTGGCGCCCGCTCGCACACAAACCGCTTGGCGCAGCAAATTCCTCCACCATCCAACATCGTCAATCGAAGAAGGTCCTTCAGCACCCGAGATTGAAGATGCAGATGTGAGTGCCTCTTCACCCTCTTCCCGCTCTCATCTCCCGCCTCTACAGGCCAGGTCATTTGAGAGATGGCACTGACACAACTCTAACAGCTTCGTCAAAACCCTCACGGGGAAGACTATCACCCTCGAGGTGGAGTCTTCTGACACCATCGACAATGTTAAAACCAAGATCCAGGACAAGGAGGGCATCCCGCCGGACCAGCAGCGCTTGATCTTCGCCGGCAAGCAGCTCGAGGACGGCCGCACCCTCTCCGACTACAACATCCAGAAGGAATCGACCCTCCACCTCGTCCTCCGTCTGCGCGGTGGTGCCAAGAAGCGCAAGAAGAAGGTGTACACCACCCCCAAGAAGATCAAGCACAAGCGCAAGAAGATCAAGTTGGCTGTGCTCAAGTACTACAAGGTCGACGGAGACGGCAAGATTGAGCGTCTGAGGAGGGAGTGCCCCACGGAAACCGTGAGTATCCCTCCTTCGTTTGGACTGACTGTTCCTGTTCTGACCAGTCATAGTGCGGTGCCGGTGTTTTCATGGCTGCCATGCACAACCGCCAATACTGCGGCCGCTGCCACCTCACCTATGTCTTCGACGAGTCCAAGTAGACCACTGATCGCGTGTGTCGGATGATGGGGGGAGATAAAGGGAGGATGGATCTCTGGTAGCATTTGCCGGCATACTACACCGTAGCTAGGCAATACTATCGGGACATCTGTCAACTACACATCTGCGACTCTCTGTTGTGGTCAGCCTTTTCATGCGTGACCCTTGATGTCTCATCCGCTTGCGAGTCTTTGAGAAATCCCTCCCTTTCCATGGACACCTGGGAAAGGCCTGTAGCCAACGACTGACTGTAGATCGAGATAACGCCCAGAACTGAAAAATGGGCTGGGTCAAACGCATGCAGATGGATGTTGGCGTGCTGCGTAGATCCAATACTAATTCTTCAGGGACAGGTGAGAAATGAGTCATAAGAATGCAACACACCAGACTAAGGACCCAGAATGAATGGTCTAACGAACAGTTTGTTCTCGCAGCAACTTGCTACCAGCCTAGATACAGATACAAATATATCCTTCCGCCTCTCCATGCCCAAGCCATGCCACCATCACCTTCCTCGCCCGACAGGCACACATGAAACGACCACGACAAACGGAGCACGAGCGCTCAAGAAGTGCAAGAGTGGAAAAGGTTCCGTGTAGGTACTCTCAAAATGCAATAGAAATGAAAGTCCCATATCTCCCACGCCTCCCATTCCCATACCCTCATGTCATGCTCCATTTCCGTCCGTGAAAAGAAAGAAAAGACAAGTTCATTGGTGTCGTACCAGTGGCCCATGCATGCTCCGCTTGCAAATCAAGGAAAACGAAAAGAGTAACAAACACCGTGGCTTCTGCAGGGAACGGACAAAGAGGAAAAGAGCAGGAGAGAGAGACCTAGAACACCGAAGGCAATGCATTCGTGATATCTGAGGAGATATGTTAGGCACTACTTGAAAGCGCCCCTGATGCATGGTCAAGCGTTATCAGTTTCCCATGTCGCTATCGCTGTCACTGTCGCTGTCAAGAGCATCGAGTTCCACGAAAGACATCAGCTGGCCGACAGCGAAAATGTCCAGTTCCCTATACTCCGAAATTTAGTTTTCTTCAACAAAAAGGCAGGTTTCGGTACTCAGAGCCCTCCATGATAGAGAGGCCCTCGTCGGTGAAAGTGGGGATCACGACTTCTCTGTCATAAACTCCCAGTTGCCTATTGTGAAAATGTGTCAGCCTTATTCGTCCCAGGGGTAACTGTTCCGTTCCAGTTCAAGCATTTCCGACGCTTCTAAGAGATTGCCCTTACCAGCCTTGAGGTTCTCAGCCGTGTCCGTCAGGAGAATCACACGGCGCTTGGTGCAGTAGCTGGTCTTGTCCATCATTTCCACCTTGAGATCCGAGAGTGCGTCCACAGGCTTCTCGAACATCTCGCTGAGATTCTCGACCGCCATCTCCAAGTCTTTCTGGTTGTCCTCGAAGATCATGGTCTGGTTGTTCCTGGCGAGGTAGAACGCGAATGCATAAGTCCACTTGAGGGTTTGGCGGCATTCCTGAAGAGCCTTGGATGCTGCCTCGAGGAACTGGACTTCGATCCAAGACATGCCCGAAGTGGTCTGCAGCGACATCATCTTACGCTCGGTCTTCTGGTATATATCGCGGTCGAGTTTCGCAGACTGCTCGTGGTTGGCGTAGCGGTTGTAGTAGTGGAGGTAGCGCTCCAAGCTCTGCCTGCTCTTTGCCTGTGCATCTCGTGCCTCGGAACCGCTCTTCTCTTCGAATCGATTGCAGTTGTACCAGCTCGTGCCATGCTCGCTCCACACGCCCATGCACATCCAGCAGAACTCGTGGCGACACTTGCGGCACGTCATGTGATTGCATCCGCCGTTCTTCTCGATTGTTGAGTTGCAGCGAGGACACTCCTTGGTGTTTGCCGATATCCAATTAGCAGTCTCGGAGTCATCCTCGCACTTCTTCAGCCACCTCTTGACAAGTGAGCAGGGAGCAGGTTGATGGTCGTTGAGGGTGCAACCAAAGCAGAAGCCATGGCCGCAGTTGCAGTGGACGGTTGGCACGATGCGCTCGAGATCGCGAGCCTTGACTGAGCAGTCAACCGCAAAGACGCAATTCGGCGCCGGGCACCACTTGAGGTTGTCCTTGTCGTCGACGTAGGTCCGTGTGAGAAGTTCTTGATACCTGCTGTTTGTTAGTTCAAGCTTGATGACAAGAGCTCTGGCGGAACATACCTATCCTGCAAATCGGTCGACACAAGCAAGTCGAGAGACTTCGAATCCACAACTCGATTGCAGTCGTCTCCAGGGCACTTTATGCGAGCCGCCTCGCCTTCATCCTTAATCTTTTGCGAGAGATAGTGCTTGTAGCAGTCTACGCAGTACCGATGGCCACACTTCATAGCAAAGGTATCCAAGTCCTCATCATCCTCGCAGCAGATGTCACAGGAGAATCCTTTGACCTTCTTTATCTTGCTTGTGTTGCCCTCATTCTCTGAAAGACCAGCAGCCTCCAAGACCTCCTCCTGCTTGTCCATGTAGGACTCGATCAGCCGCTCCTTGTTCCACCGAGCATATCGTAGCAGGATGGCGGTCGCTTCTGGGGGCTGTCCGAGTATGCTTGAGACTTCTGTGACTTGTTTGCTCTGGTAGGCTTGGATGTCCTTCGGACTGTAGACTTTGAATTCGACTTCATAGGCCTTGCGGCCAGGTTTCATGATCTTGTCTTGTGACTCAAAGCCCATCATGTCGCCATCTTCGTCGCCATCGAAGTCGGAGTCAGCATCTCCTGCACTACTGTTAGCGTTGTCGTTCTCGGACAAGGCGAGATTCGACGTTCCTTGTTCAAGGCTGAGGTCGCTGTCTTGGTCCAGAAAGTCGTCCTCGCTGGAGATACTATTCATGTCTGAATCCATGATTGGTGAAGCTTCAGTGGCCGGTGTGGCTGGTGGGGTAGCCTTGCTCTGGTCGATCAACTTGGAGGTGGCTTTCTTGGTTTTTTTGGTAGGTGGAGCTTCGGTAGTAGGTGTGGGCTCCGGAGCGTGTACGGGGATCTTGCGCTTCCGATGAAGAGGAGGCGTCGTGGTGTTGGTGAGTGCCGAGTCTCGCCGCTGCAATACGGACGAGACTGGCAACCTGAGGGGAAAGAGAGGAAAAGAGAGCGTGCCAGCGGAGGAGCAGAAGCAAGAAGGCGTAGGCGCGGGTAGGTTAGGTTTGCGAAGGCGAAGGAAAGAAAGCGTCGTTTTCGGAGAGGGTGGTGGTTGTTGTGATGTGGAGGCTGTCAGGTCAGGTATGTGGTGAGTGAAGTCACCTGCCTGGGGCACGAGCAGTCCCTCGTCGGAGGTGTCGGTGCTTGGCAGCCCTACGGCACCGACCCCAGAATGTCAATGTGCCTGCAAATCGAGCCTCCTCAAGTCTTCCGGTAAACACTCCCATCTGCAGTCCTGATATGCCAGCTTTGATAGGTTCTATGAGCTTTGCCCAAAATTACCGCAAACGGATAAAAGGTTGCGCCCCTCGTTCTCCGATCGAAGTTCGTTGTTATTCCGTTACAACAACATGGCCAACGTCGAAGTCGCGTGAAAAGCCAGGCAAAACATCTCACGCGATAGGGACTGCGTCTTCCAGAAAGATTTATTATTTGACTCAAAGATGCAGATATCCAGAATCAACTGGAAGCTCTACCTAGCTAGGTAGAATCTGGCCATCCTTAATCTTCGTCGCTTTCCTCGTCCTCATCGTCGCTATCTTCCTCCTCGGAAGATTCCTCAGTTATACGCTCAATAAACACCTTCATCTTCTCTCTGACTCTCCTCAATTCATCCGTGGACTGACTCTTCTCATCTTCCCACCACTCCTCGAGTCCTTCCGCCTCGATGACCTCCATGTTGTTGTAAAGCTCAATGGCAACGGCGACAAACATCAAGTCGCCGTTCTTCCGCTTGACGAGGTCAGTCTGCATCGAGAGGAGAAAGTCCTTCTGATCCTCCTTCTCCGCTTTATTCTTGTCGAAGAGAATCCTGGGGAAGATTCCTTTGTGCTGTGGTAGCACATTCTTGACGGCTTCCTGCGTTGGTACTCCTTCCTCCATGACTTGTGAGATACGCTTCATGAATGACTCTGCGACTGCGCGTCGTAGCTGATGAAAAGATGCGTTTGTCGCCATCCGCAGGCTGTTTAGCTCGAGCGCAATATTTTCCGTCTCATCGCCTTTCTCAAGGGATTCAACGATGCCTTTGACTGCCTCGTGATGGAAATCAGTCGCATGTCTCACTCCACTTTCTTCTGAACCCACAGAGTGGATGCTTTCTCTAGCTGACCTGTCACGGTCGATGAAATCGATATCGTCTTCTTCGGATTGAAGTGTGGAGATGGACTCGTTGGACAGGGCCAGGCTGGCCATGTTGTAGGCTAAGACGATATGAGTAGAGATCTTTGATACGAACCTTTGTTGACTTACCAAGGCCAGTGTTTGCGTGGATTTCTGAATCTTCAGTCTCGTCGTCCGAGTCTCCATAGACGTAACCCTCTCCCTTTTCCCCAACAACACCAACATCAGACTCAGCCACAAAGGACTCGCCATCCTCGCGCTTCCTCTTTACCCGAGTGAGTCTGGTATTTCTCCGGATTGTCATACCCTCGGAAACCCTCACACCATACGACAGCAGTGCTCCCGGTTCAATGGTGCATCTTTTACCGATTTGAGCCTCCGCAGCCACTATCGCTTGGGTGACTGTTGAACCATCGCCAATGACCGTATCCTCCCAAATATACGCGCCATCAATGGTGACGTTCTTACCGATTTGACACCGACGGCCGATGATACTATTGGTGATGACACTGCCGTCTCCTACGCTGGTATCCTTCCCAATGACAGTCTTTCGGCCAACGGTGCAAGAGCGTGCCAGAATGACGCCGTCCTCCTTGTACATGTTCCCTTTTTGCAGCTGGTAGGTTTGGCCTTGCAAAAGATTGCTGTCTGGACACAACGGATACGTCCATCTCGACAAGATGTCCTTGCTGATGGAATCGTAGGCCTGGAAGTTCCGCACTCGCGCGGCGTAATGGTCGGAAATGATGTGTGTGTGTATCGTCAAGCCGTTCAGCTCATAGTCTTCGAGAACTCCTTTCAGGTAATTTCTCCGTGGAGCTTCGTAATCGAAGTGCTCAGTCCATTGGGCAAGAGAATCAGGCGTACATATGTCAATGCCGCAATCTATGAGGTCAGTTCGGACTTCAATCTCTGGGTGTTCGGAGAGGAGTTCGGCATCAAGATTGACGTAGCGAGACTCTTGGCCGGGCAGGATATGATCGTAGTGCAGACATCTGTTCTTGGACGGGTCTATCACAAACACGGGTGACGTCCCCTGCGCTTTACTTCGATGCGCAACGCCAGCTTCTCGCAGCACCACGGTCATCACAGCATGCTTGTCGGCTGCTTTCCTTGCACGATGTGCCGCCAATGCTCCTTCCAGGGGAAAGTTGCTGACAACATCCCCATAAACCAGTATGAAGTCGTTCACCAGTATGTTTCGCTGATCGAGCGCCCGCATGGCATCTCCTACGGTGTCGGATGTGGAGCGGATGATCTCAACATGAGAGAATGGCGACGAAGGGGAGGCCCACTTGGAGAGATTCTCAGAGCCATCCGCTTCAGCCGAAGGGGCAATCTTCGTCTTTGTGCATTGGTTCTTGATGTAGTCCTCGACCTGGTCCTGATGCGCGCCGCAGTATATGTATACCTCCTCGACGCCCGCATTGGCAAGGAACTCGAAGGTGTACTCGATGAGCGGGATGTTCGCGAGCGGCAGTAAGCACTAGGACGGGTCAATTGGCATAGACAGTATTCGTAGGTGGGAGGCATACTCGCGGACGCTCGAGCGTGAAGGGACGAAACCGGGTCTCGAATGGGTCGGCGAGAATCTGCGCAACAGCTTAGCTAATTCCTCACAGAGGCTTCTTCCGGACGAACTGACCACAGCCTGTAGCGGTTCCCGTCTCTCCTCCTCAACCGACTTCGACTTCTCTGTGGACCCGCCTTTGCGGCTTTTGGGCGCCATGTCTGACGCCGCTCAAGGAAAGATGGCGGAGAGTTCTTGGGCCAGGCGGACAGGGCGTTTGTGCTGCTTGGCTCTCGCGTGGCAGACAAGTCTAGATCTAAGTGAGATCTGGGGTCAGGAGACTGGGGAAAGCTCAGAGCTGTCAGATTTAAGTTGTGGTGGTGGCTTTGGGCTTGGTGCAGCCACTTTTTTTCGACCGCGGAGTCAGAGCCTAGAATCTAAATCCCAGCCCGGCACGCAGGGCAAAGCCGCAAAAGGAGGTCAGTGTTCCTGCAGCGATGACGTTGTTTTGTGTTCCGGGAGTTCAAAAATATCTAGGAGGCATGCAGCTCATTGAATTCGATTTAGCCTAGTGCGTTCATCTCCTATGGAGTTGCGACAGTTTGGCGATATGGATGTGGTTCGTAGACTTGGCCTACTCCCGATCCTCCATCCATCAGGACCCCTCGCCATCCCCTCAGATGCTGGCAAGGCCTACTCCTTCTATATTACTAGGCTATCCACCGATATTTCAATCAGGCGCACTTGACTCTACTACGAAGAAGTCCTCTCCTCGAAAAAGCGACTAACACGAAAAAGAGCGAGAATAATACGAAAGCTACGCAAGGTAAAACTACCTCGCCATTCTGCACACAAACACCCACCCGATTAGTCCTCCTTGCCAGTTACATATACACACAGAGCCGAGAGAAGAGCAAAAACTCCAGGACTGTCATTACTACCTTGGTCGTGACATATTGGGGTTCATTCCCTGCGGTTGCATTGAAGGCGCATACATCTGTTGCCGTTTGGCGGCTTGCGCCGGATCTTCCGGGCCCGAGATGTCTGAGATCTGGCGCCGGTGACCTTGTTGGGCCCTCTGGCCTAATGGGACTTGATGTTGGGGATTGAACGGCATTCCACCTGGTGTTGGGATCCCATAGGCTCCTGGGTGACCTTGCACGTGATGTTGCATAAACTCTTCGCTGCCAACTGGAGAGACCCCAGGCATCTGGCTAGGAGACGCCCAGTTACTAGCTGTGGCCTCTGACTTTCCGGGAGAATCATCTTCCTTCAAGGAAGTCCTCGCCGAGGCGTGCTGGATTGGTGGGCCGGTTGGTGCTCCCATTGCGTCCATTGTGGGGCCTCCTTTCTTTAAATGGGCGAGATGTTTCTCGAGCATAAGCAACAATCCTTCTTTCGTAAACGGTTTTGGTAGAACATCATTCATGCCTGCAGATTGTAAGTACACGTGAAGCCTTGAGGAGTATGACAAAACACTGACCATGATTGAAATACATCTGAATGTCGTCCGTGCGGATGTTCGAGGTCATAGCAATGATCGGAGTTGGGTCAAACTGCCGGATCAAGTGGCATGCTGAAACGCCATCCAGGTTCGGCATGATGATATCCATGAGAACAAGATCATATTTTGCGCCGGAATGCATTTTATTGACGGCTTCCAGTCCGTCAAGCTGTTGATGTGTTAGAACTGCATTGGAACTGCGAGAAGAAAACTTACAGCAGAATCAATGGCACAGTTGAACGCATAGAGGAACTTCCCTCCGATGCGCCTGCACGTTGGGTCGTCCTCGACAAGTAGAATGTGCGGCTGGCGGATCCACCCGGGATCGAATTGCTGGCTCTTCTTGCGACCCGTGTCTACTTGCACGGTTCTTGGATCAGGTTGCTCAGGGCCCTTGGGAGGCATAGAGTATGGAATGTTGTGGATGTGTTCGCTAAACATAGGATCGATTCCGTTGTTCTGTCCGACCGGGTAAACAAGGTTCTCAAGCTCGCCCATCCTCATTGACGTCGAGGAAGTTGCCGAGTGTGGAGCATTTCGCGAGGCTGGCCGTTGGCTCGCTCGTATGGCAAAATCAGGGGGTGGAGTTGTCAGTGTTCCATTCATACGGATCGACATCTCGCTCATGTGCTCCAAGTTCCTGGGATTCAGCATGACGTCCGCATTGGTCTCGCTCAGCAGCTTCGAAGCATGTTGTAGAGGTGAGGCGGGAACATCCTCCTCAGCTGGCGCCGGATTTGCAGTAGCACTGCTTGCACCATCTCCGTTGGCCTGCTGATGGAAGGGATTGATGGCGCGACTGTCCCTCCTCCTCTGCGCATCCACTGAATGGAGAAAGCTCATGACGCTCTGCATTACATGCTCATGGTTGACCACGGTCTTCTGAACGCCAATGAGCTCCTGCAACAACATCGAATGGTGTATCGATAGCTCCGCGTATCGATCCTGAAGCGCTTGTAGTTGTTGTTGGGTGGCCACTAGCTGACTATTGAACATGTCCATCTGTTGCACGGGCATCATGTCGTCCGGGCCTGGATTCGGCTTCCTCGGCGCTGGAGCCTTCCTTCTGATGTTGTCCAGGGCATCTTTGTTGTTTGCCTTGAAATCAGGATGCTTGAACTCCCAAGCACCGGAGCCATAAGGCGACTGTCCATTCTCCTCATTGTTGTGTCGCACCTTGTGGAAGTCGTACTTGTTCAGCTGCCGGACAAAGCTCGCAAAGTTGCTGTGTTTGAAGTGTTTCGGTAGGATGTTTTTCGTAAATCGTTCGTTCTGGGTAGCAACTGGTTAACTGACCGGCACCCAGCATGAGGTTGAGGAGGGAACATACCTCGAGCACGACAAAGGAATCTCCTTGATCACCCCAGCGGACTACATTTTCATCAGAAGGGTTCGGGTTCTCGAGCATCCTGGAACATGCGTCAGTGTCGATGCTTCTAGACCGAGTGGTCGAGATGCAAGGCTTTGGCCAGGCTTTTGACGTACTTATATAGCTTGCGGACCTGCCAAAGTGTCAGCGTCAACTCTTCCGTGTCCAACAAGAGGCATTGAACTTACAAAGTCGCTCGAGCTGTTTGCCGGCCCTCCGCCGCTCTGATTTAGATCCATGGCGAATGACGCGCTCGACGAGTTTGTGAAAGTTTGGTTATTGAGAGCCCCCTCGAGGTCCAGTTGACGGGCAGCGGCTGCCAGCAGCAGCGCTGGGAACGCGCCTTGTAGTGTCTACTATCTGAGGCAGGAAAGCGTTCGAACGAGCATGGAAGGCTTCCCTCGTTATGCGCAAAACCGATGGCGCAACGCGGCTCTGTGAACGCTCGCGCAAGGATTTTTGTCGGGGCAAGTGAAACGACGTAATGGCTGCAGAAGACAACGGGATTGGCCAGAAACGGCGATTGTTGGGAAAAGCTGTTGTGGTGAAAGAAGCTCTGGATGAGCGCTGGAGGTACCTGGGACGACGAAGCGGACGACGAAGCAGACGACGACTGCGGCGGAAGCGAAAGGCACTGGGACAGAGGGACCGGCAGTGGGAGTGGGTGCGCAGGCTCAGGTGCTGTGGGTGGGCAACTGCGGAAGGGCAGATCAGGGCGGTGGGAGTGGGAGTGGGACTTGGGGAGGAGCGAAGAATGGGTTGCGAGACGATCGACCACTCGACGGTGATTGGCGAGGCGTCAAAAGCATTCCAACCTTTCTCCTCCAGCGGCGCTATACCCGAATGAGCACCCTTAGAGCCTGCGCAGCCTAACCTTAACTTGGATCCTCAGCATACAGAATGCATAGCGAAGTCCCCGGGCCGAGCTGAAGCTGCTTGTCAGAGCAGAACGCCGCCGCCGAAGCAAGACGAGCCACCGCCGCCGCCTCTGTGGTGGCCCTGGTGGGCGAGCGTGGGACTGGGAGGGAGGCGTGCCAGAGTCCGGGGTGGAGGGCGTGCCACCGCTGCCAGACACCCCGGTTCAGCTGACGATCTGCTACTGATGGAGAGGACAAGAGATTAGGACGGGATATTTCAATACGGCCGCGCATCTATTTGGCAATGCGCGCGACTCGACAGTATTGGAGAGGTGATGTTGTCGACTCCCAGCTCTGCAGCTTGGAAAATCCAGGAATTATCGGAGTCCGCCCCCCGGCCCGATCGCAAAGGGGCAAAATGGGGGGGAAGCTGGGAACTTTTCATCCAGCGCTGCACGTCAGAGGCCACCATCCGCTGGCCTTCTTGACCAGCATAATCGCGCTCGTTCATTATTGCAGGTGGCTTGGGCGATAGCAAGCGCCAAGCCCCTGTCGGGTCGATCTCTGTGGTTTGGCCGAGCGAGGGCAAGACCAATTTGGAACAAACGACACCACCATATCACCATATCACCAACTTCCCGTGACCAGCCTGAGAACTACATCTAAAAACAGCCCGACCACCTTCACAATGTTCTCCATTACTGCACGTCGGTCTGCAGTTCGTGCTGCTGCAGCTCCCATTCGCACTCCCACAGCTCCTCGAGTCTCCCTCTTCCACTCCACGGCCCCTAATTGGGTGAAAAAGGGTGATGCAATCCCCAGCGTGGAACTGATGGAAGGCTCTCCCGGCAACAAGGTCAACCTCGCAGAGGAGCTCAAGGGCGGCAAGGGCGTCATCGTTGGAGTCCCAGCGGCCTTCAGTAAGTGATTTCTGATATCAGACGGAATCGGACGACTCTAATCACGTGGTTTCCCCTTTCAGGCCCAAGCTGCTCAGCAACCCACGTGCCTGGCTACATCAACTCTGCAAAGCTCAAGGATGCCGGCAAGGTCTTTGTCGTCTCCGTCAACGACGCCTTCGTGTGAGCTCCCATCCTCCGTTCTCGCTGGCCTCAACACATCTAACGAGTCAAACCAGTATGAAGGCCTGGGCCGAATCGCTGGATCCTTCTGAGAAGAGCGGTGTCCGTTTCATTGCTGACCCGTCTCTTGCCTTCACGGAAGCTCTGGATCTTGACTTTGACGGCAGTGCCATCTTTGGCGGCAGTCGTAGCAAGCGATATGCCCTGCTTGTCGAGGACGGCAAGGTGAAGGAGGCGTTTGTCGAGCCGGACAACACAGGCCTGGGTGGTCCGTTATCTGAACATTGACGCTAAACGATACGGAATGCTAACTTGTCAATAGTTTCAACTGCTGAGAAGGTGCTCTGAATCCGACTATCTCAAGGGACTCGCCCAGAAAAAAGCGTTGAGAGGTTGAAGGGAAACACTCCCTTAAAAGGGGCATAATTCCGACAGACAACGTGCGAATCAACATGAGCAAGCTCTCACTTTCCACGCATTTCTATCCTCCTAAATTTCCGCAGTAAAGGTTGAACGTGGAAACAGGGCACGGGCAACATCTCATATGTGACCAAATGTGAATTCAAGATAGTTTACTCACCTAGCGTAGACAAATTATACTGATCGACACCTCGAGAGAACCTGAGAACTATTCAGAAAATCCAAGTTTATTGACATTGGAAGTATCCAAATCTTGCAATGGTGTCGCTTCTTGAATCTGAATGGTTGATGTTCACTACACCACCTGCAGCCACTGGATCCAGCACTCATAATCTCGCATCGCCACACCGGCTCGACCAACCTCATCTCTTGAATAGAAAAGATTCAAACTCCCAATCACAATTGTGAGCAAGAAGACTACCTCGCAACATCCCATACTACCCAGTCCTAACTCCAGTTTCCCCTTTCCCCTTTCCATGAACAATTTCCCCCTTTCCATCCACATGCACAACCACTCAAGCAATAAACGCCCTCTCAGCAAACCTCTTCCTCTGCTCAGTCATAGGAGGCCTCTTAAAACCACCAAGTCTGCGTCGACCTTGTTGTTGCTGTTGCTCCTCCTCTTGTTGCTGTTGCTGTTGTTGAGTCTGCTCCTGCCCCTGACCGAATTGAGGTCGGCCACCTCTCCCTCCCCGCGCCTGCGTCTGCTCGGGCTGAGCAGATGACTGTGTTGCGGAAGCAGAAGCCAAGGTTGAAGTTGAAGTTGAAGCTGTGGTTTGGGAATCCTGTTGGTTTTGTCCCTGACCGCCCTGGGAGTCTTGCCCAGTCTGGGCATCCTGGGCATCCTGGCCGTTCTGCCCTGCCGTTGCGTCGTTGCCAGTCTGGTCACCGTTTTTCCCACCAGCGTCTGCATCACCACCTGTATTCTCACCATTTTGAGAACCGTTCTGATCGTCTTGGCCATTTTGACCGGCCGCGTTATTGCCGTTCTGTCCATCGGAACCTCCCGCACTGCCCTGGTCTCCTCCACCATTCTGATTTTGGTTACCATTTTGGTTCTGGTTTCCATTCTGGCTGGCTCCTCCGTTGTTATTTCCTTGCCCTGCAACAGGGGAAGTCAGTCTGCCGTGTTCAATCCTATATATTTCCGTGCAGTCCTAATCTTTGGAGATACGCACCAACTGTAAACTTGCTGCAGTCATCTTGAGCACCTCTTTGGGCTACAGGCATCAAAACAGGCTGGTGGTTACTTGACCCCGTCAGGGTGCACACCCTATATGTCCCAGCGGGAAGACCACCCTTGACGTCTGCTTGGAGAAGCCCCCGTCCATTGCCATCGTCGTTGATGCCTTTGAAGAAAACGAATTGAGTCGGATCAAGTGGTTGTGTGGGATTCATGTTGCCGCCCATATCCTGCACGGTGACATGAGTATGCCCAATCACCTGGCCTTGGCCGTTCAGTTGCTGAGGAGCTGCATAGTAGGTGTTGTCCGGGTTTGTAAAGGTTCCGGCTTGGAGATTCTGCGTTTGAACCCTGATTTGGAAGTCGGTATCTGCGTCGATGTCTTGCCCGGCTTGAGGGTCCAAGATGATGGACGAGATCATGTTTGCTTGGGCCGGGATATCTCCCATGACTGCAAAAACATCAGTACGACTCTGCTTCGTGAAAACTCGAACATACCAATGCCATTGCAAGAGCCTTGCTTGTTTTGGACACCGTTCGTGGTAGTTTTGCCAGTACAGAAATTGATGAAGTTTGCATCGTCCCTGGGGATCATTAGACTTTTGGCTAGATGGGGGGTCAATAGGCTTACGTCTCGGATGGAGCTTGTCCTGCATCAGCACTGGCATCCTGACCGTCCGACTGACTACCATCCTGCACATTATCCGGATCCAGCTGAAGAGTAGCTTGCCCTCCATTATTTCCTCCGTTCCTGTTGTTCTGCGCCAAAATCGACTCAAATACGCAAGCTGATATCACAGCAGCCGACATTAAGGAGTTGAAATGCATGATAGGACAATGATAGGAGATATCCAGCCAGTGGAAGATATCAAGACGATCAGGTAACGAGTGTCAGCCGACTAGCGGCGAAGTAAGTGCTATTCAAAGAGACAAAACCACGATCAACGCGGTGGAAAGAGGGAAGAGAGAAAGACGAAAGAAACAAGATGCGAACAGGACGCAACGAAAAAGATGAAGCTCAAGTTCAAGCCAGCAAACGAAGCAGCGTGCTTACCTTCGAAAAGCCGAGAGAAAGACGCCTACCTAAGATATATGACAGCTTGGCAATCACAATTCCAGGAGCGCCACTAACCCACCAGCACTCGGGGGGTTCAGGTCTCCAGATGGGCGCTTGATGGAGTGAAACCACGACATGAAGTCGACTCTGTGCCATTGCCGGTCCATCTCGGAAAGCCAGAGCAAGTCGTTCAAAATGACATGGCACTATGTTTACCCGACGTGGTTGTGTTTTTGTAAGAGGTCGTGATTTTGTAACCGGAGGTGTGTGAGAGTTGGGGTTACATAAACATAGGTGCCCCAGCAGGCGCCTGGCTCCACCTGGACTCCATTTCTTTTGCGATGGCGGCGAAATAGCTGGTGTGAGCGACCTGTCATTGCCGTCAGACTGTCAGTAACGTCGTGGTGCTTTTTGTTTGAGGAAAATGTGAGTTAAAACGGGAAGAAGAAGCGCGGGTACCTCTGTGCGTTCACGCAGGTACTCTGGAGGTATCGACCTTAACACGACAACAGATACAATCGGATTTGCCTAGTGAAAACGCAGCGCAGGACATCGAGGAGAAACAATCAGCTTTGGGTCCTTCGCGGTGTCTCTAGCGGATAATTCAGTCCTCGAATGATGTAGTTCGCGTTCCTAGAGCCGCAAATCCTCGAACAGGAAACAAATTGGTATCGTCGCCGTCCCCTTGAACCACCAACTCCGTTCAGATTGCTTCTGCGGCTGCCGCCGAGTTCTATAGATAGGACCCGAGCAAACAGCCACTTCGGAATGCTTGAGGTGCACTCTGTGGCACATACTGACGTCGATGGAGTTGGAGGTTGACGGTGGAGGTTCGGGTGGAGATTGAAAGTCAGGTTCGGCGCTTCGCTCAAAACCATCTCTACAGAGCCGCCATGAGCTGGTAACGCCGACACCAGAGTTGTGTCAGGTTATGAAGTCCAAAATTGCAGGAAATTGGCAAAATGTGGTGGATTCTTACCCCACGAAGTACTACACATATCCTAACTTCATCGCAGCATGTTTCCAATTTGCTGCTATATCAGCATCCGAAATGCACTGCTCGAGCTCGTCAGATAAAACCTCCCAAACCTCCTGGGGAAGAGGTAACTATATTCTTGAAGAACTCCGCTATTATACCAATCCATTTGGCTGTGACAATTTCGACGCCACAGCCGTTCGCCAGCGCTACTCCAACACCTCATGCTATGATTCCATCCCATTGCACCTAGTTTCCTGTCCATCCATCCACTCATCCAGTCACCCATACATCATAACAACCAACCATTCAATCGCCAAAAGGTATCCATTCATGTGACCACGCCCCGAATGCCCTGCAAAACCAAACCAAATATAAACCCTCTCGCCACCTTCTCCATTTGGAGACAATCAAACACCCTCCCAAGCGCTTCCCCACTTGCTTGCGCACCCATAACGCTGACGAGTTGCACCGGCATTCCCCTCTCCACAAGCAGCTTTCGTGCCTTGACCCGCAATTTTTCTTTCTCCTCCGGACTCAGCGGGGCAGGCCACAGCTTGAGCTCTTCTTCGGTTGGGAGAGAGTTCTCGCGGACTTTCCGTAGATGCGCTGCGATGCCAGCATCATCGGTGTTTGCATCGATGACGGTTGATTGGAGGAGCTGTCGAATGGATTCTAGTTGTGGGTTGCCAGACCGGAGCAGGAAGTTCTTCGCCGCTGTGAGAAGCGTCTTGCGAATTGTCCAGGCAGAAGAGAGCGTGTACAATTCATTGATTGTCGCAAATATCAACTCAATAATTACCTGAGTTTCCGGTTCTGTGAGGGGGCTTTTTACTTTGCTGTCACGCTTTGGCAATCGCACTGGTAGACTTGTCTCCTCAGCAGGCTGTGTGTCTGCAGTTGGCTTGATGTCCAGGGACATGCGGGAGCCAGATGTCGATACACGGGTCATGGGATTAGTGTGCTCTACGACGAGGTTTCTCTTGGCTGTTTGCCATTTCATCTCCTCTTCATAATCATCGATCTCTGATGGTGGTGGTGGCAGTTGAACCACTTGATCTCCTGCCAGCGAGAACTCCATACTCTGCCGATCCGATGGCGGCCTACTACTACCAGGGCTAGACAGCCCTCGTGTAGAAGTTCTCGATGAAAAGCTAGGTCGCGGTTTGAGCTCTTCTTCGATGGAAGAATTCCACATCGGTTGCTTCTCCATTTGTGCGACAGGTGATGGCTGCGAGTCGACCATCGAAAACCTCTTCAAACTATCGGTGCTTTGGCGCGCCTTTGGTAGTGCAGCGATAGCGCTCTCAGCGCGCGTGTGGCTGGAGGGCACCGGAGTTGTCTGGCTCGGGACGATAGATGTGCTGGAACGGTTGGGGTGTGATGCTGCGGGCATCTTCTTTGGCGTGATGCCTCCAAAAACGCCCGTGACACCCCCAATGATAGCCTTGCCTCCTCCTGCAACTCCCTTCGGCGCTGTCGTTAGCACATCCATCATGCCTTTGCCCATGTTCTCGAACGCCGAAGGAGTTGGCCACCCAAATCCTTTGCTGGCCCCGGGAGACTTGTTCAGTCCTTGATCCTTTTCGAGGAACCGCTTCATTCCTTCACTCTCTGCGAGCGGTTGATGTTTGATAGCATCGATGAGGTAATGTTCCAATTCTTGACGCAGCGCAGCCTTGGTTCGTCCCTTCCACCCGGGTAAAGCAGGGTGGACTTGGTTAAATTCAAGAACTCCAGATATGATCGAAATGCGGCGTATGACTTCGTGCAGAGTCTCGAAATCCGCAAACTTTCGAGCAATCATCCACCCTGGAAATTGAGCCGATGCGGGCTCGATCTGAATAAGATAGTCTGCAGTAGGCTTGGCTTTGATATTAGATTTTTCGCCGGGCATTGCATCGTCAAATATGTTGATGTTTGCCTTGTGCAACGTCAGAATGGCAGGCTCTTGCCTTCCATCAAGGAGTTCAGGAGGGAGCTGGCTAAAACTAGTAAACTGCGGCAGGGGAGCTTGAGCTACTGTTTTTGGCTCATCGCGAGTGGACTCCATGGATAGGGCTTTACTTGCGCTGAGATCCGTGTCCCCAACTGAGTCACTCTGGGATGACGACGGGGTAGCAGCGCCTTGTGTGGTACTTTCAGAGGCGTCATCGTTCAGAGTTGAGCCGGAGATGGAAGGAGCAAAAGAATGCATAGAACTTGTCGCCATCCCTTCCTGTGCAGGAACAGGTTCATGTGGTAGTTTAGTCTCGGACTGTGCAGTAGCAGGGCTCGTCTCCTGTTCTTTTCGGCGGCGTTCATCCTCTTCGATCATGAGCTGGGTCAGACGTTGGGCTTCACGCATTGCCTCATCCATGGCATCTTGCGCTCTGCTGACTACGCGCCTGTGGTTTGCATTGCTCTCCTCAACAGCAGCGTGATCAGCATTGCGAGACTCTGGAGTTGATTCTGACGCTCGCTGCTTGACAACGTCCAGTGCCTTTCCGGAAGGGCCTTCTACACCTGCATCAATGGCACTGAGAAGCTCTGGCTCGCCCTCCTCCAACAAGTAGACAATCCAGTCATTAATCCATTCTGGCCTTGAACAGGTCTCAACAGTCTTGTCGAGTATTAATTTCGCTAGAACTTCTCGCAGAAAGATGCGCGCCGGATCGCAACTATACACCTTTGGGTCCAGGAAGCTCTTGAGAATGTCTTCAGCGATCATGTCCAGCTTCTTCTCTTGGTGTTGTACGTTCAAGACGTCTGCAAGACTGCTCTCAGGCTTGAGTTCGAGGTAGGTTTCGACGGCATCGGCTGGCGCCGACATAGGTGAAGCATTGATAGCCGTGGATAGTTCATTGAAAAAGACTATAACGATTGACGTGGAGTTAGTTACAAAGTCCACCAGAGCATCGGAGGGTCGTTTTCGCGAGATTTGGTTCGAAACGGAGAGCAGAAATTTCACCAAGGTTTGGCGGCAGGCTCCAGGGAATGCGAGCTCCTTGGGCAATATTGGCGAATACCACCACTTGACATAGTCTCTGATGACGGCGTCCGTAAGCTCATGGAGCGCGGAGGTTGTTTCGGGCTGGAAACCGACAAAGTCGGCGCGATCTTCCGAACTTAGGAGGGCCGCGAAATTTCCTGGCTCCTCGTCGTCCTCCTCTTGCTTGCCTTCCTGCGCCTGTGTTCTCCATTTCAGGACTCTTTGTACGATGTCCACTCCTGCCTCCTTTTGCCTCTTTTCTTCGGCGCGTTTGTCCGCTCTTTCTGAGCCATCCCAACTCCAGTTCGCATGAAGCGCCACGCCCCCGACAACGCCAATTATAACCAGGCCAACTCTGCCCAAGACGAAGTATGTGGTTGCGCCCAGTCCGACAAGGCACGCTCCCAAGGATTCGTTGCTCGCGGTGGACAGGAATTGGAGAGTGTGGTTCGTCAGCGCTTGAGCTATATTCTGAAAGCCGTTTTCAGTTGCCTGAGGGCTGGCGCCATTCTCTGTGGGCAGAGCGCTTATTATCCCCACGGTGTCCTTCTCTTGCGGCTGCTCCTGAGTCTCTTCGCGCGGCGTTTCCTCTGCCATCTCATGGTTCTTCTGAGGCATCGCGTCGGGTCGCGTGGCATCTTCTAGGTCCATATCGGTGATCTGGCGATGGTGACAGCATCTGAAACCTCTCCGGGAGTGGGAGGCGGAGTCAAGTGTGCATTCGAGCGGTTTGTCTACGGCGTGATGGTGAGACGGATCTCAAAGTAGAGTAAAGAAACAAGCTTTGTGGAGCCGCAGACGCGAAAGGACGGACAAGTCTTTAACAATGTGGAATCAGCCAGGGTTTGTTATCGATCGCCTCAAGGCTTGGACACTCTGGAATCTGTACTCTTCTGGCAGCTTTTGGGTACTGCGGAATATACAGGGCCGACAGCTAGGTAGGTACCTCGTACTCCGTTTTGCCGTACCAAATCCAAATATGTCACCAACCGGTCCAGGAGTTCGGCGAAGATATTCTCCGTCACCCGTATCCCCGCAGGAGCAAGGGCAAGGGTCCCTGGTCAAGTCCAACCCTCCTAAAGCTCGCCTGTCACGTGCACCCCTCCTTCACCCTATATCACCTGGCTCGGTCTGCCAGACCATTCAAACCGTTCGATATTTGAGAACTCGAATCAATTTCTGCGGAAGAGACGACCAACTGGCGCCTCGATTGAAAGAGACTTATCAAGAATTACCATGGCAGACACATGTACAAAATGCCACCTACCTTTGATTCTCGATGTAACGGACCGGGACGAAGAAGATGAGGATGTTGAAATGGGAGAATCGAGCGCAGCTGGTTCAGCAGCAAAGACACAGACTGTACCAGACTCCGTCAAGCTGATGAGCTGTTTTTGCCACTTCCACTGGTACAGGCGAAGACTCGTTCATCACGACAGGGAACTAACGGTATGACCTTAGGGACTGCCTCATCGACGCATACTCGGACGGCGGCGGCTGTCCAAACTGCTCTCAGAATATATCGAGTGAGAACTCCGGCGTTCGTCAAGTTCTCTGCGATTTGAACAATGAAGGAGGCCTGCAAGAAAATCTCGACATCCTTCCATTGCTCACGGAAGAAAACTACCTGAAGGCCAATCCTGGCCATCGAAAGTGTCGAGCCTTCCTCGAGTTCTGCCGAGAAGGGAATGTCGAAGCCATCATTGGTTTGCTCCAAGATGAAGATCCGGATGATGGGGATGTTCCCGACGTCGACGTTCTGCGCTATCAAGACCCTCTTGGAGACATGCAATCGGGACTTCACGCCGCTGTCATGGCCGGCAGTCGGGAAGTTGCTTGGCTGCTACTTTTACTAGCGTCAGAGCTGAATCTCCTGGAATTTCCGCCTGAGGTATTTCAAGAAGCAGAGGCATTGGGCGTTATGAGGGAAGATCAGACTGGCAAGGTTGATATCAGAAGCTTGAGGGATGCACAAGGTAAAAGTGCTGAAGAGCTTGCGGCAGAGGTCAGGGGTGTGTGGATAGGCTGGCCCGGATCCGGGAGACTTTCGTTATAAAGGCATGAGACCTCTAGAAGTCTCCTCGACGAATACCCGATCTCCAAAAATTGCACACGATATCACGGAGAGCATGTCAAGTCGGCAACCACCGTGGAGACAGGCAGTGGCAATTCCATTGCACAGTTGTCTCCATGAGATGATAAACACTAACCGATCTCCAGGGACTACTTGCTTTGCTTTGGCAAGGACTGCTGGACAGCAACACGACCACTTCAACTTATAGCATATTGCGTTTGCTCGAGGCTGCTCAATGTTAGCATACAGATTTAACGTTTTCGAAACTACTTCAGTCACGGCTCGTAATCGTTGTTTGCTATGCACCTAGTTCATGCTTTCAGTTGTGGGCAAACCCCGTCATATCAAATCGCTCCGTTCCCAAATTGTCAAAAGTCGTGCGTTGTTCTCCAATTTCACATACCACACATGACTTGACTACTTTAAGCACAGTCACAAGTACTGGTGCTGTTGAGGAGTCATGTCGTTATTCACTCAGGAAACCTGTTAAAACAAAGCCTTTTCACAACTCTCATTCACACACCTCTCTCACCTCCACATTAAGCCACCGCTCTCTTCTGCCAACAAGTCTTTCGAGACCTTTCCACAAGCACCAAGCATCAACAACAGCCTCTCAACCGTCCTTAAAACTGCTACCACAACTCCAGCTATTTCTACCATTACCTCCATAAAAGAAAATATGGCACCAAAACCCAAACCCAACGCCCAAGGCAACTACCTCAACGAAGCCGCGCGCCTTTATACGACCACCCACATGAGCATGCCACAGATATACATGGCGCTCAGCAAGAAGTTCTCCCTTTCCCTCAACGAGGACCGCTGGACAGAGAGCGTTGATATAACATGCTCGAAGCTGAAAAGGCCGGGGAACAAGGCTGTCGGGGGAGGCAGGGGAGGTGGAGGTGGAGGCTGTGTTGTAATGTGATTTGAGGAGTGCCTTTTCTGTCTCTTGGGCCGGAAGGGGTACTCTATATGGGTGCCAATTTTGGGGAGATTTTGGAAGAGGGGGATTCTCCCACTTGTTGGGATCTGAAGCGTTTTATGATGACTGTGGGGAATATGACTTGTGTGTTTTGGTATTGCGTTTTGCCCATGTTGATGACTGGATGATCATGTGCCGAAGGGCTCTACAATTAATTCATTTGACAGAGGAATGCTTTGTTGGCATTTTGACGGCTCAATGACTGAGAACTTAGCATGTTACAGTGTCCCTTTGGACTACTGAATTATGTACGTACTTTTGTCTCAGTCTGGTGATCTTCTGCAAACGAGAGTCCATCCCTAACCGGTAGCCCGTTGCTTTTGAAAGATGTACATGGACGGGAATCCCAAGTTTGAAAAACGAGATATCGAGCAAAAAGACCCCGAGTGAACCGCATTCCGGACTCCTGTGCTCAGGCAAATAGTGTACAGGCCATTGCGCTCAACCAATGCAACCCAAAGACCGACCCGGAGAGTAAAATCCCATGACCGCCTACGAGCCCATCATAACCGTATGCATATCGAATACTTCATTCCTCCACCCTCCAATTTCGTAGTCATCAACCCTTTCGCCTGCCTGAGCAGCCTCTTCATTCCACAACTTGACGATACTGCCTGGTGCATACACGCCCCTGAACACACCTTTGCCCGGCTGCGCGATGCCGACACGAGTGTACACGTCTGGGTCCTCCTCCGGTGTAAGCCTCGCGGCAACAGCCTTGAAGAATGTCACCACATCCTTTGGATCCGAGACCCGTGTTGCGCGCAACCTCTCCCGCGCGAAGAGTAGCTCGCGGTTGGCGGCGTGGAAGGCATCTGCAATGGCGCTCGCCAGCTGCTTTTCCATGACTTTTCGAACGATGGGCCTGACCAGGGGTTTGAAGAGCCAGCCGAAGAACGAGAACTTGGACTTTCGAAGCGTGTAGGTCAGTTTGTGTATGTGAACCCTCACTGCCTTTAAAGTGAGTATCTTCTCGAGCTTCTCTTTCCCAATCTCAACGTCGAGATGGATGTCGATACCACGCTCGTCAAGCTGGAAAGACGCAATGCCTTCGTCTGCAAGCCGAAGCAATCCTGAGTGTGCACGAAGCCAGAACCCAAGTTCATCAGCGCGTGCAGTAAGCCCGTCGATCTTGATGGTCACAAGGCTCTGGACGGAAGATGTGGTGCGGAAGCGAGCCTTTCTGATTTCCAGATCATTGTACGTCTCTACGCGGAGCTTGTATGGGAGAAACGATGTGTGGTTGATCGTTCGGCCAGGTTCAATGACAAGATTTTCAAGCAGTAGGTCGATCTCTGGTGTCGATACTTCAAGTCGGGGAATCGGAATATACTGAATGGCAGAGATGAGAAGTGGAACGAACACATTGACAGCATCGCTCAACAACTCTGTGTTGGTGTAGTTGCCGGCAGGCGACAGTATCTTGAGCACTTGCATGCCAGTCTTCAGAAGAGACGCGACATCTTCGTCATGTAGAACAGAGTTGAAGCAGCTCTGAGTTTGAGCCAAAAGGCTGTCCACGTCATTGCGCAGAGAAGAACCCGTACCTACCGCCTTGGACTTGTTACGCAGCTCTTGGAACTTCTCGTCTGCGTGGTCAAAGAAATCTGGATCAGTGAGAAGCTTTTGTAAAGAGTTTGCTATTTCCGTGAGCAGGTCCTCGAATTCAGGATCATTCTTGCTGTGGCTCATGACTTGCTTGAGCTTTTCTTCCAGCTGATCCCACTCCTTCTTTTCACCAAACGACGAAAGGAGGGCGTAGAAGTTTTGGAATGCTCGATCTGTACCAGGGGCTTCCACATCATCCTTGGCGATGTCTGCTGTTTCCTGCAGCGCGCGCGAATAGACCATCGCATATCGCTTGATCAGCAACGAGATGGTGGAAACCGAATCCGAGTAATCAGGGCGTTTGCGGAGCTTCAGTACGGCGGCTTTTAGACGATACAGCATCGTGTCCTTTCCAGCATCTCCACCTGAAGCCATTTTGTCGGCTAGGCTGTCATGGGTGTCCTTGGCGACTGTGGCAACCCCATCTCCAACTGCTTTGGAGACCTCGGTAAGTTGATCATTAAAATCGGAAGCCGAAGGGGGAGGTCCACTATCCGCTCCTGGTCCCGAAAGAGCCTTCTGGTCTTCCTGTGAAGGCTGGACTTCTTTGGCGGTCTTTTCCGCAACCCCTGCGACTGACTGAGAAAATGAACTGACAATCTCACGTCCTACAACGGAGAGATCACCCAGGAACAGCCTGAAGTCCGAATTAGTGAGCAGCAGGGATCCAACTGTCTGCAAGCTCTTATATGCTGCCGTTTACATGTCAGATATATGCTGTGTTTTTGTGGGGAGATGCCATTACCTGCAGCCGTATCCGCCTTTGCCTTGACCTTGGAGGCGCGGCGGCTGATATCGTCAAGGTCGACAGACACGCGAGATTTGGACAAGAACCAGATGAAGTCTTGGATCTGGTCTTCGCTGTTCTTGTGCTGGAGAAGCTCTATGAACTGCCGAAGCCATTGCTTGGTAAACTTGACGAGCAGGCGCCCAGAGTCGCTCAGGTCAGGGTTGTCCGGGTTCAATATGTCTTGAGCCAAGAGAGTTCTCAAGTTGATGATGGTTTGTTCATTGGAGGGCATATAACCTTTACCGAATGCCCTCAGCATCTGATAAGTGTGGAGTTTCTGCTCGGGTTAATAATGGAATAACCGGAAGAACAGGTGGTTTTCATACCTGTTTGAGTTCGCGCTGTAGGGTGGTGTCCTCCTTGTACTGCGGCAACAGAGGAGCCCTGTCTCCATCGCTATCGGGCTTGCGAAGGCCACAGCAAGACGACAGAAAATCCATTGCAGCTGCTTCGGACTCGAATGAATGATGAAAGTGTGCACAGTGTGTGGTGTTTTGGTCGGCACTGAACTGCGGCGACCTACCCCATCTTCCAAGTCCCATCCCGTCACGTTCTGCGTACGTCACTGGTTAGATCCTGACGAGCTAAGCCATTTTGGGCTAGAGTAGCATTCATCACGTGATGTTCCTCCCAATCTCTATGCTGCAGAAGTTCAGTCGCATAGCATCTCCATCAGTACCTTAGGTACCCACCTGAGTCTCTCCACCTTTCAATTAGTTCACAACTTCACACGGTGGACCTGCAGGTTCCATCCACATATACGAGCCCACAATGCGTGCAAGAATTTACCAGACACCGAAGCAAGGATAAAAATTAACCCTATTTACTAAGACGTAACCCAGAGCTAGCTCCTCGAAACTGAAGGCAGAACAAGCTCCTCGGCACTCCTAGTAAAGGTGTCTAGGACAGGGAATTCTAACAAGTGGCAGATTGACAAGGCTTCTTCTTGAAATCGGCGAGTGCTCGACGAATTCTTGCACCCGTTATGAGTGGGTAATAGAAGTCGGAGGGGAATACAAGATATATTCGTCGTATTGCGAGATCCCAAGTCCTTATATCACGTCCACCAAGCTCTCGATGCCAGAGATATGGGACAAAAAGTGGGCTTCATTCTCCCAAATGTAAAACTGTAGTGGGACTAGGGGAATTGGGGAGACATCAGCCAAGTACTATGTATTTCTGGATTCCATACGGAGGTGCCTTTCAAAAGTTTTTGGTCGCGCTAAAAACGCCACTGTATAGTATTATCCTTGGCAATCACTCAGCAGCACGCCGCTCCCCAACCTGGAATACATTCATCCATACATCCACCCATCCATCCATCCATCCACCCAGACTTGAATGCGATTGAGCCATGCTGGTTCTGGATGAAGAGATGGACAACAAAGAAGGGAGCTCCGAAAAGTAGAGCCGAAGCTATTCGAGTTTGGGAAGAAGTGTTGGCAGGAGCTAGATCAGAACCGTATCTAGGCATGGATTGAGAGAATTCCAAGACATATTAAGGAGATAATCAGATGCGAAGGTGGTAACGAATATCGAGAAGGTAGAGAGCATGTACGTAGAGCGCATGAATAGGCTGTAGCGTAATAAAAAGATTCAATACACAGCGTGGCTTATATTAGCGCCTTGGCGATCAAAAACTTTTGAAAGGCTCCTCCGTAGTTCAAGTCCTCAATTAAAGAACCGACCTTGCTGTGTTGCACAGGGACACCAGCGGCCCAATACAGGTGGAGCGATCCATCCTAGACTTGACCTACCTGTCCAATCGACACTTCTGTTATGGAACCAGAAGCTGGATCAACCCCGAGCGTCTCATCTACGCTGATTATAAACAATCGCGCTCGTCCCAGGCGTGACCCAAGGACAGTCGACATTGAGTGCCAGTTGCATTGAAACCAGAGAAGGCCAAGCAGTATTAATATCACGGCCCAGCTATGATTGATCAAGGAGTCGGAGCAGTCCGTGGACGAGCGGCCTCGGGAGTATCCGCCCTTCTTCTCCTGTCACCCGCGACTGCGACGGGCATTCAGGGGCGTAGAGTACGGGGTACGAGTGGATGACCCAGTTGATGGCTCCCGCACCTGGATGAAGATTTTGGGATGGCCGACTGAAGGAGATCGAAAGCTTCCGTGCGTAGGTGGCCGCCGGACAGCTGTGGTCAGCTCATCAGCATCCACCGCTCGCAAAAGCTGAAGATGATTACCTATTGATACGATATCCTCGTGCTGATTCCATCTCGGACACTCGGAGTCGCTGTATAACGGTGACCGTGGTACTCGGCCTCGCCCTCGGGCCCCGGGTGAGACCTCTGTCAGGTTACGGAGTACGGCGCTCAGGTAGCCCCCTAATCAGGCATTCGGCCAACCTAACAGACAAAAGCTGTCTAATGATTGTCGTCGCCTCGAAATAGGGACGAGAGCTGCAAGAAATCATCGTCGTGGGAGTAACATGTGGGTCTGTGACTCTGCGGAGAAAAGCTTCAATCCCCAGATTTCCCCCGACCGACGGTAAAAGTTGCGGGACGACCCATGAAACCTTTCAGTTCGAAATAGTGTGCAGAGTGGTTCTCACCAAGGTTCGCTGCAAGATGGATGGCGGCGTGCAGCATCCTGGGCGCATTAGTCCCACGTCCCATGTACCTAGACTCGTCGACGCTGCAGACGCTGCAGACGCTGCAGATGCTCGCCAAAAGTCGGACTGAAAAGTCTCAACTCTTCTCGCGGGCGGTGAATTCAACCGAACGGACGTCCACAAGCCACTGCCCAAAAGTCCGCGAACCTTGTCGGCTCCCCAATCTCTCTCCAGCTAATCTCAAACCGTTTCGGGTTTGCCCGGGAAGCCCAAAGTCATTAATTATTGCCCTGCGAGCCTGTCCCAAAAAACCTAAATATCCAGCACCAGCACCACCTGTCAATGCGTGGAAGACTTCCTTTTCCTTTTCCCCTCGCCTCTGCCCGATCGCCCATTCAAAAGAAACCAGTGCCACAGCTGTCCCTGCCGTCGCCTCGTCATTCTGAGATCTGCTCAACCGCGAGATCACTACAAATACCGCCCGCCATGGCTCCCACACCTCTCCACACGCATACTCGCAGCACCGACATGAGCGCCCAACCGCACGCCAATATCAAACACCACGTCCACATGTCTCCCCGACAAGCCCAGCACTCCAGCGGAGACTACGACTCCTCATACCCCAAGGAGGTCCGGAAATACCTGAAGACGTACGGTCTGACTCCTCCGGCCGTCGAGGACTTCGAGACGCAAGAGAAGAGATGTACGTTATGGGAGCCAATACTGCGTGAAAAGCGCCAATCCAGCGTGTACTGACATTTCTGCCCTCAGGCATGGCCTTGCTCGAGAAGAAGTCGTCGTCGATTGAGAAATTCATCTACTTGACTCAGCTTCGCGCAACCCACGTCCATCTCTTTTACAGACTGCTCGCGAGCCATGTCAAGGTAAATTCTACTTCACGGTTTCTCTTATTTTTCTTGTCATGTCAATGTAGCAATTGCCATCAATTGCCATCCTTATCTGGTCGTTTCACAAAATCCCCAGATGACACCCCAGATCAGCGCTGCAGGGCATAATCTACTGCATATTTCTTTTTTCTCTCATTATCGGGGCCAATAGCCTACTTGTGGCACAACTGGCATATCATTTCTAGCCTTCGAGACGACATCATCGCGACGTGTCGTGCGTATCGCTGCTGTGGTTTGCAGAAGCTGACGCCAGACCGCAGGAGCTCACCCCCTTCATCTACACCCCCACCGTGGGCGAGGCTTGCCAGAAATGGTCAGAGATTTTCACACAGCCTGAGGTATGTCATAGCTCGAGAGGTATTCGAGGTGTTTTCTAAACCTTGACCAGGGCATGTACCTAAATTACTGGACGGACAAAGGCCGCATCTCTTCCGTCCTCCAGAACTGGCCCCACAATGTAGAGATTACTGTGATCACGGATGGCTCGCGTATTCTCGGACTCGGCGATTTGGGAATCAATGGCATGGGCATTCCCGTCGGCAAGCTCGCACTGTACACTGCATGCGCTGGTATTCGGCCCGATGCCACCCTTCCCTTGTGCTTGGATTTGGGAACGAACAACAAGGAGTTCCGCGAGGATCCTCTATACTTGGGCACCCGGAAGGAGAAGGTCTCTGCCGATGAGGAGCGGGAGTTCCTTGACGAGCTGATGGCGGCGTTGACTGAGAAATGGCCTGGGTAAGTCCTTGTGAATTCGGAAAGAAATTCCACACTAATAATATCCCAGCATTGTCATCCAGTATGAGGATTTCAAGAACCCCTTCCCGTCTCTGGAGAGGTATCGTGATACCTACACCATGTTCAACGATGACATCCAGGGTACCGGTGCCGTTATTCTCGGTGGTATGGTCGCTGCAGTCAAATACTCCAAGATCCCCGTGAAGGACCACCGTGCCATCTTCCTCGGCTCTGGCAGTGCTGGTGTCGGTGTCGCCAAGCAGATTGTCGAGTTCTTCATCAAGGAAGGTCTGACCGAGGACGAGGCGCGCAGGAAGTTCTGGCTCGTCGACTCCAAGGGTCTGGTCACCAACGACCGTGGAGACAAGCTTGCGGAGCACAAGGAATACTTCTCGCGAGACGACAACAACGGCAAGCAGATTCAGTCCCTATCCCGCCTCGTAGACTTCGTCAAGCCCACCATCATCATGGGTCTCTCCACCATTGGCGGTGCCTTCTCCGAAGACATCATCAAGAAGATGGCCGAGCTGAACGAGTACCCCATCATCTTCCCTCTCTCCAACCCCTCCTCCAAGTCTGAGTGCACGTTCGAGGAGGCCGTCAACGGCACCGATGGCAAGGTCCTTTTCGCCTCGGGCTCCCCCTTCAACGACTACACCTACAACGGCAAGACCCTCACCCCCGGCCAAGGCAACAACATGTACGTCTTCCCCGGCATCGGACTCGGCGCCATTCTCTCCAAGGCCGTCTGCGTGAGCCAGGAAATGATCTACGCCTCGGCCATCGCGCTCTCCGAGTCTCTCAACGAGGAGGAGCACGCCAAAGGCTGGCTCTACCCCGACATCCGCCGCATTCGCGAGGTCTCTGTCCTCGTGACCCGTGGCGTCATCCGCGCCGCCCAGAAGAGCGGCGTCGACCGTGAACTGGCCATCCGTAACCTCGACGACGAGGAGCTCATCCAGTACATCGAGACGCGCATGTACGACCCCTTCAAGGAGCGGGACCGCGTCCTCACCGAGGTCATGCACGTCATGGGCGACTTGGCGACCCCTGACAGGTCGTCTTTCTTCCCTAATGGCACTAATGGTCATGCCAGCGCCGGAGCTAGCCATCTGTAAGTTTTGACGGGTGCGTGGGACGAACATTTCCATCATGTCCGCCCCTTTTACTTTTTCTTCATTTGCTGACTGGGGTCCTGCCTGTAGGAAGTAGATAGTACACATGACGAGATTAATGTTGAGGAGGCTGTGGTATGGAGATAGGGGGACGACGAAGCATGGCGGTCAGGCTCCTCAGGGGTCTGTCTGTCCATGAAATTGGATACCTAGGTAGCATCATCAGTTGCTCTTGCAACTTTCACGCTCACCCCCCTTTTTTTGCTCTTTTCCTATCCAACTTCTATCCTACTACCCCCTTTTGCTACGTGTCCATTTTCTTTTGGTGGCTGGGGGAATAGCCGAGGACCCTCACATGACATATAGATTGAGGGATGGCTAAATGGGTTTTGCAGTGCAGTGCTTGATGTGGCTAGGGTCGGGTGAATATAGGGCTTGCAGTGCAAAAGTGGACTCTTCTTCATATGAGCATATATATCCGGTTAAGTTTTGATGCAACCTCTGCTTTCCCTTGTGCTTTGTGCCTTGGTTGCCCTGAGGCGACTGAGCTGTCTCGTTACTCCTCTACTCTTCCCAGCGGGGAGTGCTATTGGGTATACTATCCACCTCTAGGGCGCGCTTCGTTTGTAGGAATAAGACCGATTCTTAAGAAGGCGCTGCAGGTACATCTATCCTAAGTATACTCAAGAGCGCCTAGACGAATATTTTAGATAAGGCGCTGAATCCATCCCGAGCACATTCAAAGTTCCTAGATGTATGTCTAGATAAGGCGCTGAATCCATCCCAAGTATAATCACGAGCGCTAGATATATGTTTAGATATAGTGCTGAATCCATCCTGAGCGCATTGAAGAGCACCTAAATAAGTATTTAAATACAGCGCTGAATATATCCCGAGTACACTCAAAAGCGCCTAGATATATATTCGGATAAGGTACTAGGTCCGTCCCGAATCGAATCAATATCTAGGAATAGGGGTTAGATAAGGGCGTGAATCTATCCCGAGGGGATAAGTATCGATCTACTTTTCAGTATGGCAATAGTAACTACTCGAGTCAATCTGCCGCCCTTCTAGAGAGCTAAAACATCAAGAAAATCGTCAGAGCAAAATGCGAAGAAGCTTAGGTTGCATATTTTGCCTAGGAAGAAGATTTGATATTTCCAGCAACAAAAAGAGGGAGTCCACGAGGGCCCGAAAATAAGAAACCCGGCCGCCAACGCCGATAGCTATCCGAATGGTATTTCATCCAATGAGACCCTGAACGCCTTGACAATGATGCCCCATTGAATAGCCGCGGGTATTCAACCTCATATTCCGTATTGCTCCAACGCTGCCCCTTTCAACTCCAACCCTTCGCTTCAGCCTTTCGTCGTAGGAGGCGGTCCAGGAGGTGGCGAGTAGACATCATTCCCCGCGCCACCGTGGTAAGCCTGAGGAGGTGCCTGAGGCTGATCGCGAAGCTCGACGCCGTTCTGCTGACCGTAGTAACCATCCGCAGCTCCTCCTTGTTGCGGGCCTGTGTATTGTGGCGGCGGTGGGTTGTAGTAGGCCTGAGTGTTTCCCTGCTGCTGCCAGCCTTGGGTCGTCTGGTGGCCTGGAGGTGGGTTGGCTTGGTATGGAGGCAGACCGTGGGCGGCCCAGCCGGTGCCGCGGTAGGGCTGGAGACCGGCGCGGCGACGACGGCGCGAAGTGATGCAGCTGCAGCTGGTGGGGTGTCAGCTCTGATACGTTGGTGTGGTGTGGGAGTAGGTTGAGTACACGTACAGGATAAAGAGGAGGAAAAACGCGACGAGAATCACGGCGAGTACAACCCATCGGACCCAATCATTCCATCTGGAGTCCCGACAATCGTCAGACCCGTCCCAGCGGCGGTAACAGCTGAAAGCACTGTTAGCAGTGAACCTTTTCGCGTGGTAGGACGAGGATGCAAGTCATAGAGCGCACGGCCTATGAGGCTCAGGTGGCTGCGGCGAAGTCGACGGAAGATTTGAGCACTTACGTTTCTCGTGGAAGAATCATGGCGAGGGGAGATGTTCGCGAAATGTGTTTCAATTGTTGTTATCTCGTGGTTGATGGTGGTGATGACAGGAGAGTGAGGTTGGGGAGGCCAGGTGGTGAGCCAGTATATACTCCGTTGGCGAAGTTTCCAAGAAGCTGCGCCACGCTTGAATGACGATACGCCAAGGACCGTTTTGGAATTGTGGTCTGGTCAGATCGGATTTAACGGGAGAACTATCGATGCTGCGGCCGCACTCTGAGTGGCCTGCGGGGCGGGTTAATTCAAATTCTAGACGGCGTGGCTCGAACAAGGAGCTCGAGAGGTGGTGCATAGGTAGACGTAGAGTAGGTAGGTTTGAAGCTGGGAGGCAAACAAGTAAGGTTCCCTTGGTTCGGCTTCTTTATGATGTAGTTCAAGGTAAAGGTAGATTAGAGATGACTGATATAGCCACCCCACATTGCAATGGAACTCTACGCTGTGAACCTTGACTTCTTCATAAGGCTGAACGCTGATCAGGTTGAGGCAGGACCTCAGCCAGAAAAGTCACGTGCGTGAGAGGGATCTGACCAATGCGGTCTAGCGCGGCGATGCGTTGGCAGATGCCCGAAATAATGCAGGAAGAAACGCGTGGGCGCATTTTATTAGAAAGGACCGTCTGCACTCTGCCCACTTCCTCGTCTCTCGCTCGCCTTCCAATTACTGCTCCTCTACCATCCAATTGCCCCTATGTGGGATATGCCGTCAAAGCCACACCCGAAGCTCCAAGAACGAGAATCAGTCATCCTGAGGGAGGCTGTGGCCTTGAAATGCAAAACATGAAAGAGGTATTTGATTTAGACAGAGCCATATGCGATCCGGATCTCATCCCTATTCAATATTCCACAACTTCGACATCCACTCAGCCCCTCGCTTCGGCCATGCCATGTCCAACCGTCAGTCAGAGCTGTCTCCTGAAGCCGACCACTCGGTCATGGAGGGAGGCTAGATATGTACCTAGGTAGAAAGAGATCATTATAAAATTCGTAAGTGCTCTGAGCTGAAGAAATGTATCCGGGGTTGGCCATTGCTAGCCGTGCAGTCTCCCCACCGCAACCTTCTAAAATGAGTCGTCCCTGTCGTAAGTGTAAAATGTCCCCTGAGGCTGACGATGATTAACGAGACTTTTTCGCCAGTCGTCGCCTAGCTGCTTCCGTTGCGTCTCCTCTCTCAAATTCTTTCCTCCAACACTGGGCAACTCTGCGATGCACCCCTTCTCTCTCTCACTCTTCAATCTCTCAGTTACTTCTCGCGATCAGCCATTGGAGTACTGCATCCAGATTCGTCTCCTCCTTGGCGCTAATGCCATAACAGCTTACCTCCCTGTGCATCACAGCCTTCAGATTGAGCGCCTCAATCAGCTCGTCCACCGACATGCCGGGGAGGTCAGACTTGTTGCCCAACACAAGGAGTGGGATGCCTTCCAGAGCCGGCTTCTCGAGCAACAATTGCAATTCTTCCCGAGCGACCGGAATCGCTTCTCTGTCCGCCGAATCGACGATGAACCTGTAGCACTGATCAGTCCTGAAAAGAAGCTAGTCACGGGACTTCGTACACTATTGCGTTGACCCCCCTGCAATATCTCTCCCACATCGACCGAAATCGTGGTTGTCCTCCGAGGTCCCAGCTGGATTGCACGACAAGTCAGCTCCTCATTTCAAATCGATACCCTCGGCGGACACATTTTTTCATGTGTCGCGCCAGCCACGAGCCCTTTCAGCGATCTACCACCACCCTTGCTCGGACAGGGTTACACGGGACTTACCACTTCAGGGTCACATGGCCCTTTTGGACTCTCTTCATATTGAAGCCGACCGTGGGGATAGAGCTACACTCGGCGGAGCGGATCGTCAGCGGACCGCTGTACTGCATCTGCAGGTCGACAGATTCGACGCGCAAACATAGCCGTTTGGCAGAGGACAGACATGGTTGGAAGGAGAGATCGGGATACTACGCACTCAATAGTAAACTCTCCGCCCTGGGACTAGAAGTCAGTGGACAGTCTTTCATCACGGCACGGCTCCGGCTTTGCTGCAGGTCGCACAAGCATGGACGATTTTGGGAATTACTCACCGCCAGAACCCTCAGAAGCGACGTCTTTCCGGCGTTCTGCAGACCGATCATCGTAATGTCCATCTCGGTCGCCCTGGTGAAGAGTCTGGTCAGCACTGTTGCTGGTCTGAGCACCCATGTTTGCTTTTTGGTGGAGCGGGAGCCTGAAAAAGAGGGGAAAGAAAAGAAAGGCAACAAGATGGACAGGAGACAGAAATCCAAGACAGCTGTAGACAAGAGGCAACAGAGTGGAACAGAGGAGACATACCAAAACAAGCGCAGTAGCCAATCATAAATGCGACGGAAGAAGCCAGCCATGTCTGGAGGGCAGTCTTGCCGGCGGCGGTCGAGGGAGAAGCGGTAAGGTTGGTTCGTAGAGGTTCTCGAGTGTGAGAACAACTCAGGCCTTCCTGGTCAGGTTTTGCCTTGTGGAGCGGAGAGCGGACTGGGAGCTGCGCAAAGCTGGCGGGCCAACTGATGAGCAGCGGGTAGGAATCAGCGTGCAGGATGGAGTAGAGAGCGACGAGGCAGACAGACAGCAGACAGACAGATAGAAAATGGAAGACAAACGCAGCAGCAGCGAAGAACAACAACAAGCAGCGGCGCCGTCTGGCAAGCACAGGAGTTTTGATCAAGCTCGGCCGCACAGACAGATGACTTTCAAAAAGGTCCAAGGGTGGACAAGCAAGCACAGCACAGGCTCAGCACAAGAAGGACCCACCTCCAAGGCGCGGCCTGGCGGACCTCGTACTTGCGCTGCCGCTGCCCGCAGCGGGTGGTGGACTGGTTTTGCGGGTTATCGATAATCGGCTGATCTTCGGCCGCGGAGTCTAGCGCCATAAATTTTTGGAGCTTTCACTTCACGTTATTCTTCGCACAAACTCCGACCGCAACCCTTCCGGACCACTGCGAGCTCCATGTGGCTTTGAGACCGAGTGTGGTGTTTGTCTCCCAACCATGGCTCCCGCCGCGACTTCCACCGAGTGGCCTCATGGGTTTCACAGCAAACGCCGCCAGCACCTGTTCAGCAATCCTCCGAAGGACCACACGGCATACCCAGCCCTCCAAGCCGCCCTTGAGCCCCATATCAACTCTTTTAACGCCTTATTCGAGAAGAACGGTCTACTGGAAGAGGGAATCAAAGACATTGGCATCAAAACTTTCCTTGACGGCGACTTGACCTCCTCGGTCGGCGGCCATCGCAACAAGGTCAGCGTCCGCATCGGCAATGTCTTCCTGGATAAATCGACTTTGCCGGCGACGAACAAAATCGCCACCAAATCAAGAGCCATCCTACCCTCAGAATGTCGGGAACGGCACGCCACCTATCGGGGCAAGATGAGGGTGCGGCTCGAGTACCGCGTGAACGAAGAGGAGTGGAAGGAGTCGATCCGGGAGTTCGGGTCTTTACCCATAATGCTGAAGGTATGTCGGGAAGATGCAAGCCAACTCCATATCTGATTATCTCGCAGAGCAATCGGTGCCACCTTGAAAACATGTCGCCTTCCCAACTCGTTCAAGCGAAGGAAGAGACCGAAGAGCTGGGTGGTTACTTCATTGTCAATGGCAACGAGAAGCTGATTCGTATGCTTATTGTCCCGAGGAGGAATTTTCCTCTTGCAATCATCCGACCGAGCTTTACCAATCGAGGCCCAACATACACAAAGTACGCAACACAGATTCGATCATGCCGACCCGATCAGACATCACAGACGAACGTCCTGCATTACCTCAGCGACGGAAATGTGATCTTCCGATTCTCGTGGAGAAAAAGCGAGTTCCTCATCCCGGTCCTGATGATTCTGAGAGCATTGGTTGATACGAGCGACAAAGAGATCTTTGAAAATCTAGTTGGTTCGGCAGGCTCCCAAGGTATCGAGGAAAAGCAGTTCGTCATGGATCGCGTGGAGCTGTTACTCCGGTCATACAAATCGTATAACCTGCATACCAAGTCAAAAAATCGATCGTACATTGGCGAAAAGTTCAGGATAAGCTTGGGGATGTCCGACGACGTTACCAATGAACAAGCTGGGACGGAATTTCTCAGGAAGATTGTTCTGCCACACCTGGGCTGTTACAACGTCACTACGAGCCAAGATCACGACAAGTTCAAGATGATCATCTACATGATCAGAAAGTTGTACTCGCTTGTCGAAGGCGAATGTGCCGCTGATAATCCCGATGCGGTGTCGAATCAGGAGATTCTACTTCCGGGATTCCTATATGGAATGAGTCTGAAAGAGAGAATGGAAGACTGGCTAAACTCGCTTGGGATCCTCCTAACTGAATGGTCCCGCAAGAACTCGTTCCCCGCTTTTACGTCTGAACAGTTCAACAAAGACTTTCTCCCAAAAGTCATCCGAAGGAGCAATGAAGACTTGGGTCAAATGCTGCACTATTTCTTATCGACCGGAAACCTGGTGAGCAGCAGTGGCCTTGACTTGCAACAGACATCAGGTTTCACAGTGATGGCCGAAAAGATCAACTTCTATCGATTCATCAGTCACTTCCGAATGGTCCACAGAGGTGCGTTCTTTGCACAATTGAGAACTACGCAAGTCCGGAAACTACTACCTGAGAGCTGGGGGTTCCTATGTCCCGTCCACACTCCGGATGGCTCTCCATGCGGCCTTCTCAACCATCTGTCACACGAGTGCAAAGTCCTGACTCGAAAATCCGATGCGACACGCATTCCTACGCTTGTCGCTCAACTGGGTGTCGTTGGTGTCCAAGCTCCCCTCCTGAGAGATAGTATAGTGGTTCAGCTAGACGGTCGCGTCTTGGGATTCTGCACACCAGAACAAGCTTCGACGATACATGATTCCCTTCGATACTGGAAAGTCGAAGGCACCCATGGAGTCCCAAAAGAACTTGAGATCGGGTATGTGCCTGTCTCAAATGGAGGGCAGTATCCTGGAATCTACATGTACTCCCAAGCCGCCCGCATGATCCGGCCAGTAAAATATCTCGCGCTCGACAAAGAAGACTACGTAGGGGCTCTTGAGCAGCCTTTCATGTCCATTGCCTGCACAGCGCCTGAGATTGTTCCTGGAGAACATACTCATGTGGAGTACGACCCAACGAATATCCTTTCAATCGTCGCAAATCAAACACCTTTCTCAGATTTCAATCAGTCTCCCAGAAACATGTATCAATGCCAGATGGGCAAGCAAACAATGGGTACGCCTGGCGTGGTTCTAAAATATCGCTCAGACAACAAGCTTTATCGCATCCAGTCTGGTCAGACACCCATCGTGCGGCCTCCACTCCACAACACATATGGCCTCGACAATTTTCCCCAGGGCACAAACGTTGTTGTTGCTGTCATCTCTTACACCGGGTATGACATGGACGATGCTATGATCATCAACAAATCAGCACACGAACGCGGATTCGGTTATGGTTCCATCTACAAGCAGAAACATATCGATTTAGGTGAGAAGAGTAGGACGAAAGTCCCGCAGAAGCTGTTTGGCTTTGCACCAGAGGGACTGGTCAAAGCCGAATGGCGAGTTCACTTGGATGACGACGGGCTCCCTCATGTTGGCACGCATCTTCGGGATGGTGATCGCATTTGCGCATATCACACCGTCTCTCTGGACTCGACCACCAACAAGTTGGTCAACCGCGATGGCCGCACCCACTTCGAAACATACCACGATCCCGAAGATGCGTTCGTGGAGGAGGTTCGCTTGATTGGCACCGAATTGAGTGACAGGCCTTGCCAGAGTATTTCAATCAAGCTGCGAATCGCCCGCTCGCCTGTCATTGGCGATAAGTTTTCCTCCCGTCACGGTCAGAAAGGTGTATGCAGTCAGAAATGGCCCACCGTTGACATGCCCTTCACAGAGTCTGGAATCCAGCCAGACACTATCATCAACCCTCACGCTTTCCCGTCACGTATGACGATCGGTATGTTCGTAGAGTCTCTTGCTGGAAAATCCGGCGCGCTTCATGGCCTGGCGCAAGATAGCACACCCTTTCGCTTTGATGAGAAGGACACTGCTGTCAACTATTTCGGGCATCAGCTGAAGAAGGCTGGTTACAATTTCTACGGTAACGAACCGATGTACAGTGGCATCACTGGACAAGAGCTTTCAGCAGACATCTACATCGGTGTCGTGTACTACCAACGCCTTCGTCACATGGTCAACGACAAGTATCAGGTCAGGACCACGGGACCAAACAACAGACAGACGGGTCAGCCCATCAAGGGTAGGAAGAAGGGAGGTGGTATTCGTGTAGGAGAAATGGAGCGAGATGCTCTGTTGGCTCACGGAACGGCGTTCTTGTTGCAGGACAGGCTGATGAACTGCTCCGATTATTGCAAAGCATGGGTTTGCAAGAGCTGTGGATCTTTCCTTTCAACCCAACCCATCATGGGTGGCTATGGAGCGAAGGGAAGGGCAATGGGGCCGGTCAGGTGTAGGAGGTGCGCGAAGAGAATGGAAGGATGGGAGAGCAAGGCGATGGTGTGGGAAGATGGGGAAGGCGGGAGGTGGACGGGAGGTGAACAGGTCGCTCTTGTGGCTATTCCGGGCGTGCTGAGATTCCTCGACGTGGAGCTGGCTGCTATGGGTATCAGGATGAAGTTCAAGGTGGACCAATGAGGGAGGATGAGATATGAACTGCATGGGCTGGCGTTTGATTTGATGGTTTCTGGCGCTGGGAGAGTCGTATTGCTCGGCCTGGCCACGGTAGCATTGCTTAAAGGGTGCATGTAGGAGCGATATCAGAGGCATACTAGCGGATCGTGCTGCTATTTGTCGAGCCACCAACATCTGGAGATGGCTATCTTACGTGGCGGACATGAAGGTGAAGGAGAGGGCGTGAGCTTCGGGCAGACAAGCCTTGAATGCAGCCACTAGAGCATTCTTGGTAGGCAGTAAGCTTTGGCTGAGAAAGCTTAATCGGTCGCATCGGCTGAAGCCGAGCTTTGTCGTCAACCACCCTCAACTTCAACCTCGCGACTGGCAACCTTTTCAGATGCTCGACAGACCGACCAGGGAGGGTTTATAGCTTGTCAGTTGTGAACCAACAGCAGCCGCTGGCTAGAGGCATTTGGCTGTCAGACTCGTCCTGGAATAAACCCAAGTGTACCATTTCCGGCGTTCTTCGTCACCATGCAGGATTGCTCCGGCGGTGCCGTGCTCCCGGCTCGGGTCACACTCCTCACTGCTCACCAGTGTGTCTACTAGCTGCTGGAGCATCGTGTTATCTCTATCAGCAGGGACTTGGCGATTTCAGACCGAATCCTCTTGACGGCGCCAGGTTTACCTGGTCTCGATATCCCAAATGGACTCTGCTCCCGCGCGGCTTGCATGCGAGTCGAGGTTCCAACAGCGGGAGCTCCCAGATGGATTGACGGCGAACCTCTTCCAACGCCACTTCAAAAGCAAAAGAAGAAGATAGGCGTTTGATGAACTGACCCCGGAACCACTCCAAATAATCCTCTTTTGTCCAATGTCGAGCAGTAGAACTAGGAATTGGAGTTCTGCGAACCGGCACAGTCCTCCCCCTCCATACCCAAACGGCAAAGGTGGGTTCGAGAGGCGTCTGCTGTGCTCCTGTCAGCCGCCGACGCAGTCAGGATTGGGCATGACAGGGAGCGGACCCAGTAATATTAACCATGGGCATGCAACCGGCGCTGTCGAAGCGAAAGGAACAATTGCCGCCTTTCTAGAAAAAAGGGACAGATGCAACCTCTCCTTATCGGACGAATCACTCTCTCAGGCGGTTGATCGCCCTATTGTTATATATTAATGCGAACCCATCCGCCCGCTGCTGCTGGACACCCTGTTCCTGTTCCCGGTCATCGTTCCCCGCCGCGCCCTCGTCCTAGGAAATCACAGCGGAAAATATACGTACCGCCCCTACACAATGGATCCGGAGAAGAGAGACCTCGAGAACCGCGACCACTCCACTGACAGCCATGGCTTCGACAGCGAGAACGGAACCGCCGATTCCGACGCCGCCGACGAAATCAAGCGCGCGAGAGATATCCAGAATAGGACCGGCTTGTTCAGGTATATGAGGAAGGGAGAAGAATGGCTTGATGCGAAGTTGGGAATCGAGACCCAGGGCGTTGATCGCATTCCGGAAGAGAAGAAGCAGCCGCCTTCTGTCATCAATGTAAGCGGGGAAGTACCTCGATGTGACGGACACTGCTGATGGAGATGCAGATCTTCTTGATGTGGTGGTCGCTCAATATCCATGTTGGCGTCGTCCCACTTGGGATTTTGGGGCCCGAGTTTGGGCTGTCGCTTGGCCAGTCCATCGCGGCTTCGGTTGTGGGGACCTTTTTGGGTGCCATCTGTACTTCGTGTACCGGGACGCTGGGGCCCAAGTTGGGGTTGCGGCAGATTGCTTGCTCCAGATATTCGTTTGGGTTCTGGGGAAGTAAGCTGTGTAGCTTCCTCAATGTGATTATAGGGGGTGGTTTTGCGGTCGTCAACTACGTAAGTCAACACTGTCTTCCCACTGTCAAGTCCTAGACATCTGTTAATCTTTCTCTATCTCGTCACGGCGCGGAACAGGGCATGAGCCCTGTTTGGTTGCACAATGCCGTGATATTCTTGAGCACTTCAGAGTCTGAACCTTACTGATATCGTCTCTTCTAGGTCGTCGTGGGCCAAATCTTGAGTGCTTGCTCTGACTACACAATGTCCATCACCGTGGGTATTGTGATCATTGCCGTCATCTCAGATGTCATCTCGATATTCGGTTTCAAGCTGATCCACACTTTCGAGAAGTACTCCTGGATTGCTACTTTCATCCTCTTCCTCGTTCTGATCGGACAAGCCGCCCCACACGTTCACCCGGAAGCCCCTGAAGAAGATGGCGACTCGGGCCTCCTCTTTGCTGGTAACTTTCTGACCATCCTCGCCATCAACTTCTCCAACGCGTCTGGATGGTGTAGCATGGCGGCAGACTACTACTGCCACTTCCCAAGCACTACTCCGTTCTGGAAAACCTTCACGTTGACTTTCTGGGGCGTTGTTATTCCGACTTGTTTTAGTGTCATCATTGGATGTTGTCTCGGTAATGCTGCGATCACTGCGGCGTACCCACCATATGCCGAAGCATATGAGCAGCACGGATTGGGAGGGCTCATTGCCACCGTCTACCACCCGAGCGGCTGGTCGAAGTTCTGCCTCGTCATCCTTACTTTCTCCGTGCTCGGCAACAACATCGCCATCAACTACAGCTCCGGTCTTTCCCTCCAACTGCTCGGCCACTACTTCCACGCCGTCCCTCGACTCATCTGGTCCCTCCTCTTCGTAATAGTCGTTGCCGTACTCGCAATCGCCGGTCAAGAGCATCTCTCCACCATCGTGTCGAACTTCGTCTCTCTCCTCGGCTACTGGACGGTGTCCTTCACGATCATCCTGATGATGGAAGACAAGATCTTCCGCAAGCGCTCCGGGTACAACCTCACCGTGTGGGACCAGCCCAGTAAGCTCCCCATTGGCGTTGCGGCTGTCGTGGCTTTGTTGGCGGGCTACTGTGCTGGTGGTGTCACTGGAATGGCGCAGACGTGGTATATTGGACCCATTGCTGCCAAGTTTGGTGGGTATGGAGGAGATGTGGGCATCTATCTGAGCGCTGCGTTCACTGCGGTTGTTTACCCTGTGTTGCGGACGGTCGAGAAGAAGTATATTGGGCGGTAGACAGGCGAAGAAGTGGTGATTGGGTATGCGTTGTATAGACAGCGTGGCGTTTGGTTTGGTCTATGTAAGAGTAGGGGCATATGGATTGGATATGGGACGACAGGCGGTCTCCCATTGTCTTTTGACACCCCTCCATATTTGGATATTAGAGAACCTCGATGACAACGGATCTCAATCCTACTCAAATGATGACGCAATCGCACGGTCCATCTAACAGTCACCCTGATCAGGGACATGCTTCATGATCCATCTCCGAAAAGGGGCAACAGTTCCTTGTCACGTGATCTATTACCACCTTGCTCGCTGAGCTGGCACGTTTTCCGCAGGGGAAGAGAACCACCATCCCTTACCTAACTACACACTACGTGGTCGAGATGATGACATCTGTCTGCGAAAGTCTTCATCCATGGATCCCACGTAGAATCCGCATAGATGCAAGCGGAAGCATGCCGCGCTAGTGAGTCGACGGCTTATAAATTTTCCTTCCTTCTACCGTGGAAAATACGAGGTAATTGAGTAGTGTATATAAACGTTTCACTGTGATACATCCCATCATTGAGGTCTCCTCTACTTCGAAACAGGTCAAGTTAGTCAAAGATGTCACGAACCTCCACCGAATCGATTTCTCTAGTCCCCATCACATACCCCGAATCCGTAGCTCTCCCTCCCAGTGGCGAATCCGCTCTCTCGCTGAACAGAACCGTTTCGAAAGGTCAGAATTCCCAAGGTGGATCTGATCAAGCTGCCGTAGGCGAGCAATTGGATGAGATTTCAAAGAGTAGGACTGCGATCGTCGTTGCTTCGGTGACGTTTATCACGGGCATTTCGAGTCTGCTTGCTGGGTTGGTTACGGTGGGGACGCCGACGATTGCGAGGGATATTGGACTTGATTCAAGTTTGCTTCTTTGGTGAGTGCTGTAGTTGCAGAGGCAAGGAGAGAGATAATCTGGAGCTTTGCTGGATTCAAGTTCTCCAGCGCCTTATCCCTCAATTCTTGATTACAGACACTTCGACAATTACTGACACTCCTATTCTAGGCCAGCCTCCATCTTCTCCCTAACCTGCGGTTGCACACTTCTCCTCTGTGGTTCCATCGCAGATGTTCTGGGTGCACGGTGGATGTACCTCGCAGGAACTCTGCTCCAAAGCATCTTCACTCTAGCTTGCGGACTGTCCCAGAATGGCATGCAGCTTATTGTCTTCAGAGCGTTCGCTGGGATAGCGATCTCTTTTTGTCTTCCTGCTTCGGTCAGTATCATAACGCATACCTTTCCGGTCGGGAAGAGGCGTAATGTTGCCTTTGCTGCAATGGTGAGTAACTTTCTCTTCATGCATTTTTAGGTGCAAGAGGGGGAGAATTGACTCCATCACGTGCAAGAAGGGGAGAACTGACTCCATCACAGGGTGGCGGACAGCCGATCGGATTTTCCATAGGCCTGACGCTTGGAGGTGTTTTTGCTGATACCGTTGGATGGCGATGGGGCTTCCACATCGCTGCCATCCTGAACACGCTCGTCTTCGGACTCGCTCTGTGGGGTCTTCCAAAGAAGATTGATGAGGATGCTCCCGTAACATGGAGCAGACTGCTCTACGAAATCGACTGGATTGGAGCTTTGCTAGCCACTTGCTCTCTAGCCATGATCTCGTACTGTTTTGCGTAAGGTCCCCGAGTTCCTTTCGTATACCCAGATCAAAACCGCTGACGAAAGTCTAGAACAATCACTTCAAGCACAGACAACATCAAAAATCCCTCCACAATAGTAACCCTCACCCTCTCCCTCGCCCTAATCCCCCTCTTCATCTACTGGGTCGGCCGCCAGGAACGCCTGTCCCGCCCCGCCATCATCCCGAACTCCCTCTGGCGCAACAAAGTCTTCACCAGCATCTGCATCAACGTCTTCATCACCTGGGGCGCCTTCAACGCCCTCGAAAACGAACTCACCTTCTTCCTCCAGTACGTCAAGGGCATTTCTGCCATCGAGACGTCGGTGCAGTTTTTGCCTGGTCCTATCTCAGGGGCACTGACGAATATCGCTATGGGGCTTATCGTCCACCGTATTCGCGCGGACTATACCATCCTTATTGCGACGGCCGTGTCGTCGGTGGCGCCGTTGCTGATGGCTCTCGTCAATCCAGCTTGGACGTATTGGAGTTGCACATTCCTGGCCATCTTCCTCAACCCGATCGGTGCCGACTGCCTGTTCACCATCTCGAATCTGCTCATCACGTCTGTCTTTCCGGGCAAGACCCAGGGACTCGCTGGCGGTGTCTTCAACACGCTGGCACAGATCGGAAAGTCGGTGGGTCTGGCGACGACGGCTGTCATCGCCGCGAGTGTGACGGCCCAGAGTGGCGAGGATGTTGATAGCCCGAAAGGTCTGATGACGGGTTATCGCGCCGCTTTTTGGTATTGCTTTGGGTTGAGCGGGTTGACGTTTGCTGTAAGTCTTTGGGGGTTGAGGAATATTGGGAGAGTGGGAGTGAAGCGTGATTAGATTGTTGGAGACCTGCCGAGAGCAGGTCCCCCCTTTTTTTTTGGATTGGCGTTTGTAGATTGAATATCAAAAAATGCATGTCATTTCGAACCTCTTGTTGAGGCAGGATCCTCGAAAGACGGATAGAAAGGAGACGTGAATATTTTACGCTACAATTACAGCGCTCAACATACTTAAATGTGTTCAAAGGGAGCCCGAGCTCCTCCGACAGAAGCTCTGAAGCCATATCCCTCGGTTTATAATACAGCGCCCCTGTCTCATAGGCTAGCGGGAGGCTTGTAGCCTCTCAATTCGATTATTTCTTGCTTCAACGCGTCTCGCTTTGCAGCCCGTTCCTCGTCGGTAGCCTCTGCCTCGTCCTCAATCGGGTCCACGGGAATCGATTCTGCAAGCGTGAATGGCCTCATCCTCACAGGTTCTTTGTTTGCAATGGCTCTCTCGACAGCATCCACCTTCCTCCGTTCGTGCTCCTTCGCTTGCGCCATAAGATGATTGATGTCGATCCAGTTCAAGAATCGTAGGTCGTGGAGAGGTATTCCAGTGGGACTAAGCTCGGGCGGACGCGGGTCCTCGGGTTGTGGCTGCTTGGGGTCGGTGGTGAATTCATCGTAGAGGGTCCGCAACGTGTCCTGGTTCGGGGAGGTGCGGGTGAAAGGCGCTCCAAATGCAGTTGGGATGGGGTTTTTTATGAAATCCCATGGTGCGTCGGACTTGAGAACCCTTTCTATCAGACCAACAATTTCCTTCGTTTCCGTCAAATCGACGGGCGGCAACGACTCTCCAGCGGCCCTTCTACGCTTTCGTGCCTCAAGTTTGCCGAGCCGAATTCCCCCATGCTTTGATATCTCTGCGAGGGCATGGCTGTCAAGATTTCCCATCAGATCTTGGACAAATGCAGAGTCCGAATCAGCCTCGTTCCAGGCTGAGGCGAGGGCGAGGAAATCGTTGCGCTCCAAGCTCTTCCCAGTTCTCTCGGCGTTCTCCAGAAGATTCGTCCATGCTTGCTTCAAAAAGACTGGATCCTTTTCAATAGCCGAAGCGGCTACCATGATACGATAGAAGACGGCATTAGGAACCACGCCGACATTCGACATGTCTTGCTCGGTAAGCTTTATCAAGCCCGACTGCTCGGCATCGGTAGCTAGCGATAAAAGACTGTTGAAAACCGACACAGTGAGCGGGATTTGGCCGGACTGTAGACCCATCAACATCAACCTCCGTGCCATAGCACACAAAGTAACGTTGTGGTCACTGGAAATGGGCGCATTTTCATCCGAGGCAGACGATTGCTTCAGCTGTATAAGAATCTTGAACCCCGATATGATACTGCTCAAGTGTTGTCCATTGAGTCTGCCTTCTGCGCCGATGTAGGCTAGTGCAGCCATCAACGCAGCATTGACAGACATGAGCTTAATGTTTTGCGGAACGCCCCTCTTTTCTAATAGCTTGTCAAGCAGAACTGTTAATACGACTGGCTGGACCACAACGCCGGAGCGACAAGCCATCATAAAGGCCTGATAGGCTTCCAATACAGGTCGTTCGTGGACGATAAGGGCAAAAAATCGATCGGGGGCTTTACCCGGGAAGAGTCTTAGAGCAGTGTCCATGGCCAAGTAAGCATTTCGCCAATCCCCGTGAAAGACTCGAGCAGTCATGATGCCCTGGAGAAGAGTCATGGCAAGGCCAGGGATCTCCGTTTGCCGACGGCGGTCAGGGATAATAGCTTGCGGTGAAAGATGGTACTCAGCAAACGTCCCAGGGAAGCGCGCAAGGCCATCCGCGTACATGCCCTCCAATTCTGGCAAAGTCTTCGAATGTCGTGCCCAGAATTCAATGCCAGCTCCATAGACAACAGAAGTCACTTGGCTTTCATCTTGATTCTCAAGCCACGACCAATATTTCGCTCCACTGTCATATTGGTCCGCTTCTTTGAAAAAAGAGAGCAGGTGCAAACTGGCATCTGGACCACCAGGCACAATCTGAAGCCGAATATCGCTAGAAAGCTTGTTCCCAAAGTCAATGAGCGCCGGCAGCCATTCCGGCTTGCGTCGTGTGTTGGTTCGGTATGTCGTGTGCAGGCATTGAGCGATGAAGAAAACATCTCTAGTCTCGAGCAATGATGTGCTCGCTAGCTTGGGGTACAGTGCAGCCACAGATTTGAAGTTTCCTGTTATCAAGGCTTGCCGAAACTCGCTGAGTTGTTGCTATAGGAGAGTCAGAATGTACCAAAGCGGCTGAGAAAAAGGGGCAACGAACTGGAACATCTTCGTGATTTCGGGCGCCGTCTTGAGGATACTGGCTCTCGTCTCGCCAAGAACCATTCCCTAATCCTCTTTGTGATTTCCCATTCCAGCTCGCGCTTCGAGTATGTTCATTTTGCCGCTGGAGATATGTCAGAAAGTGCCAAAGTAGCAGAGAATAAGGCATGGGGCAACGGACTGGAGAGTTTCTGGAACCTCGAGCGCCATTACGAACGTCTCTGTTCCCGTCGTGCCACAAGCCTTTTTCTGATCCTCGTCTTGAGTATTCGTTTCGGCTTGCTCCTTCCATAGCTTTGTGTTTCCTATTTTCATCCTTCCCAGATCTGCTCCTCCCAGCATGAGTCCCATCGCTGCTGATCTCATCACGGCTCTTGCTTGATATTCCAGCTCTTCCAATAATGGTTTTGGAATTTGTCGGTTTAGCAAAGTCTCCTCGGGCGCTCCAAGAAACAGAAGAGGCCAGGTTCGTTTGCGTACTTTGCGAAGATTCGGTCGCGTGGGAGGCAGCACCGCGGCTGCAGACTCGCCCTAATGTGAATGCTGCGCGAGTGGGAACCAGAAATGGAGCAGATGGACAGATAGCTGAGGCGACATTACGGCCGCGAACAAACATGGCGCTGCTTTTGAAGGTCGTGAACAGAATCAGCAAGTGGTCGCGTCGAGTTCGTCCGTCGGGACTTTTTTGAAGTTCGGCAGAACCTCGGAAATCTCCTTGAAGCTCACCTGTGGCCTGTCCTCCGCAGAACGACACCCATCCAAAAGCCATAAACAAGCACATCTCTCACCTTCGCCTCTACAAATTCGCATATCGCAGTCATGGCGCCGGACATGTCGCTCTTCGCGGTCAACGCGATCCTCATTCTCTCCACAGACGACTCGACCCGTATCCTGGCCAAATACTTCAGTTCACCACACCCTCCAGCACATGGCGGCTCTAATTACCCCGGAGCGAACCCTTACCCCAATCTGAAAGACCAAAAAGCATTTGAAAAAGGATTGCTGGAGAAGACGGCGAAGCAAACCAGCGACATCATCCTCTACGACAATCGGGTTGTGGTTTTCAAGATGGAGAGCGACATCATGCTATACGTAGTAGGAGGCGCGGAAGAGAATGAGATTCTCTTGTACAATGTCATACTTGCTCTGCGAGATTCGCTCAATATTCTCTTGAAGTATGCAGAAACATTCCACCTGCAATTCCCTTTTGCGAAACCCCCTCTTAACACCTCTTAGGAACTCGACAGACAAGCGAACGGTGATAGAAAACTACGACCTGGTGTCCTTGGCTATTGACGAGATTGTTGACGACGGCATCGTGCTAGAGACAGATCCTATGGTTGTCGCCTCTCGAGTGAGCCGACCGCCTGCACAGGACATCAACGTCAAGGGCATCGACTTGTCGGAGCAAGGCCTATTGAATGCTTGGGAATTTGGCAAGAGTCAGTTGAAAGAGAGGCTGCGGAACGGGCTTTAAAGGACTCCAGGGAAACCGATATTGTTGAGCGTTATACCGTGTTCAGACGCTGGTTTTTAAGGCAAAAAGAGAGGTGTAGGCAGCATCGTTTGGCGCATGGCGTTTGAGAAAAAATGGAGCAGGTCACGATTGCAGGCAACCAGAATCCTTTTCACTGCTGGCAAAGCTTCTGTGATTGAAAGAGTGTTAGCCTTTACCAAGAGCTGTGTTCGTCTTAGGGGTCGTTTTGAAGAAAGAAGGGTGAAAACAGGCGTGGGCATCAGCCATTGAAGCACCGGTTGATACATTACAGCCAAGCTCCTGTCCTCCAACTGCTGCCATTGACCGTGACGTAGTTGTCTGCCCCTGAATTGTGCGGAGGGTAGGTAGGTGCATAAAGAGTGATATCACGTGCGCAGCCCTACAGTGTCCCTCCCTCATTGCGGGCCAACGATGACGCGGTTCCTGAGAACTTTAACTGTCTTGATCGACGTCTTCCGCGAAACACCACAAATCCGCCGTACTGACCACGGCCCACTATGAAGCAGAGATTCTCCTCCCTGGATGTAAAGGTGCGTCTCTTCGTATTCATTCCATATATCTAAAGACAAACTGACCAGGTATTCAGGTCATCGCTCATGAGCTTTCAGCCACGCTCACGACTCTCCGTGTCGCAAACATCTATGACCTCTCATCGGTACGCTCATTTCTTGTTTTCGCGGGTCTAATCAATTGAATACTAACAACTGTCGCTTCAGCGTATATTCCTCATCAAGTTTCAAAAACCATCCCAACGCGAGCAACTCATCGTCGATTCCGGCTTCCGCGCGCATTTAACCTCCTTCTCCCGAACCGCTTTCTCCACGCCTTCGCCTTTTGTGGTCCGTCTCCGAAAGTACCTTAAAACTCGCCGTGTCACTTCCGTCGCACAAGTTGGGACAGATCGTATTATCGAGTTCCAGTTCTCTGATGGCCAATACCGCCTTTTTCTCGAGTTCTACGCTGGAGGCAACATCATTCTCACAGATGGGGATTGTAACATCCTTGCCCTCCTCCGAAACGTAAGCGAGGGCGCAGAACATGAAAAATTAAGCGTTGGCGTCAAATACGATCTGGAACACAGACAGAATTATGGAGGGGTGCCTGAGCTCACTCAAGAGAGGGTCACAACCGGATTGAAAAATGCACTGGCGAAGCAGCAGCAGCAAAAGGACAAAGCAAAGAAAGGAAAGTCGAAGCCAGGCGATTCCTTGAGGAAAGCATTGGCGGTCAGCATAACTGAGTACCCCCCAATGCTGATCGACCATGCCTTGAAAAAGGTGGGGTTTGAAGCACCAACAAATCCGGAGGACATCTTGGAAGATGACGAGCTGCTGCGGCAGCTTATGTCAGTTTTGAAGCAAGCAGAGGAGACCGTCAAAGAGATCACGAGCGCAGACGTGGCCAAGGGGTACATTCTGGCGAAGGAAGCAAAGAAGTCGAAAGCAACTTCTGCGGATGACGACGAGGAATCAAGCCTGTTGTACGACGATTTTCACCCCTTCCGGCCGAAGCAGTTTGAGGATGACCAGGCGATTACGTTCTTAGAATTTGAAGGATTCAATAAGACCGTTGACAAGTTCTACTCTTCCATCGAAGGCCAGAAACTCGAATCTCGACTCGTAGAACGAGAAGAGACAGCAAAGCGGAAGCTCGAACAGGCAAGACAAGAGCACGCGAAGCGAATAGGTGGTCTCCAACAAGTGCAAGAGCTGAATGTAAGAAGAGCGGCGGCCATAGAAGCGAATGTGGAGAGAGTTGGTGAAGCCACGGCGGCGGTCAACGGTCTTATTGCACAGGGCATGGATTGGGTTGATATCGGGAGACTCATCGAAAACGAGCAGAAAAGAGGAAATGTCGTCGCGCAGATGATTCGGCTTCCCCTGAAACTCCACGAGAATACCGCAACGTTATTGCTCGACGAAGCTGAAAACGAAGAAGAAAACGAAGACTTCGAAGGAAGCGAAACCGACAGTGAACCTTCTGACAGCGATGACAGCGAGGCTCAACCCCGAAAACCGAGTCCAAAAGCCGCCGAGGCCACGAACAGGAGATTAACTATTGATATTGACCTGAGCCTTTCTCCTTGGGCAAATGCAAAACAATACTACGAGCAAAAGAAGATCGCTGTCGTCAAAGAGGAGAAGACATTGCAAGCGTCTGATAAAGCCCTCAAGAGTGCAGAGCAGAAAATTGCCGCTGATCTGAAGAAAGGTTTAAAACAAGAAAAGGAAGTTCTTAGGCCTGTGCGGAAACAGCACTGGTTCGAAAAGTTTCTCTACTTCATCTCTTCAGATGGATATCTTGTGCTTGGTGGCAAGGACACACAGCAAAACGAAGTCCTATACCGCAAACACCTTCGAAAAGGTGATATCTATGTTCACGCCGATCTGCCGAATGCAGCATCGGTAATCATCAAAAACAACCCTGCCACTCCCAACGCACCAATACCTCCTTCGACACTGTCGCAGGCAGGTAACTACTCGGTTGCCACCTCCACAGCGTGGGACTCGAAAGCAGTCATGTCGGCATGGTGGGTGAACAGCGACCAAGTTTCAAAAACAGCCTCGACTGGAGATTTTCTGGATGTTGGAAAGTTTGAGGTAAAGGGAAAGAAGAACTTCTTACCGCCCAGTCAACTACTGCTAGGCTTTGCAGTGCTCTGGGAGATCCCGGAGGAGAGCAAGGATAGGCACAAGAAGCACAGAGTTGCCAATCCTCCGATGCCTGAGGGTGCGGGCAGGGATGCTCTTTTGGCGCAGCAAGAAGGTGGTGAGACATTGGCAGACGAGCAGAAAAAAATTGCGAGGGACAATGAGGAGGCCGGCAGTGAAGCCGAAGAGGAGGGAGCCACCAATAGCGACGACGATTTCCCCGATGCAAAAGTGGATGCTGGCGATAGTGATGACGATTTTCCAGACACCAAGTTAGATACGGTTGACAGCGACGATGAGAATGATCGATCCACGGCTCCGAACCCCCTACAGATTGGTGGTGGCGCCGATAATTCAGATGATTTCGAGGACACATCTGGCAAGGACGAACAAAATACCAGCGTTCGGGCAGAAGTCGAAAACACTGAGTCTGACTCGGATGAGGCCGAAGCCGAAGGAGTAACCGATTCAGCTGCAAAGCATGGGAAGCGGTATCTCTCAGCCCACGAGCGTCGCCTTCTCAAGAAAGGTGTAGACCCTGCCAGTTTATCTCAGAGTGCGAATGATTCATCCCAAGACGATCATTCTCGCGCTCCGACACCCTCCATCATCTCTACAGCAGCCGGAAAGAACGCTCCTCCACTTCCTCGAGGAAAGCGTAACAAGAAGAAGAAGCTGGTGGCCAAGTACGCAGAGCAGGACGAAGAAGACCGCGCCTTGGCCATGAGGTTTCTCGGATCCAAGACTGGACAAGAGAAGAAGGAGGAAGATGCAGAAGCGAGGAGAGCCAAAGAGGAAGAAGCTGAGATGCAGAAGCAACGGCGAAGAGAACAACACCTCAAGAAGCAGGCTGAAGGGTTGAAGGCCGAAGAAGCTCGAAAGGCTGCCATGGCTCGCGCTGACGATGCAGGAAATGATGCCGATGATGAAGAATGGATTCCACTGGATGGGTTCACGGGCAAGCCTTTGCCAGGAGACGACCTTGTTGCAGCTGTTCCAGTCTGTGCGCCATGGAACGCTCTGAGTACCTTCAAGTATAAGGTCAAAATGCAGCCCGGGACCCAGAAGAAAGGAAAAGCGGTCAGAGAGATCCTGAATGCATGGGATGCAGCTGGCAAGTCGGGGAAGTTTGTGGATCCCAAGGCGGAAGACACGGAGAGGATTTGGCCGAAGGAATTGGAACTGATCAAAGGGTGGAAGGAAACTGAGATTGTTGGTATAGTCCCAGTGAGCAAGGTGAGGGTCATGCTCATGGGCAGGGGTGGAGCGAAGGGTGGAGGTGGCTCAGGGGGTGCGAAAGGTGGCGCGAAAGGCAAGAAGGGTGGGAAAGGAGGGAAGAAGAAAGGTAAATAGGTTCACATGGGCAAGGACGGTCGTGTCATAATTGGATCTCGGTATAGAGCTATCCAGATCACATACTTGCTTTCTTTCAAGATCTGCCCCGATCTATCATTTATGATGGTACCGTGACCTGAAAGAGTTCTTGTGTGCTACTTAAAACTTCAGCCGTGACCATAGATGTGTATAAGCTCAGGGCTTCGTCTACGCTCTGTTAAACATGAATATTCTTCTAATCTCCCACGCAAAGAGATTTACAGAAATTTGTCTCCCTGTTGTTCTGCCAGTCTCCCAGACGTTGTTCTCGACTTTGTCAGCGATCCATATCTAGCTAGTAGGTTTCCTTATCGGGCGTGAGAAGTCTTCACCATTTCAACCACCAGTCTGCAGTTTTTATATTCAAATACTGACACTCAGTTCCGAGGATTATTTCCAGACGAAACGCAAGATGGCCCATCTCAGGGCTATTGTTGATATGGGAAGGTGGGTTATGCTCTTTACCCAATTGTGTTGCTTCTGTCTGCTCACAACAACTCTACTTTCCGGGCCATTTCCTCTATTCATACACAATTTGGTATCTGTTGCATTCATTCTCCTTTTTTCTCTACTCCAATACTCTAAGAACTGCTTTAACATTTGCAGCAATGGCATCCGCTTCTCCATTACCGACCTTTCGCCCGCAACGGCACGTACCATGCCCGCAATCTATCAAGATCGAGCCGGCATATCTCTCTACTCCTCCCAATGGAGCACTGGCAGTAAACAACCGATACCCCAGAAGACCATAACCGGGATCGTTCATGCCTTCCAACGCTTTGTTGGGACATGTCGGGATTTTGGTGTCCCAGAGTCCAATATCAGAGTCGTTGCTACCGAGGCCACTCGTGTTGCTTTGAACTCGGAAGACTTCATCGGTCAAATCAAGAAAGCAACTAGCTTGACAGTCGAGTTGTTGCCGAAGGTAGACGAGGGCCGCATTGGGGCTTTTGGTATCGCCAGCAGCTTCACCAGTGTAAAGGGGCTTGTCATGGATCTTGGGGGCGGCAGCACTCAGATTACCTGGATGATCACCGAGAATGGCCACGTGAAGATCAGCGAGAAGGGTTCTGTCAGCATGCCATACGGAGCTGCGGCATTGTCGATTCGACTCGAAGAGGCAGATAAGAACGGTACCCACGCCGTACTCAGAAAGGAGATAGTGTCGAACTTCAAAACCGCCATTAAAGACATCGATCTCCCCCCAGAACTGAAAGACTCTCTCAAAGAAGGCCTCTCCCTATACCTTTCCGGAGGCGGTTTCCGTGGCTGGGGTTTCGTCCTCATGTCACAGCATCCCGTGTCCCCCTATCCTATTCCAATCATCAACGGCTTCACCACCACTCCAGCTGCCTTCCACGACACCGAGACCGTGAAGGCGGCTGTTGAAAGCTATCACACCTCCGGCGACACTACAACAATCTTCCGTGTCTCGCACCGCCGCGCCTCTCAAGTCCCCGCTGTGGCCTTTCTTGTCTCCTGCCTCGCCGAAGCCCTCCCCACCATAAAGACTGTCCACTTTTGCCAGGGCGGAGTACGAGAAGGAAGCCTTTATTCAACCCTCGACCCTTCAACTCGCTCCCAGGACCCTCTAGCTATCGCGACAGCTGCCTCCTCCCCACCACCTTCAGTCCCCAAACTCATCGCCTTCTTCAAATCCGCCATCCCTTCCAAGCTTCTCTCGTTCCCCTCATCCCTCCTGACCGACGCTCTCCTAACCGCCTTCACCAACTCTCTCCACACCCACGCGCCCCTGCCAAAGGACCTTCGAGCAGTTTCCGGCCTCCGCGCCACTACCTCCGGACCCCTCGCCGCCGTCCACGGCGTGGACCATCTCGACCGTGCCGCCCTCGCCCTTCTCCTCTGTGAGCGCTGGGGCGGTCGTCCCGCGCTCAGTCCCAACGATGAATCATTCTATACTCGGCTCATGGCACTCGTTGGTCCCGCCGCGGCATGGTGGTGCGGGTATCTGGGGAGGATCGGCGCGTTGCTTGGTACTGTGTTTCCCGCTGGGGTAGTGAGGGAGGATACATTGCAGATTGAAGCGAGGGAGAAGGATCCGGGGCAGATTGGACTGGAGGTCAGGTTTGGGGGTAACGAGGAGGTGGTCATGTATCAGGATGGGTTGCAAAAAGCATTGAAAGAGGTGGAGAGAGTAGGTAGGAGGGAGAATTGGCCTGGAGGAGAGAAAGGTTGTGTGATTGATTTGAAGGTGTTTACGGATGCGGGGAAGATGAAGGGGAGGAGGTGGAAGGGGAAGGAGGATGAGGATGGGAATGATATTACCGGTGGAGACGGGGAATTGGACGACTAGGATGGCGGGTGGAGATAGTTTGATGGACTTCTTGTATTCAGGATCTGTGTTAATGATATGATCGTTTTGCTCAAAACAACGCACTGCCAAACGAGCAATGAGTGTTGATAATCGGCAATTACCCCTCCTATGAGCAGTAAACATCTCCGTCTCGTAATAGACCGTAAAATCTCAAAGATACTTCAAGCCGATAGCTAAGCTCTAAATATTATATAAGGAAGACAAAAAGAGAAGGCAAAAAAGGAACCTAAACGCACGCCCGCTGTGGGAATCAAACCCACAGCTGGCCCCCAGGTGCTCCGAGTAGAGCTTGGATGCGATCCACCGCCTGCCGGCAGCATCACGGAAAACACTCTATATCCTACACCCTTGACTATTGAGACTACACATTTAGGGTGCTTATATAGTGGTAAGTAGACCCTAAGATCGGAACGGGGAATGGATTAGCTCAAGGTGAGATATCATAGAGCTGGTGAGGTCTAGTGAGGTCTGGTGAGGTCTGGTGAGGTCTAGTGAGGTCTAGTGAGGTCTAGTGAGGTCTAGTAGGTCTGGTAAGGTATGTATCCTTTCGAATGCATGGCTTTCGGTCTCCCCAGGCGTTAAGGGGTAGCCGAATGTTCAGTCTGTCTACAAGCTGTCCATATGCTCTCCATGGCCGTCTCCTCGGCAGTATTTCTTTCCATTGAAACTACCCAATGACTTTCACACTAACTAAACGTCACCTCTATGACAGAATTCAGCGCCCCAGGGGGTCGAATGATATTCTTCACCTTCAACCTATCATCCACTCCTTCCACAAGCCTCTTCCAACCATCCGTCTCACGCTCCACGGCTCCGCAGTTGATCATCATCAAAATATCCATTGTCCTGGAAAGATTGTAAGAGCCTGCCATACCCCCCGAACCCAGAGAAGGAAGTGGTTGAAAACATACCTCAAAGGCTTCTCGTCGTGCAAAGAACAAGTGCCAGGGTCCGGCACCACGCCGTCCACGATCAGCAGCTTTGATACGCCAGGCTTCATAGCCGGCAATATGTTCTTGATGAGTTTGGTCGAGTCGACGTCGTTCCAGTCATGCAGGACTGACTTGAGGATGTATATTTCGGCGTCTTTGACGGGGTTCTCGTGCCAAAAGTCGTGGACTTGGAAGGACACTCTGTCTTTGACATCGGCCGGGCATTGGACCTCTGCTTCGGGGATCACGGAGGGTAGGTCTTGCACTACGAAAGAGAGTTTTGGAAACTCTTTGGCGAGGGTGATGCTGATATGGCCAAAGCCGCCTCCAACCTGTAGGTAGTCTAGTTAGTACGAACACGTAATATCTTCCCTTATCCTTTCTTTTCCCCCTGGAGATGCGTAGACTACTCACATCAACAACCGTCCCTCCCCCAACCCCCTCCCAATCAAACCCCTTGACAAACAACTCCACCCCATGCCCCTCAGTCTCCATATGCGCCCTCATCATCCCCGCAAACCGTGTCATCAACTCCTGATCCCTCGCCATCCAACTAAACACATCCTCCTCCATATCCTCCGCCACATTCACCGCGGTCATGTTCATCCGACTCCCCATCTCCTTCCCCCAGCGCTCATACGCGCTGCTCAGCTTCGCCGTCCAAGGCAAGTTATCCTCGAGGATGAACGCGATCAGGTCGCGGAACTGCTCCTCGGAGCGCAGCAGCGTCGAGACGCTGTTGTGGGCGAGGTGGCCCGGTCGCGGCTCGCAGAAGATGTTGTTGGCGATGGCGTTGCGGGCGAGGCGGCGGAGGTGGGCTTCGTCGACGTTGGCGCATTTGGCGACGTCGGCGTAGGAGATGACTTTATCCAGGGGAATGTGGTCGGCGATGTTGAAGTGGGAGAGCCATTGGAGAGCTCCGTAATCGGCTTGCTGTTACAATTGTCAGCTGTGGCCTTTTGAGCTCGATCGGACGCTTTTGTTAGGTCATGGATACAAGCCTAAGAGGACTGCACCCACATACCGAGTACACCATCCATGTGAGGTATGTTCTGTTGCCCTGACCGAGAATATTCATCAGTTTTGAGGCATCGCACAGCTCAGACCGAGCTTTCATGACATCGAGGGGCAGTTCGGGCCATGCTTGCGGAGCTCCAACCTCGAACGTAGGTTGAGCAAGATTGTTGCTTGTGAGGTAATCTGTGAGTGTTTTTGCTGAAGCAGAAATGGAGTCAGCGAGCTCCTGAAGGGATTTTGATTTCATGGAAGTCATTTCAAGATTTGCGCTCAAAAGGGTTTCTTTGAAGCGATTCAGGAGGAGTCACCTTGTGTTTATGAACATCTCCGTTCGACCATCTGCTACAACAATAAATAGCGGGGTACAACCCGGCTCGAAGGATGATGTGGCTGCAGGTCGAGCTATCTTGCATGTTGAAGCTGAGCTGCGCGCGTTCCCCGCCTCCATTGGCTTATACGAGTAACAATCGGACTTTCGACCAGAATATCTACGATGAACTCTGATTTGAGTGGTGAAAAGAAAGGGCCTTGCAGAATTCAGGGATGAGGAGGTGAACTATAACTGATCATGGTATGATACGGTTTGAAAATCGACGGGTTCAGAGAAAGAGAATCTACCAGAAGAGCAACCAGAACATGCACAGCGGTAGAGGTCCAGAGCATGCCGCATTGCCGAGACGGCAGAGACAGAACAGAGAACGCAAGTTTTGAAAAAGAAATATGATTTCCACGAGAAAGCACCTCGGTCGAGGGTTGGCAAATAAATCTCATCGATTGCCCGTTTACGCCAGCCAGCCTACTGCCAGATATCTAATATAACAGTACGATTGATTACGCTCCAGTGGCAAGAACGCTCGCTCGCATTTCCAGAACTAATCCCTCTCCCGCGAATCATTTACACTCGTTGAGAGGTATCGTCATCCTCAAAGTTCGCAGTCACATTCGAGAACTCGCCCTTCTCCAGTTTGGTCTTCCAGAAGATAGGATTCGTGTCGCTGAATCCGTGCTTCACCCATCCATCCTCCTTGACATGATAGAGGTTGATGTAGCCTCCAGAGTACGCATCCCTGTGCGTCGCGGCAAGGATACTCCGTCGGCCGAGCTCGAGTGCTGCGTCGTCGGAGAGGTCGTAGCTGTATTCGGCGTCGAGGACACCATAGGCGAATGTCTGACCGGAACCAACGCAGAAGAGGTTGCCGGCGAGACGGGTACCATCACTGTCGATGTAGTAGAGCGCAGGGCCTTCTTGGGGCGTGACTCCAGCACACATCGTTCCCTGACAATTGAGTTAGCAGTCTGAGTTAAGCCTCTTGCGTACTCTGATGGTACATACCATGCTCAACCCCATGCCCTTGTACGAGTAGACCAAATTCGAGAGAATCTTGGACGCAGCCGCGACAGATATTCTCCTCTTATGCCTCAGCTCGTGCAACCTACACTGCATACCCAGATATGCCAGCCAGTACTGGCAATCTGCCGCGCCTCCTGCCATGGTCCCCAGCAAGCAGTTGTTGATCTCGATGACCTTCTTGACCGTCTGCGAGGCGATCCAGTTTCCAGCAGTAGCTCGAGAGTCTGTCGCAACGATGATGCCGCCTTTGAAACGGAAAGCGAGCGTGGTGGTACCGTGGGCGATCTTGATGGGGCATGATGGGTTGGAGTGGTCGTCGGTCATTGCGCGGAGCCATGATGAGGACTGGTTTGGTCAGATTGAACATGGCTTTATAGAAGCTGATGTTGGGCAAGGGAGCATACCTGTGCTACGGGTGGTAGTGCGAATTTGAGAGACAACGGAGGATTGACTGAGAGCTCTTGGTCGGCGTCTTGTAGCTGTGCTTCCTCCTCATGCGACGAGCTGGTGTACTTGTCGAAAAGCGAATCCATTGAGATCGGCAGTACGAGGATGGAGGAGGAGATAGTGGAAGTGGAAGAGAGGTGATGTAGATGGGACACTGGTGGGTTATTCTGAGCTGTCTGTGGAGTTGTCCGGAGGCAGCATGAGCTCGCGCGTCCTGGCGTCAACGACGAGATCCCTGGAGCTATTAGCCGCGCGCCACGTGACAGACTAAGAGTATGCGGCTGAACTGAACAGCTGCACCGACGATTATCCGAAAGCTACGATTTTTGGGCAAGAGCAACCTGATCCGACACCACATCAACGAACTCCAAGCAACCTCGATCCGATTTCCGACTGCAATCCACAAACTGGTAAGGATGGAATATATATTTTTTGATCTATTTGTTCTGTCCAATTCAATCTTGCTAACCCCCCCACCAGCTCCCTCACATTCGCTCCCTACCAACCACACCACACCACACGACCACCTCACCTCGCCCTCTCACCCAACATGTCCGGTCGCGGCGGTGGACACCACGGCGGCGGAGGTCGCGGCAAAGTGCTCCTCCCACCCATCAACTTCATCTTTCGACTCCTCCAACAACGCGAAACCGTCTCGGTCTGGCTGTACGAGCAGCTGCACATGCGCATCGAGGGCAAAGTCCGCGTGAGTATACTGCAGCTCTGTTGGCGCGAAGAGCGAGAGACTGACATACTTGACCACAGGGCTTCGACGAATATATGAACCTGGTTCTCGACGAGGCGGTGGAGGTCAGAATGCCAAAGGGAGGAGGAGAAGCGACGCGCCGTCCGCTTGGTGAGTTATTCCCCCGACCGGACACCTCTTTCTCTCGTTCCCTTTCTTTCCCAATACTTACACCATCCCACAGGCCAGATCCTCCTCAAAGGCGACAACGTGTCTCTCATCCAACAGGTGGTTTAAACAAAACAAAACAAAACTGCCCCTGAAATATCATTTTTCTAACCGCACTTTTGTCTCCCTAGTCCAACCTTAAAAGCTGAATGCTCATTTCCCCAACGCGCAGTCCGCAACCGCTCCGCACGCGATCTACGAGAAGGGCGGTTCTGTGGCTGATGGGAACGGGACATGTTGTACGATTGAGGACCTTCTCTTTCGCGTCGTGGAATGGCGGAGAGGAGGAAATTGCGCTGCGATGGGAACAGCGTGAAAAAAGGCGTTCAAAAGGCGCTTGATTGTATGGGCTGCGTATGTCTCTCTCCTCCTTCCTCTTCTTTTTTTCCCCAAAGGGCTTCTACTTCAGAGTGGCTTGCTAAAAGTGAGGTCGCCCGCAGCAGTACATAGGTAGCCTGTGGCAGATACCCAACAAGAATGGAGAGATGAATTCGGGTTGACCTTCGTATCGCGTCCATGCAGAATTCTTGACAGATGTGATCATTGTAATTTCTTTGAAAAGTTTCGCCTTTATGCATTCATCATCGCTATTCGCAACTAGCTTCAAAATGCCACCTGATCATAACTCATTTCAACCATAACCCTAAAATAGTAATACACCCATGGGGAATCGTGCTTTCCGAAGTTCAAAATCCACAAGAAAATGCCCCTTTCATCATGCAAAACAGACGCCGAAAACCCAGCATATAAACAAGTCTCGACCATTATCCAATGGTATTCCAGTAGGCCTTTTCATTTTCCCATTGCTCCGTCCTTATCACTCCCCGAACTGCGGTTTCCTTGCCATGTTCACAACCGGTGGCGGCCCATCCGCATCTGGATACGGCAGACTAATCCCAACACCACCAGGCGGCCTATTCATCGTCGCGCCAGCATTCGTCGGCGGCCTATGCCCACCCAGCGGCGTCTTGGGCGGCAATGGCGGCGGCGTAATCCGTACCCTCTCGCCACTGTAGCGAGGCTCTGATCCGTTCGAGCTATGTGGCGCCGAGACGGGGAAGCCGCCGTCGTTGCTACGGCGGTAGGGGTATTCGCTGGATGAGCGGGGCGGGTGGTCTTGGTCGACGGGTTGCGGGTACTCGTCTGAGGAGACGACGGTGAATTTTTCGTCGAAAGATGATGGATGGATTTGATAGGTTGGTGAGAGATATTCCGAATTTGGACGTTGTTGTTGGGGGTAGTTGTGGTGAGAGGCGGGTGACATGACGACGTCTTCGTTTGCGGGTAGCTCGACAGCTAGGGGGTTAGAGGGTGGAGGAACTTGGGGTGTGAGAGGTCTGTCCCAGCGGTTTGGAAGGTCGGGGGGTTGGCCGTTCATCTGGCGCTCCCAGCGGAGCTTCGCGCGGTGGATCCGTGACATTTTTGCTGCCGAGTCGAGGATCATGCGCTGAACGTCGTTGGAGGCGAGATACATGCGTGTGTTGGTGCTGATTTCTGCCAGGCGAGTCCATTCGTTCATGCCGAATTCACCGACGCCTACTTCGACGTTTAGGCGGTAGTAATTCTCTGGGTTGACGTTGCGTAGCGCCAGATGCTCCCGGAGCATGTACTGGTGAGTATCTTCACTGCCCTCAATCTTTGCTATGAGCCTCCTTCTGGCTTCTGCGAAATCGCCGAGGCTCCCTCCGAGGAAGCCTTCGTACCAGAGATGTTGTGGTGTGCCAGACGAGCTTGGTCTCTTTCCGGTGCCGATACTTATGAAGACACCGACCTCTCGTCCTGGCCATTCGTTGCAAACAGCTTCGTCAAGGATAGTCGGTGAAGGGTTGAATTTGCCAGCACCATCATCGTGGAAGACGGACTGCCCCACTCGGATAGGTTTGAAAGCGAGACCGACCGCAGTCGTGGCGCGACCGGCTTGCCATATTGTGCAGCTCTTTTCTGGGGCGGTCTCTTTGCGAGAATCGTAGGACCGCAGGAGAACTGCGCTTCCACTCCCTCTCGTGCCCTGGAAAATTGCCGTGACAGCTCTGTAGTCCGAGTCAGAAAGTTGTTCTTGATTATTACAAGTGGTCTACTCACGTCTTGGTGCGATTCTCCCGTCGGTCGTACATGGGAGCATTGGGATCTCCCCAACGCATAAACGAGCTCCTGAAATTCACAGGCTGTGGTCTCTCTCCTATTTGACTATACCTGCTGGCAGAACTCATGGTTCTTCCTATTTGCGGGCTTGTCGAGTATGCGCTCGTCGGCCGTGGGCTACTCGGAGACTGATCATTGCTGAGCATTGTGTCGATGTTGTCATTTCCCTCGTTGTCGGAGACAGTATGTTGCCGCACACACTCTCGAATGGCCTCTTCCAGTTTGGATGCCTTGAACAAGGTCGACCTATACGGTATACCTGCAATAGTCTTATCCGTCTCGAACACTCTCCTCGTCATTCTCACGTAGACGTCTTTGCAAGTTTCCAGATCCATTCGGAGTCTTCCCAGCATAATGGCGATCAAGCCGCCTGTTCCTGTTCCGGCTATGAGGTCGAAATGGTCGCATGGTTTTGGTATTTCTTCTCTCTTGGGAGCTCGCCCCTCTATCTCGACGAAGGTTCGGTGCATGAGCTCTTGGAGCTGTATGAAGATGGAGTAACCTCTGACTCCTCCGCCATCTGCATGCGATCGCAGTCAGCACCGTCGCTTCAGTTGTTCGCCAATTTTACTCACCTAGTGAGAGGATGCGCAGAGGCGGGCCTTTGGTGGTGTCCTTCCTCCGTAGTCCAGAGTCCATACTGGCAAACGGTTTATTTTCTGCTGCGCTCTGTAGCGCGTGCCCCGGAGAATGGTCGCAGTCGGAGTGCGGGTCTGGCAGCAGACGGTTATGTGTCAGACTCGTGGCAGGAAAAGGTGACCACGGCGGGGCTCGTGGTGAAGTATATGCGGTCGCAGCGGTCGCGGTTTGTCAGGCAATATAAGTTGGCTTGGAAGGCTGGAGAAGGCTGACGGAAATCGGGGACGAAGCGAGGGCGCGGTGTAAGGGTCTAGCGTTGGATGCGCGTCGTTGCGATTCGTAAGGCTTGAGGCTTGAGGCGGGAGTGGGTTTTCGTGGAGGTGACGATGTCGCCAGACAGACGGTGACCACGTGCAACACTCGACAGTATTTTTTACATGACGTCTCGCCCACGAAGACGAAACGGCAATTCTCTTATGAGGTTATGACCCAACAGTGAATACTTTATCGCCTTGTCACAATCCTTTCTCTTTTGCCGGGTACGAGCCCTGCAACGTCGTCGGGTTTGCAGACAAACCGGCGACTCCAGCAAATCACAACCACAGCCTCACCACCTCAGCTGCGACCATTGTGGCGCAGTCGAGTCGCCTTCACCTCCTCCCCAGCTTCCACAAGCTTGTCTCTGTCTTGCAACCTCATTCGAGGGCTCGCTCGGTGTGATGCAACGCAGCAGACGGCTCCAGGCGGCTCTCCTGTCAATCAGCGGGAGTGCTATTCCCGAATTACCACCCTGGAGCTCGTGACGGCCGCTTTCGACTTTTTCGACCAAAGGTTTTCTTGTCCTAGTCCTTGAAGCACGGGAGGTTCCTTGCTCTGTGGTCCATCTCGTTTCGAAACGACACACGCACTGTCTGTGTCGCAGCAGGAACTCGTCATCGTCTCCCGAGCGACCGACGGCGGTGCTTCATCGACATGGAGAAATACTTTGGCATGAATCGAATTACGAATCTCCCATGGCAATACCATGCCACTCGAAATTCTGAGCCCAGGACCTTCAGCAAGCAAGGTAAACCGATGGTGGGAAGCAGAAGCAATATATCCCGATGTATTGTGCTAGTTCACACTTCATTTCAACCTTAACCTTTGGACGGCTTATTAGGCAGACTTGTACCTATACCTGTATCTCTAATTCTCCATGAACTCATAAACTCTTCTTCACGACCCAGTCTGAGAGGGGATAGTGACCCCGAGAGCCGACATTTGCCACTAACCTCTTCCAGCTATCGTTCCCCGCTGTTCACTCACTAAATATCAACCTTTATCTACCTCCTTACCTAGATACATCTTCTAGGGCGTACCTCACCACTCTTTCTTCTCTGTCTTATAGTCTTTCGTAAACACCACTTGTCCACTTGTCCGATTGTCTCTTCGAATATTATCAAGACTGTCCTACTTGTACTGCTCGTTCGCAGCGACCTTATCACACGTTATTTGCTACACTCTCGGGAGCGTTGTTGCACTTCCCATCGCCCGAAACATCCAACATCACAATGAAGATCAGTCAAGTATGATGAATAACCATATCCAGCCGAATCCGAGACCTAATACACATATCCAGATATATGTTTACCCTATCAAATCACTGCGTGGGACTACCCTCACGAGTTCCGCCTTGACAAAACATGGTCTTCCATTCGACCGACGCTTCATGCTCCTCAAAATCCTCGAAAATGGCGATCTGAAAAACATGCACGTGCCTCACTTCCCGGAAATGTGTCTTTTCCAGACATCCATAGAGCTCCAAGATGATGAACCTACCGGATCCCTTCTTGTTACTTTTGATCCCCCAAAAGGCGAGGGTGAGGCCAAGACATCTTCGATTCCACTTTCCCCAGACTGCTCGCATCTCGAGCTCATGGATGTGACGATGCATCGCAGTCCCTGCAAAGCCTACAACATGGGCGAGAAAATAAACTCCTGGTTCTCAAACTGCTTCGGCTACGAAGTCATTCTGGCATATCTCGGCGAGCATTCTCGATCCGTCCTCATGTCTACGTCTGGGAATAAGCAGTCCAAAAACACTTCCGGATCCTGGCTTGGAAGCATCACCAGCAGTATCCCCTATTTTGGCGCCACGAAAGAAGACGAGACCATCACGTTTGCCGATTGTGCGCCTTATCTCGTTGTTTCCGAGACTAGTCTGAAAGACGTCTCGAAGAGGCTCCCTGAAGGCGAGGACATGGACATGAGCAAATTCCGCCCCAACATCGTTGTCAGCGGCGCCGAGTCCGAATGGGAAGAAGACTACTGGGCCGAGCTCAGCTTCGGAGACGAGCAAGCGAACATCCAGATGATGCACAATTGTGCTCGCTGTGTAAGTATCAATGTTGATTACGCGACGGGCAAACCGGGGAAAGGAGAGGCTGGGACTATTTTGAAGAAGTTGATGAAGGATAGGAGGGTGGATCAGGGTGCGAAGTATAGCCCTGTGTTCGGACGGTATGGGTTTTTGAGTAAGGGTGATATTGGCAAGATGATTGCTGTTGGGGATGACGTGAAGGTTTTGAGGAAGAATGGAGAACGGACGGTGTTTGGTATGCTACAACTTCATTCTCCATACTCAGCTTGGCTAACCTGTGGACAGACTGGCCGGGTCTTGGTAGTGGGAACTAACTCCGCCTGTATCAATCTTCTCCGCAGTTGCTCGTACAGATACAACAAATGCTCAAGTCTTTTGCTGTGGATATCACTTTCGCCGTGGATCAACGTCCATGCCTCAACATTGGTATTGACGATTTAGTGTGCATTACTATTACCGACCACCCACAGTAGCAAAAACAATGCCGTCTCTCTCTACTAACCTTCCACTATGACACCAGCACAAACCTAAGGACCCAAAGCCTTGAGCGCCAGCTCAAACGCCCTCACCACCTGCTCGAAAGTCCCCGGCTCCACCCTCGCGTCTCTCCCCAGCGCTTCCCACTCCTTCCTATACGCCACCACGTCCGGATGTTCCGCCCCCCTCACAAGCTTCGCAAAATACACCCTCCGACTCGCCATCTCGCACGCCCGCAACACCGACCCCGCCATCTTCGCATACCGAATCCCCGCCGTATAACAAGCGATCATCTCATCCCCGACCAGATCCATCATCTCCAGCGTCATGAGCCGCGCCAGCACGCTCTCCTCCAGTTTGCGGTACTGATTCGCAATCGCGCTAGCCCTGCTGAAGATGAAGCGAGATGCCAGTGTCGGCTCGTCTCGAGCTATAGCGGATAAGGGTCGTCGCGTGAGCACGCAGCGCCAGTCCTCCTGTACGCCGAGGCGTGCGGGACCTTCGCCGCCGTAGCCGTGGCAGATTCGGCAGAGGCATACGAAACCCTTCTTGATGGCGGCGGCCTCGCGCTCCTTGTGCGGGCGGAGGATATCAAAGTACGGGATGAAAATTTCCTCATTCTTATGGATTGGCTTGCTCGCCTGCACGGTACACATGCCCGTCTCATTGTTGTAGGACAGAACCGCGTTGGGCGTGCACGAGTGGTTCAGCATGCGGAAGCCAAAGTTCAAGATATGGCGGTGCCGGGAGGCGGCGCCGGGGTAGAGATGCGAGTGCGTGTCCCAGATGGCGAGGGCGCGGGCCTGGTCCTCGCTGTTCATGTCGATGACGAAGGGCTGGTAGGCGGTGGGGATGGCGTTTGTGCGCGAGCGAGCGTTTTGCATGAGGCGGTTCTCCACGGGGAGGTTGAGGTAGGTTTTCAACTGGTCGCTGGGGAGGGCTATCACTCGTTGGATGAGGGCTGGGTTGTGGTAGGTTTGGTAGGCGTCGGATTCTGGGAGGATTATGACGGGTGGGTGGCTCATGATTCGGGTGCCGATGGCCAGGTCGCGGGAAGCGTAGAGGCCTTTGCCTTTGCCTGGGGATCGGTCTTCTTTGTATAAGACGTACGACTCGACTGGTGTTTGGAGAATCGAAGTGAGGGAATTGTCGGTAGATGCGGAATGCTGCTGCAACGGCTCGGACGTGTTTGGAAGAGCTGCCGGGACATGAGGATTGGTGTCGATCTTTGGCTGGGCTGGCCGTGGTCGTGGAGTCTCATCTCCTTGTGGCTCGCTATAGTTTCGACGGTCATACGACGTGTCTTGGGACATGTCCATCTTTTATAACGATTGTTTGGAACGATGGGCTGTAAGATGATACTTTATATTGATATGCCTTGTTGCGGCGAGGGTGAAACTCGATGTAAATCAATGCTTGAGTGAGGCTTGGAGCTCTAAAAGAGAGGACCTTGTGGTCGAGTGGTATGGGGTCCTACTTGCTCTATCCCAAAAGTCTCAGGGAGGGCACGCTCCTGGGTTGCCCAGGCAGCGCTGAGGGACGAGATACAGATCTGGTCCAGTGGCAGGAAGCCCTGATGTGGGAGTAAATGCCATTCTTAAAAGTGTTGTTCTTGACCGGCAAGACCTCCTCTATTGTTGTCCTGAGATGATTGCCCGGGTAACAGACGTTACTTTACGGTCAGTGGTCACATTGTTGTAATAGAATACTCTTCCGCTTCTTCATGGATTGGATATTTGCGCGTTCTCACATTGACACACTTGATCATCTTTGGTAGCATGTCAATACCTCACCACCCACCCCTTTATCTTTCCTTGCTCGTTCCCGATGGCCAGTATCAGCTCACCTTCCTCGTTGGAAGTCGCATCGCCTGTCCTTTCTGCATAGCCCCAAGCGACGCTGGTGATCCTTCCCATGGGTGTATTTTGCGTTGGCCAGTTCTTGAATACCGTGCAGGAAGGCAGATGAACCAACCTGAAAGCATTTCTCTTCCATCGGCTGGACATGGCCAGAATCTGACCATCTGGAGAAAACGCCAAATGCGAAGTCGGGGTTACAAGCTGGTCGAGTACTTTCGTAGGCTTTGGCGCGGTTGGGATGCCATGATTCTCTTCCGAAGATTCCTTCCCGCTTGATGCTGAGGACCAAGCTCTTCGATCGTAGATGTTGACAATTCCGCTTGAACTGCCAACTGCGATCCATCTGTCTCCACCTAGCCACCCTTTCCTTCCACTTTTGCCACCTAGGGAGATCACAGTGGTTCCTACTGCACCCTCATCCGCCCATCGTGCGAGCAATTCTCCCTTGGCAAGGCTCCATTCACTGATCTCTCCACCTTTGCCAGCAATGCAAAGCCCTTGCCCGTCGCTCCACCACTTGAAGTCAGCGACACCGCCCCTAGACTCAATTCTCGCCTGCGCAACCCACTGCAGCGTGTGCGCATCCAGGACATTGACTACACCACCGCCTTTCTTCACAGAGCCAAGCAATGCTATCATCTTCCCATCTGGAGATATCTCGAAGCGTTCCATAGTCCTTTGCTCTTCTTCATGGCCGTAAACTCGAGAAACCTTTTCGACAGTTCCTGTGGCAAGGTTCCAAATGTGGAAATAGCGGCGCCGAGAGGAGAGGAAGATGCGGGGATCAGAAGCAGAGGGGTGGAAAGCTGTTGTTGTCAATGGCGTGTGTTTGACATGGAGAGATGTGAGGAGAGGATTTGGATTCGGAGGTTGTGGGTGGATATGGTGGATGCGTAGCGTGCTATCGGGGCCAGATGAGAGAAGAAATGGATAGTTTGGATGGAAGGAAAGCGAATTGATTGCGGACTACGATAGAATCAGTCAGAAAATTTTGAGAAGCTTGATATTATGCAGAGACTTACAGGAAGTGGACCGGCTATATCTTTGATGGGCTGGATGTCGATGACTTCGGGTCTCAACGTTCTCCTTGTACCCGGACGAGCTTCAGCTCTCCTGGTGAGCGCTTCAGAGTCTTTCAGCAGTTTGGCTAATGGCTGCGCAGACAACCCTTCGTCATTGCCCATATCCATCCCCCCATCGGAGTCCGAGCTATGATCATCGCCTGGATACTGAGACGCAGACGCTCTGCTGTTTTCTTTCGCGATTCTGCGGGCTGTTTTCTCCCACTCAGGGGTGGGGTTTATTCGCTGAAAGTGCTTGCGTATTCGTCTCGAGTATTCTCTCCCGGTGATAACGTCTTCATCCTCGTGGTTCCGGAGTTTTCGCATGCGAGGATTTGATGCGAGAGATACCATGACTCTGTCATCATCGCTGTCTTCCCAGGCAGGAGCATTACTATCCGAGCCTTCTGAGCCTTCATCATAGGGCTTGTTTAAATTCGAAGTGATTTTTGCGGACGGTCCACTGTCCATGTAGAATAGCTACGAATTGGGAATTAGCGTGGCATCCTGGCCTCCAAGAGAAGCCTTCTATACCTGCGCATCGTCCAGAGCTCCCATGGCATCATCTTCGTCACCTTGCTCTTCTACTATATCAGCTTTGCCTGCTGTCCTCTCTTTCTGGCCATGTTCCTTCACGCGCTCTCGAAATCCAGTTTGATCTCCGAATACCAGTTTTTCCAGCTCCATTTCGCCATCGCTCTTTTCTTCTGGTCCACTGTCATCTTCTACTATCATTTCCACATCGCTACCTTCCCCGCCATTCCCTTCACCGTCGTCGACTTCGTCGCTGTCGTCTTCATCCTCGCTTTCGAATCTTTCGAATGAGGCGGCGAGATCGAGAGACGTATTGGGCGTTTTTTCTGGGGGAAATAGAGCGTCTGTCGGGTTTTGGCGGTCTAGAACGGTAATCGGGGCCATTTCAGCGGCTGGAAGGAATGGGTTGGTTTAAGTTATTTTCACTTTGGAATTTTCTTTGGCTGATGGCGCGGAAATTATTGCCAAGATTTGAGATAAGATCGATCTAATCGTAATCTTATCGGATATTCACCCTACCGCCAAGACAATTCGACTCCCATTCATTCCCGTCCCCAATACTTTCTCCTGAACTTAGGTCATCTCCTCCTATACACTATATTTACTTCCCTCCGCCACTATCGCCCACATTTACGGCTTGCGATACTCCAGCTACCGTGTTGCCAGATTGCGGGGATCGAACACAGACGCGAACCTATCCATCAATCATGACGAACATCACAGCAGCCCAACCACAAGAGCAGGAAAGGGAGGTCGTCCGACACACGCTCCGTAGACTTTACTTCAAACAGATCGTGCCGCTCGTAGTCTGCGCTGAGCTCAAATCTGCGTTCCTTTACCTATGAGCCATCGACGTCTTGTACAACCCAGCTCCAGGCGGAGTCTCAGCCACGGATCCTCCCCGCCCATTGTTTGCCCACTGCCACGGGATTCTATTGGCATATTAGGTATCAGGTCAATGTCGCAGAAGTTTAGAGCTATAGGCAACAAAGCGAAGTCCGTGAAGATCCTCCCTTCAGGTACTCCATGGCCCTGTTTCCCCACCCTCACGCCCCCTTGGATTGTAGCACAATCCGGTCAACTTTTCTCTCACGAGTAAGCTCTCAGGTCGAATTTCCAAACAATCCTTGAAAGAATAATCCCTTTCAGAATAGCGATTCTAATGCATTTCTACTTTTTCAAATTCCACAGTATCTCGTGAAGGCGCGAGATGTGATATTGTCTGCTAAACTTCCATTTTTTCAACGACTTTTGATCTTTACATGATGATAGTTCTCCTAGCAAGAATTTCTGTAGCATGGTTACTGCTAGTGTCCACTCGGTAAGCCCATATATTCGGAAGATTGTCTGTACGACACCGACCGAGCTCGGGCAACGAAACTTGGAAGCCGATGGCGATGCCGAACGGGTATACATTTTTTTTTGGCTCGATCTGCATGTGCTACTACTATAAAATCTGCCTTTCCACTGGAGTAGTCTGATCGCCCTGTGGTTTTATAACATTGCGTGGTGTCGGCACTGGTCTCCGTTGGTTCAGTCGTTCTGCACAATTGTCCCTCTTTTGAACTCCAGTTCACTTTTCTCTCTCTTGAAGTTCAAAAGCATCTTCAGCTGCATGGAATGGATGGTACCGATAAGAGTGGTCTACAGGCCACCAAATCTGACACCATTTCTCCGACATCTGCCATGGATTCCACGAACGTACAGTGTGGACCTACATTGGCAAAGGAACCTCTCAAAGACATCGGACGTAACCGAGGAGTCTTCCATGGATATCACTGGAGAGTTCCTTTCACAATGGCATTTGGACTCCTCCTGGGAGTTGTATTGCCGCTTCTTCATCACTTCCTCTTTTCCCGCTGCCACATGCACCCAGTCATAACCCGGATGCAGCAGCAGATCGTTTCAGGAACCGGGATAACGCTTGCCTTCATGACGAAGGCCGCATTGGCTTTGGCTACAAGCACATCTTACACCCAGACCTTTTGGTGCCATGTACGCCGGAAACCGCAACGAATCGAAAAGATAGATTCCATGTTTTCTGCCCTGAACAGCGCCTTTTGCCTTCTGGATATACCGCTGTGGTTCCGAGCGCCTTTGCTTGCTCTTCTTGCCATACTTGCGTGGCTGACGCCGCTCGCAACCATCGTCACTCCAGGGTCCATGACGGTGGCTACCCTGGCACATAACGCCACCTATCCGCATCCTGTGGGGCAGTTCGACCCCTCATATTACGATGCCTTCTGGAAGGAGGATGGCCCGCATTCTGTGGAAGCTCTGGGGCAATATCCTGCTCCGAGCAATGAGTTCTTGAGAATCGCCTATGGTGTTGCATACGGCGCAGCACGGATTCCGACCTCGTTGCACCCTCCAGGCCCGAACTCATCATACACCCTGGAGGCAGTCTTGCCAAAGCTTCTATGTAAAATAAAAGATGAACGAAAGTCAATGCACCCGTTTTGGGACTACTACAAGAATAACACGGCGGAACTGCGATCGTCGATCCATTATCTGGCCTGGGCAGCAACAAAAGGACATGTTAGCGTCACCGAGCCTCCTGAGTACTCCTACTGGAGCAACACTGCTCCTGACCGATACTCCAACGACACCGCCCGCCTTTTCATATTGGCAAGCCTAGGATCAATGGAACAATCTATTGGCACATCAGGAGCCACGGCCGTAGCCATTGAGTGCGGACTATACAACGTGTCCCAGACACTGGATTTTAGCTACCAGAATAATACGGAAACGATTTCTACCAACCCCGAGAAGAGCCAAATTCTGAACGCGATAACCCTATCCGAGAATCAGGCAGCGAAGTTGCCCAACTCCCGGATCTTTCATATGACTCTTGTTGCACTTTTCAACAGCATGGTCACGGGCTCTATATATGACCACACGTATCACACCAACATGTGCTCTACAAAGATCAAGAGCTTACTTTTGAGCAACTCGACAACTCCTCTTCAGTTCAAAGGAGCATTTGAGGATTTGTTCGAGAACATTACTTTGAGTCTTCTCGCAGGATCCCAATTCAGGTAGGTCAATTGTTCAAGCTCGCCCTCCAAAATGCAATCTTACTCACTCCAACTCCCTCACCAGCAAACCCCAAACGGTAAACGTAACCGTGACATCCCTCGTAAACTTCTACGTCTACAAATCCCACGACCTCCTCATGGCCTATGGCATCTCGATCCTCTGTACCGCCATCTGCGTCACCGTCGGCATCTTCAGCATCCTCGAGAACAAAACGACGTTTACGAATAATTTCTCGACGATTCTGAGGACGACACGAAATAGTGGCATTGGCGAGGTGGTGAGCGAGGAGGACTCGACGGGCGCGGATCCACTGCCGAGACATGTTGCGAGAGCAGTGCTGAGGTATTGCGGGAGGGAGGGTGAGAGGGAGGTGGGTGGATTTGATCTGGTGCAAGTAGTAGAAAAGGATGGGGCGTAATGGTGCTGTTTCTTTCTGATGTTGTTTTGTGGCTGATGACGATTCGAAGGCAATAGATCTCAAGAGCGGTAATAGTATGTTGATGTTGGGGGATGAACTTTTCATTGAAATGCTGGTGCTATTCCAGGAGTTTAAAATACTAGTAGGTACGTCTAGATGTATGTGTTATTTTGGGGAAGGGTATCCTACTCCTTTTATTCAGTGGACTTTATAGTCTCCGAAGTTTCTCGCTAAGTTTCAGTACTTTTTTTCTTTGAATCACGGAAAAGGCCGCGTGCAGAATCTGAGAGACGCTTGGGCGATCAGAGTCAAGCTGAAAATCCAATCCAGACTGACCACCTATCCTTGTTCTGTTGACCCAACGTAGAGGAGGACTAGTCGTCAAGATCAGAACTGCCGGAAGGTGTACCTTGTTCAACGCCCTTCTTCCTCGAGGCTCCCTCAGCCTTCCCATTCCCAAACTTGAGTTTCGACTGCCCCTTTTCTGGAGCACTCTTGCCCTTCGCCATCAACTTCTTCTTCTCCTTCTCCGCCTTTTCCTTATCTTTCGCTGCTTTGCGGTCTACCTGGTCCTGAACCCGTTCCCGCTCCAGACGTCCCCGATTCTGAAGTTCAGCTTCCATCTTCCTAAACTCTTCCGTCTCGGTGTCCATACCGACGAGACTTTCGAGCAACTTGATCTCGCGAGCCCAGATTCCCTTGTCCTCGACAATCTTCTTCGTAGAAGCTTTAGACTTTTTTGCGCTCTTGCCCTTTGTCTGTTCCTCATCGCTGACGTCTTCGCCGGTATGGATGACCTGTCCGTTGGTCTCAGGTTCTTCAACATCGATGGGCGTCTCGAGGACCATAGGGAGTCCCACGAGCCGTGGTTCATTCATGAGATTGTGGAACGCCCTCAAGCCAAGGAATCCTGTGCCGATGTTCGCATGGAGATCACGGTGAGAATCGATAGGAGCTTTGGAGTCGTTGACGTGGAGCGCTCGCAAGTACTTGAAGCCGATGACTTTTTCAAAGTTGTCCATGACCTTTTTGAAAGATTCCGGAGAGCGGAGATCATAGCCCGCGGCGAAGATGTGGCAGGTATCCAAGCAAACACCGATCCTTTCTTTGGATTCGACGAGATTGATGATGGCAGCCAACTCTTCGAATGTGCCACCAATCGTGTTGCCTTCGGCAGCCATAGTTTCAAGAAGTGTGACGACGTCGCCGGAGTTGGGGTCCTTGTGTGCCAAGTTCAGTTGCTTTGCAAGGTGGGCGATAGCGTCCTCTTTAGAATCGGCACCATTGCTGTTTCCAGGGTGGAAGTTGTAGAGCTTGATACCCAGTCTCCGGCACCTATCCAGGTCGTCGATGAACGAGTCATATGCTTGCTTCGTGCGATCCTTGTCCGGATGAGCCAAGTTGACGAGATAGGAGCCATGTGGAATAATGTGAGCGGAACTGTCGTAGGAGTGGCTCTTGCAATGGGACAGGAATTGAGTCTCGTGGTCGTCTGAAAGTGCAGGGTTTACCCATTTACGCTGAGACTTGAGAAAAAGGGCGAATGCGTTGGCGCCAATGTGCAGACCGTTTGTGACAGCATTGTGGACTCCACCGGCACTGCTGATATGGGCGCCAATGAAATGTTTCGAACCAACTGTTCGCGCAGCAAGTGGCATAGCTTCTGCCTCCTTGTCTGCTTTGGTCTTTCGCTTTTTGGGCGTCTTTTCGGGCTTGATCTCGTCCTCAAGTTCTTCCTCGTCCTCGGAATTGGCTCTTTTTCTTTTGCTCGCCTTCTTCTTGGGGAGCTTGACCTCAGCTTCTTCCTTCACTGATTCAGCAGTCTTGGTGGATTTCTTGCCACGCTTGACTTTGCTGACTTTGGCCTTTTTGGAAATCTTAACTTTTACTTCTTTTGATTCTTCATCAGAAAGCGAAACGTCAGACATTGCAGCTTTGAAGACTGCTGAGATTGTATGATGAAAGATGGGGATGAAATTCTGCAGGAAGAGTGAATTGAGAACGTGCAAAAGTTTGGTGTGTGAAGGCTGATGGTGAGGAGGCAGATGAAGGAACGCAGGCTTTCCAAGGTTGTGGCCTGTGGGAGGCAGATGGCTAAAAACCTCGAGGGATGAGGTGGGGAAGGTGGAGGAACTCTGGAAGCTCAAGAGCAGGAAGTAAAGGGGCGATACCGCGACGCGGAAGCGCGGTCAAACGCCGTCACGTGACCGGAAGTTCGTTATCGATAACGAACCTGTTCTGAGAAATTAGTTCGACTGCCACACAACGATAATTCTCCTTCTCCCTGACTTCACAGCCATGTTATGACCTTGTCGCAATGCCCAAAGCAGCCTCTCGAAAAAACAATGGCGTCTCTAAAGGTAGCCCATATGCGGGCGCCGGCAAGACCAAAGCCGGTAACAACATCTTCAAGATGAACACAGATCTCGGCCAGCACGTTTTGAAAAATCCTGGTGTCGCACAAGCAATTGTAGACAAGGCAGACTTGAAGCAGAGTGATGTATGTTCAGGCGAAGACGAAATCCCACCCTTCTCTGACATCTCCTCCTAGATTGTTCTCGAAGTCGGTCCTGGTAGTGGTAACCTCACAGTCAAGATCCTGGAAAAGGCGAAACGATGCATAGCAGTGGAACTCGACCCTCGTATGGCTGCCGAAGTCACGAAGCGTGTTCAAGGGACGCCATCTCAAAAACGGCTTGAAGTCCTCCTCGGCGATGTCATCAAGACAGACCTCCCCTACTTCGACGTTTGCATATCGAATACGCCCTACCAAATCTCTTCACCCCTCACATTCAAGCTCCTAGCGACGAGTCCAGCACCACGGACATGCATACTTATGTTTCAACGGGAATTTGCCATGCGGTTGTTCGCAAAGCCTGGAGACAAACTATATTCCAGGCTCAGTGTCAATGCGCAGATGTGGGCCAAGATTGATCATATAATGAAGGTCGGGAAGAACAATTTCAAGCCACCGCCTGCCGTCGAGAGCAGTGTAGTACGGCTTGTGCCAAAGGTGCCGCGGCCTCAGATCAGCTATGAAGAATGGGATGGGCTGCTGCGAGTATGCTTTGTGCGGAAAAACAAGACCCTACGATCGAGTTTCTTGGGCACTACCAGCGTGCTGGATATGTTGGAGAGTAATTACAAGACTTGGTGTGCACAGAACGACATTGCTTTAGACGATGGACCCGAAGAGGAGGCTGACTCTATGGAGGTTGAAGAGCCAGAAGAAGAGTGGAATGGCATCATGGACGTCGATGACGAGCTTGAAGACGAGGACGACCTTCCGCAGTTTTTCAAGGACGAGAATGCCAGGAAATCTGCTCTGTCGAACAAGCACAATCCTAACCGGAAGAGGAAAGGAAAGGTCGCGGAACTTGTGCGAGCGAAGGTCTGCAAGGTGCTCGATGATGAGACTGAGCTCGGCGAGAAACGAGCACGGATGTGCGACGAGGGCGATTTTTTGAAGCTCCTATACTCTTTCAATGTTGAAGGTATTCATTTCAGCTGAGGAACGAATAGAGTTCTGGATTCGGCGATCCCTCCGACCACGTTCTTATTACTGCCTCGGAGCATACACCGTCTGTTCATCAGTATGACCATCACTCTCCGCCAGGGAACCCAGTAATTTCTTTGCGGGAATTCTGAGCCGCGTTGAGGCGGGTTCTGCGCTGTTTGTATTGCAAGCCGCCGTTCCAAGCTCACCGCAGAAACACAGAGTCCGAGTTCTGTCGACACTTTGCCTTCAGGATTTGCTTCGAAAGCATTCCAACCGGCGTGCCTCAAGAGAAGACTACCCAGTCTAACATGTTATACCCATCAATTTTGCGACACGAAAGAAATGAGTATCACGAAGAGCCCTGGCCTAAGAGCTGGTGTATCTCAAAGTCAATTAGATTCCTATTAAAGACTCGGTAACTTCTATCTGACGAACAATTTCATCCGAATATCGAAAGTATGATCGTTCGTCATTTCATTTAACCTTTCATGTCACCAGTAGCTCCCAATCAGTCACTCGCAGTTTCGTTGTCCCATTCTCACATAGAATGACCCGTCTCTGGAGTACCACCCTCCGTAGCCTTGAGCCTGGTGGTCGAGGTAACCGAATCCACAATTTCTCAAACAGTCTGTGAGTATACTATTCACTGCACCCGAAATGTCGTTACAAGCAATAGTCGTCGGCCCCTTTGCCTACACCATCGTTAATGTTTCCCTTCACTCTATGACGCAATGCGGTCCACTCACATTGTGATGACAAGCAACAACCTGAACATTCTCCGCGCACATGATGTGTGTGCAAGCGCCTTCTCCGACAGGTACGCCTCGCGTGTGGCCTGGAGGGCAGAATTTATCGAACACCTTCTGGGCTTTCTTGCCTTGAATGGCGCCGAAAATGGAGAGCCCTGGCGGAGCTTGTTTGGTTAGGCTGCCGCAGAAGGTGCTAGGTCTGCGCTTCTGTACATTGGATTTTCCCCCCTGGCGAAACAAGTGGTGGCTTTGTGGATGGGCCACTGCTAGGCTGGCAGTGGTTAGGAGAGAGAGGAGGAGCAAGAGTAGCATCGTCGGCAATTTGGAGTGAGCAGTACTAGTAGATGTAACTGTAGCTTTGGGACGTGTGTCTGCCTTCGAAAACAATCTGAGGATCCTCAGTATACAAGAAGAGCACATGGAGTCATTGTTTCCCTTGGCTTAAAGGAGTGGAGCGTTTGGTCATTGTTCATGCTTCACCTTTTGCTGATGACCGACACTGGTCAAACTTCCTTTCATTTTCTACTTACTTCGTCACTGGCAAGTGGAGTATTGAAGATGTGTGATACGAAGGGAGTCCGTAGACCCAATGGACGGACGCGATTCAGGGGTTACTGCCCTCCTCCTGTGCAGTCTTAGGTGCACGTGACTTTCCTGATATCGGCTCCGACATCGGCGTTCTCTCGTGTGTCGCCAAAGTCCATAAGATTGACAGAGCTCCCGTCTCAAGCATCCATCGCAACCGTGCTTCCGCTTCCTTTACGCCGAATACGATTTTCACGGGCAGTCTCCTGGCTGTTGCAACGGCACGCCTGACGGTTGAGGTGTTATTTCCAGCGGTTGGATGAGGCATGGCCTTTCTCTCCTCTACCTGAGGCTGGCTCCTCGCCGATTGTCAGCACCAAAGGTCGTATATCAGTTTCCACCTCAAGCTTCCTCTTATACCATGTAAATGTATTTTATGTCCCGCTGTAATCACTATTGGAGTAGTGTAGGTTCTACCTCGACCGTCTACTGTTACTCAGGTACCGTTGTTCTTCCGTGACTCTCAACAATCGCCGATACAACAATCTCAATTACATCAGCTATACCACAACAGTCTCAACGAGTAGCCATTTCAGTTCCGAGACCGTGTTCCATCTATTTGGAGATGGGAGTACCTTCGTGATACTGTACCATTGTACACGGCAAACAAGCGTTTGCGAAGCCTTTCCCCAGGATGCTTGTCCGGCTTTCTAAGGCGGGGCGAAAGAGATCGTCATTGATCCACCGACTTTTATCCGACTTTGGTTGACCTCGTGAGCTTCTTTTAGCCGTAAATACACCTTCAACGTTACATATTTTTTTATGTTCATCACTTGCCTCCACTTCAGTTCAGCATATAATACAAACTCGTTCCGCCTGCATGTCTTGTTCCGCACTCGAAATGGGCATCTAAAAACTTGCCCCTTTGACACAGCAATAAGCACTCTACTCAGAACCATTGAAGCAAGCGAGCCGGCTCTCAACAAACCAGAGACCGGCCTGTCTACCCCAGCTTGGGCATTGGAACTTGCGAGGTTACCGCCGCCGCCATCTAAACAAAGCAGGATCTTACTCCGAAATCCGGAGACCCCAGATTGTCCAAGAAGCGACCACGGAGGTGGCTTGCGGAGTGCTGATGTGGGATAGGGAAACAATTTGTTTGGGCCAATTGATTTAAAGAGAGCGAGTTTCAAGAAAGAAAGCTGTACAGAGATTTGTTTATCTGTTTACTCGATCCGTTCCTCTATCTTCAGACCTAGTTGTCACCGGCAAGCTTTGGAAATCGCAACATGAAGGGATTTTTCAAGAAAAAGGAGGAAATTTCTTCTCCGCACAATGGCCCAGGCCATGACTCAGTCTGCACCGCCAGCGATCCTGAGAAAGATATGCAGTCGGTGCTGTCAGAAGGCGAGCCTCGACCGCAAGCACCTGCAATCGATCCAACCATGGAGAAACGGGTGGTGAGGAAGTTGGACCGGAATATCATGCCCCTAGTCATGATCCTTTGTATGTCTCTTCCATCTCCTTGCGGGCGCGGAAGTAACTCACAGAGTACTGACTCGTTCTAGATCTTCTGGCTTTCCTTGACAGGTCCAACATTGGGTTTGTGAACCACAACCCCCAGCAAACCAGGCCAATTTCTAACAACATCCGCAGAAATGCCCGGATCGCAGGAATGACTGAAGATCTCAACCTGGATAGTGATGCCTACGACTGGCTCCTGACCATATTCTATATCTCATATATCGTTGTAAGACAAGCATTCTCCTACTTCTCCCTCCTATACATTGCGTCCACGACTAATTGCCACCAAGTTCGAGTTCCAAGCAATGATGTGGAAGCTCATCCCCCCACACATGTGGGCTACCTTCTGCGTCTTGGGCTGGGGCCTCGTCTCCTCCGTTCAAGCTGGCATCCACACCTGGAAAGCCGCCATGGCCCTCCGGTTCTTCATGGGCGTCACAGAAGCCGGTTACGGTCCCGGCATCCCCTATTTGCTCTCTTTCTTCTACCTGAGAAAAGAACTTGGATATCGATGTGGACTTTTCCTCTCCGCTGCTCCGCTGGCTAACACATTCGCTGGTGCACTGGCTTATGGGATTACGTCTGGGAATCCGGGGTTGGCAAAGTGGCGCGTTTTGTTTCTCGTGGAGGGGTTGCCGACGATTGCTATGGCGGGTGTTACCTGGTTCTGGTTGCCGGATTCTCCGGTCAAGGCTTCGTTTCTTAATGAGGAGGAGAAGGAAGTTGCTGTGAGACGTGGGGTTAGGCAGGTGGGTCATGAGGGGGCGAGGATAGGCGGCGTCAAGTGGGAGGATGTTCGCGCGGCGTTGCTGGATGCAAAGTGCTGGTTCACTGCGGTAATACTCTCTGCGTTGCTCTTGTTATCATTGTGTCTATCATTATACAGTTTTGCTGACACTCATCTAGCTCATGTATTTCTCCTGCAACGTCAGCTTTTCCTCTCTGCCAGTTTTCTTGCCGACCATTCTCAAAGAAAGTACGTATCCAGAGGAATCCTCATACCCTTTCTTCTCAACTGACCCTTTACAGTGGGCTTCTCCTCAATCAACGCTCAGGGCTTGACAGCACCACCCTTCTTCCTCTCGTTCCTCCTCACGATCCTAACCACCTGGATCGCCGACCGCACCCAACAACGCGGTATCATGGTCATGGCCCTCGGTATCATCGGCGGCGTGGGCTACATCATGCTCGCTGTCTCCGACAGCGTCGGAGTCCGCTACGCTGGCGTTTTCCTGGCAGCTGCAGGTATCTTCCCTGCTATAGCGAATATATTGCCCTGGGTGCTGAGTACGTTTGCTCTTTTGATTATCTCCGCTCTTGAAACACACATTCAAGGCCTCCCATACTGACATAAGCCTCTATCGATAGACAACCAAGGCAACGACACCCGCCGCGGCGTCGGCATTGTCATCCTCAATCTCGTCGGCCAATGCGGTCCTCTCCTTGGCACGCGGCTGTACCCAAGCGGCGAAGGCCCGTTCTACGTAAAGGGGCAATCTATCTGCGCCGCGTTCATGTTCTTTACCACTTTCCTCGCTTTGGGGCTGAGAACTCTGTTGTGGTGGGAGAACAAAAAGTTGGATCGTTTGTATGGGACACTTGAGGAGCAGAAGCGGCAGAGAGAGGCGGGAGGGGCTCAACATGGGGTTGTTGGGAAGGAGGAGGCGGCTGCATCGGAGGCGGGAGAGGAGAACTATGGGCCTTTGTTTCGATATGTGCTGTGATGAATGTCTCTTTTTCCTCTTTGGCCTTCTTGGTCCCCCTGCGAGGTTTGACTTGGGTTTGGAGAATATGTAAAAATGGCGGGTTGCAAGAGACCGAGCGTCATGAGATATAGTGACATGGCTCCCACGGCAATCCAAAGAAACAGCACGTCAACACCACTACTAGAAAGCCGCGCTCCGCCATGGAACTTCTCCTGGGTAGAATTTGTCGCGGCCGTCGATATCAGATCCGTCTCCGAACTAGGTCTTGTTGTTGTCGTCCTCGAAGCCGGACTTGACCTCGACGCCTCTTCTGAACCAGGACGCAAGCTCGCAGAACCAGAGCCGGGTCCAGTAGCCGACAACGCATTTGTGGCGACGGCGGAATCATCGAGAATATACCCAATGGCACTCGCGATATACGCTCCGGCTCCAACAACTTTAGCTGCTTCTGTGTCGTCTCCTGTGAACGAAGAGAAAGTTACCGTCGTCCCATCGACCACTAACGACCCATCTGGGCTCAAACTGACGACTTCGCCACCGATTGTCGCGGTAGGGTGTCCAGCATCAAGCGTCACGGACCCGACGGCCACGGCTCCATTTGACATGGTCGCCGTCACTGCCTCAGATCCAAGTGTCAAGACAGCTTTTTGAAGGCCGGAATCTGCGTGTGGGGTAGGAATCGCAACCGCAATCGCAATCGTGGAAGAGCCTCCAACAACCAGACCTTCGGGACCGAAATACACCCTCTCACCTCCCACCATCACATCCTCTCCTCTCTCAATCCCCTGTCCGCCGACAATGACTCTGTCGGCATTCGACGGATCGACATAGACATCCTGTCCCGCGACCGTCGCGATGGGAGAGAGAGTCATAGCGGGAGGCGAAGGAAGGGAGATGGTAGATGTGCCGCCGACTGGAATCGGGGCTGGGGCTGGGGAGTTTGGACGTGTGTCTGGGGCATCGTTGTTCTGGTTTTGGCTTGGGTCCGAGTCGGATGGTTCGTTTTCTGGTTGTTGATCTCCTAGGGAGTTGATTCCTGAGTTGAACGTAGGATCGTGTCTCTCGCCATCCGGATTCCCGTTGGAGGAACCCTGGATTGAACTCCCTGGGTTACTCTCTGGATCGCCTGGAGAATCGGTTCCTGAGTTGGATGAAGGATCGGTGCTCCCGCCATCCGGATTCCCATTGGAGGAGCCCTGGTTTGAACTCCCTGGGTTGTTTCCTGAATCTCCTTTACTACCACCACTATTCCCTCCGCCCTCGACATTCTTTCCACCGTTCTGGCCAGAAGTTCCCTTCGCCGTCTGCGTAGGTCTCGCATCCACCACACTCGAAGCCGGAGAAGGCGGAGTCGCAGAAGCCTTAGTACTACTCTTCGTAGTCGTCAACACAAGATCCGACTGCGCCTTCAACGTCCTCGGCGGATCCGGCACCCCTATCATCGCCGGCGCACAATCCTTCCACGCAGGATCCAACGCCCTCATCGCCTTCGGAATCGCGATACTCGGGAAATAGGCCTCCTGTGTGATCACAGTCCTGGCGCCCAGAAAGCCACGGAACGTGAGGCCGTAGTAGGCGATGCCCGGCACGGGCCCGACAAAGTGGGCGTAGTTGACGGGCTCTTCTTTGAACATGTTCGGTACGTAGAAGCCCGTGTTTGCGAGCCAGCTGGCGCGGTCGATGGCGTTGCGCGTGTCGTGTGGGAAATGGGGCACGACGGAGGAGACGTCTTCAGGAGGCATGCCGACGACGCCTGTGCTGTGGACGTTGCCGACTGTGCCGCATAGATCTGTTGCGCGGATGTTGTGGTAGGCGATGTAGACCGAGGGGCTGGTGAAAGTGAAGGGGCCCGTAATGACGGCGACGACTTCGCTCGAGGGCGTCCAACTCCCGTTTCCGAGGAGGTATTCTTGGTCCGGATCGATGTAGGTGGAGGCCAGAGTGATCTTGTCGACGACGGCGGTAACGGGCGCGGTGGCTATTGGGGGAGGGGAGGTGTAGAACATGCCCGATCCGCTGTTCCCGCAGAGGTCTACCGAGGTCACGTCTGGCGGCCAAAAGAATATGTCAAAGAGTCCGGCCTCCAAGGTGCATTGGCCACAATATCCCTCTGAAGGAGAGCAATCGAGGAACGACGACGTCTGGAACAGACTCCAGCTTTTGGCGCTAGGAGGTATATGAGAGAAGGAATTGTACATTGTGTCGCAGTCCTCAGGGGCTATGATGCAGTTGGGCGATGAGTAAGGAACCAACTCTGTCGGCAGCAGAGTCTCCTCGTCGAATATGGTCGGTATTGTTGTGGTGATTGAGAAGCCCGTAACAGTCAAAGAACCACGCGTTATCCGAGGGAAGCCATCGCAACCGATACTGGTGTCTGCTATTCCAAGCGGTATGCGCCATGTGGCAGTTTCCGAGTGGGATCCAGTCGTGATTATAAGGTTTGATGCAGTGATAATACTATTGTACCAGCTGTCCGAGGATCGAACAAAGGCATTCTGGGCTGAGAAGCAAGAAGCTGCTGCCACGCTTCCGTAAACGGTGGTCCCGACATCCCACTCTTCCGACAGCGAAGCTGTTCCATTGTCTATTGTTCCCGTGCCTGTTGGGTTCGCGAAACTATAGTTCCCGGGAGGAATTGAAATAGCTACATGGGTTGAAGGTTAGCAGTTGCTATTCCGTGGGAGAACTGGAACATGTGTATCGTACCAAAACAATGCAACGCGAGGCTCAACCATACGGTCCACCTTCCGAGGACAGGAATTGGGGAAGACATAGCAAGCGAACGAGTGTAGCCAAGATGCGTCCTAGAAAACAGAAGATCTGAAAGTGCAAGATGCGAAAGAAGCCATATTTCGAAATCTAGAAAAGCGGAGAGATCAATGTCCTTACCTAGCAGTGAGCTACCTGAGCCCTCAGGAAGTATAAGAATGCTTCCCCAGCCCAGAACTCGAGGCCATGAACGCGAGATATCCCATGTCGAGGCTGAGCTGCGTTTAATATGGCAGAATCCTTCCCTCGGTACCACCCCTGGAGAACAGCCCACCAAGGCGCACTCCTGACCACTTACAGAAACTCTACCATGTTGAAGGAATGAGAAGGAACTCCATCACTCGAATGGCAATATGCAAGAGAGCCGAGTCCAGGATCCATTGCGTATGCTGCATGTAGTCCGCTCAATGCCCACCCAGCTGCAGCTTGGCGTCCGTTGGTGTATATACCTACTACAGCATGAGCAGTTAGGGATAAATATACTGAGCTGCGCCGCGCAGCAATTGTAAGATAAGTCGTGCAACGCCGTATCGAAAGTTGGATCTATTTGGAGGAAATTACGACCGGAAATCCAGCTTATAGCTCATCCCTAGGTCTTCCATCCTCACTTTTGGCGACGGGCCTTTCAGTCGCAGTACTGTCTTCTCCCCCCTTTACCATATTTGCTGTCCCATCCCCTTTCGACTTGTTCTTCCTCGCCAGCGCAGCAATCTCATCATCATAAACCGTCCACTCAGGAACTTGTCGTCTGGCTCTATCCAGCTTGGGCTCCTTAGTCTGCGGATTATTACACAAATCGATTGTCTTGGCCTTAGCTAGACTTTCGTCCGAACACCAAGTCTCGCACCACAGCCACTCCTGCGGCAAGCTATGAATCGGCAGGACCATCTGCATGTTATTCGGAAGATCCTGATCCAGATTACTCAAACTGTTCGGATCCGCGGACAACTGGTGGTACTGCTGGCGTAGGCGATCACCTGCCGCGATAGCCCGGAAACGCTTCAGATCCACGACATAAAGCGCACTGATGTGATAGGGAAGACCCTTGAGGAAGTTTTTCCAATAGCCGACTTTCCAGAAGCGGAAACCTTCCATTTCAGTGCGGCTGTCGCACATGGGAGTGAAGCCGTACGGCGCACCCTTGAGATCATGCTGGACGAGATCGTACATATCCGTGCGGACAATCTGATCGGCGTCGACGAAGATGACTTTGTCGAGATCCAGCGGGAAGAGAACGTCGAGAAAAAGAATCTTGTAACCCCAGATGACACGCTGCTTCTCCTTCTGCGCTCTAAGCCAGTGAGGCCATTTGTAGGTGACCATCTCGTAATCGAACCCATATGCAGCGGCCATGGTTGGGAGGAACGACTTGAATGACGGAGAAAGAAACTGTTCAATGAACCAGAACTTGACCGTGTGCTTGGTGTGCTTCATAACGCTGAGCATCATGATGTTGAGCATTCGTTCGTAGAGATGCCCGCTGGCGACGGAGAAGATGTTGATGTCAGCTTGGCTTCGTGATTTGCCCTCCGTGGACAGGCCAGTTTTTGAGAGCAGTTTGGAACCCAGTTTGAGGCCCTCATTCAGGTATTTGCCAGCTGTGCCGCTCTTTACGCCGGCTTTCTCAAGAAGGTGGTCTGCAATATCTTCCGCGGTTGACTTTGCCGTCTCCAAGACGTCCTCGTCTTCCATGCCGACTTTGCGAGATACCCTAGGGAAGAGTGTGACGCCCTTGAAGCTCAGCATGGTGACTTCCGTCGATTCATCTCCGGGCTGAGCGTTGTATCCCTTTGCTCCGACGCTGTCAATGTTGAAGATGTCCTTGCTTCTTCCGGCAGCGAGCTCAATGTTGTAGTAGCCTGGATTCGCCTTGAATTGGAAGTATCCCAGATTAGACATGATCAGAGTATCCGCGAAATGTGGATCCTTTTCTGTTCGAAGAATGAGTTGTGCTCCTCGAGGCGGAACTCCGGCGGTCAAGTCTCTGGAGTGCCCTTCTATGAGGATATTTTCCAATTCGTACATAGCCTCTACGTCTGCGTGGCCGGCGATGGTGCTCAACTTGATGTTATCCAAGTCATGGACAGACTCCTTTGGCGCAACAAGCCATGAGGGTGGAACGTCCATACCCATCGTCAAAAGGATTTCCGAAGGCAGGCCGGAGAATACCGCAGATTGATCCTGCAGCGCACCGCTTTCGTCAAACGAGGGCTCTGGCTGGAGGACATATCGGTAAAACCTCTTTACGGGTAGCTCATCGATGCGTTCGCGAGGATTGATCCACAACCTCAAGTGCGTCCCACTCAGCTCGGAGAGAACTTTGAGTATGGGCACCCAGCGTTGTGCGTTTTCGGTTGAGGGATCCAAGGACGCTACGATCTGAATGGTAGCAGTGTCTAGATCACCGGTGGTGATGGCTGAATTTCCAGACGCCCACTTGTTGAAAGCATCCGTTCGGAATGTGGACGGATTCTCAAAAATACCTTCGGGAACATCCGAGACAGTCGAGATGGCCACGAGTGAGGACAGTTTGGCAGCAGTCAGAGATGTATCGACCTTGTCCAATAGCTCTAGGGCTTTCACAGCGGCAGCTGAGGGAATTACACGCTTCTTGTTTTCGTACTCGAAAAGCGTATCGAGATCTTCTTTTGCGAATGGCATTGTCTTTGGTATTGGGCCAACAAGACGGCCGTTGAGTAGAATTCCAGACTGCCCAGGTTCTAGTCCGAGAGCCTTGACTACTTGTTTCGCAGGCTTCCAAAAGTTTACTGCGTAATCTGAGATCACAGCTGGGACAACTCGCTCGGAGGCGCTTTCAGCTATGTTCTCTTCCATGATGCTGACATCGAGCTTTGCGTTGGAAGTGGCAGCGCCAGCGATCAATGTCGCGAGGTTCCCAGCCGACGGATCGATCTCGCTGTTGTGAACGAAGGTGACATGGAGGTATTTGTGCTCTTTCCTCAATTGAGTCGCGCCATTTGCCAAGTCGGCTCCAGCTTTGGTGCCGAAATCTCCAACAACGACGAGCCTGGCCCACCACTCTTTACTAGAGTCTTGTTCCACATCAAGTGAGGGCAAAGCATCCATTGCATTTCCGTGTTCGTCATGAAGCTTTGCGAGGTTTACCAGCTTGATGTTCTTCGGATCCTCTGGTATGACCAATGCATTTCGTCTGACACTGGCTCCGGCAAGGAAATGCGAAGGGAACCACGTGTCATCCGCCAGAGTGCCTTGGTAAACATTCTGCTGAATATCCCGTAAGTCAGCAGTGATGCGCTGACTCATGCCTTGAAGCCACTCATCGTTCCTGGGAATCGCAACACCATTGGCGAAATAGGGCGCGTCGGAAGAATCTGCTCCCAGACGGACGAGGTAGTTTCGAGCACCGTCCAGTCGAGCTTCCAGGTCTCCGGCTTCTGTGACAGCCAGCAACGATAGAGCTTCACGATCTCTGCGCAGTTTGCGACCTTTGATCGCGGCAGCAAAGCTGGGCTCATGAGGCGTCGACAGCTTCTTGCTTTTGGCAGACTACGTTTGAATTAGCCAATGTTTTACAATGCCCTTGAGTATTACTTACGCCTTGAAGATATGTCATAGCCGCAGCTAGACCATATGTGTCAAGCAGATGATAGACTGTCCGTGCTTGCAAGGTTGCTGGAGTGGTTTTCGTAATTGGAACCAGACCAAATCGAATAGGGACACCGCGCTTGACAAAACCTTGAATGTTCTCTACGGTCGTCTCAACATCTTTGATATCGGAGAAATCCATGGGCAGAATGAAATTGTGGATGTCTCGGCGAACTGTCGGGAGCTGGCCTGGGAAAGTCCTTTGGAGAAGCTGTAAAATAGTCAGTGGTTGAACTCAGGCGTAGAAGAGATTTCTGACAGCTTGTGGATCTGAAGGCCAATCTTCGTAGCGTTTGTCTTTTTCAATGTCGTTGAGCCATATCATGACATTTCCCCCTTCAATCTCATCCCTGAAGTCATATCGCGCGACATCCTCGTCCATTTGAGCTTCTGCAACTGCATCGTGGGATAGGATGTTTATCACATCTTTTGCTTGAAAACCGAGCTTCTTAATGTCATTGACCAGTGTTCGCTCTTTGCGCAGAATTTCGAGGAGCGAGAAGGCATCTATGTCTCTGGCTGCGACTTGAACGCCGTTGATCCACAGTGCATTGAAGCCCGCGGGCAGTGCCATGATACGATTAGCGTGATGTTCTTCGAGGAAAGCCTCCGAGGCATTGTGTGTGCTTATGGAAGCTGCGTGCTTGGGGAAGTCCTGAGTGAGCTTCAAAAGAGTGTCCAACGGGTTCTCGCTGTCCAAAACAAAACTCGACGCCTTTACGCCCAGCAGCGCCATCTCAGATGCGGACAAGGGCTTGATATTTGCTGTTTCTTCCCATTCTAGGCCGCCTTCAGACTTTGCACCTTCCGTCTCTTTTTGCGCATCTTGTTCTGCATCCCTATCGTCAATCACAATATAGTCCGTGCGCTTCAACGCCAGCTCTACACCATACCCATTTACCACTAACGGACTAGCAGCTCCAACTGAAGAAGGCTTATATCGCACCCTGTATGATGTTTTCCCTTCTCGAGCTGCTCGACTCAGTGTTTGATGGAATCGGCGGAAAGCAAGCGAGGTCAGATCGGCATAAAGGATCGAAGGTATGCCAATGGAGTCATCGCCGAGGACTCGATCAAATGGTAGCAATGGCGTACTGCCAAACTTTATTAGCCAATACTCATACTCCCAAGAAAATGGTGTTCTTACGCTTCCAAAATGCCTTTCTCTTTGCCAGCCCCTATTTCGACGTCTGGCGAGCAATGATATGCGCCCGAATATTCCAGCAGATTTTCGCATTTTGTGTCTTGAGATTGGGCGAGCCGAGCCTCAACAGAGGTATTGTAGAATTGGTACTGGGCTTCAATCCTTGGAGCTGTGGAGTGTATAGACAGGGCAAACTTGAACGAGTCGAGGACATCTGGGTTTGTAACATGGCCATCGCTTTTCAGAAGCTCCGTGAAGTGAGTGTATAGCTTCTGGTCTGTCGTGTCCCCGTCGAAGTATCCTTCTGCGACGCGATCGAGGAGGGGGTAGTATGCCGTTGCGTTTTCCTCTGCGGCTGTCTCGCTGGGAGATGTCAGTCCTATCTCTATATTTGGCGCGCATAGAGCTCATACAGTAATTCAACAAGCAGAGGAGCGGCATCAAAGGAAGCTTTTAGGGCTACTTTGACGTTTGAACTGGCTGCGGCGCATAGGGGTTGGAAGCTGCTCAAGAGGAGCAGGTGCTTCACTCTGCGAAGCCACAAATGTAATCTCATGATGAGAGGGACTCCTCGGAGTATCGGCTCATCGAAGAAGGTTCAGGAGACTTAACAAGTACGATGGGTGGAGTGGAGGACTGTCTGGAGTATATATCACGGTCTACGGGCCAAAACGCAACGTATCCAGAAGAGAACGAGAAGTCGACTGGCTTGAAAAGGAAGGTCAACAAAAGCCCAGCTAGGAACAATTTCTTGTGGCGAGAAGCTGCTTCGTCATGAGATTTCCGGAAGTAGAAGCAGCTTGCGAATCACTGCGAGTCTGCCAATTCATTTGACATGCGAATACCGTTCGAAAACAGTTGCGCCCATGCCAAAGTTCCTGCGCGACAGGTTGGTAAAGGTCACCGGAGAACCTCGTCGGAAGAATTATTCGCCGTCACTCCGACCTCCCCGCCAGACTTCCATCAAATCTCCGCTCCGCTCCGCCATCCCTCAAAGCACCTTTCCGCTCGATTCATGCTTCACGGCCATACTCTTTTACCTTGCCATGGACTGCTCCGCTCTTTGATACTCCATGCAATCTAGTCGTCGATAGCTAGACATCCACCTCTTGATCGATATCAACATCGCTTCCTTGAGACCTGCTCTTCGAGGTCCCAAGTAGGTAAATATTTCCAATCTCTAGGGCTTTATACTTCTCTCACAGCCGCTCTACTTACTACAGAAGCGAACAGCAAGGTTGGTGTCTTGATTTTAATTTCTTATTCCGTATTCCGGAGACGTATCCCAATTTTCTCCCCGCCTCTGGGCTAGATGTCGGTGCCCGCGTTGGAAATGAGATAGGCGGATTGGACTAATTCAAGCCGCTGCATGCTTTATGCACCCTCGCTGCATTGGAACTTCGCGTCTGATTTTCCGACCAGCCTCTTCTGACTTCGAAGTCCCAGCAGTCTGAGTATCTTCTTCACTGTTATCTGTGGTGGCATCGTCGTTCTCTCGTCGTTCTGTTTGACTGCTGCGTATTTGTACTTGCGTTGGCCGGAGGTAAACATGTCGTCCACATCTGATACCAGCGAGACTTCTGCCACTACGACAATCCTGTTATCTGCCTTTTCATTGGTCAGTATGCCCTTGTCGTGTATAGCACAAGGCTGACATTTGGAGCCAGTACATCGCGTACAGTATCGCAGTCGTTATATACAATATAAAATTCCATCCCCTGTCGAAATTCCCAGGCCCATCGTCGCGGGCTGGCTCTTTCTTCACCTTCTATCAACATCTCTTCCTCGGTAGCGAAGCAAGGGATATCAAGAAGCTCCATGACGAATATGGCGAGGTCGTGCGAATCGCCCCTGATAGTTTATCATTCAACAGCGCGAATGCCTGGAGGGACATCGCCGGAGTTGGCCAGGACAAGAAACAGCTCCGGAAAGATCCCAGGTTCTACCTCGCCGACATCTCGTACGAACAGCCAGGGATAATGAGTAGGAGCTCTTCCAAAATCATACCAATCGACGGACTAACATCCCGTCAATAGGCGCCAACGACGAAGCCCACAGCAGGATCCGCAAATCATTCAGCCACGCCTTCTCCGACGCAGCCCTACGCGAGCAAGAACCGATCCTGAACAACTATTTCGACCTCTTCATCCAGCGCCTGAAGGACCAAATCGACGGCCCGTCTGCCGGTAAAGTCGACATAGTCTCCTGGCTCAACTTTTGCACCTTCGACATTATCGGCGACCTGATCTTCGGCGAGCCCTTCCACGCGCTCGAAACCGGCACTTACGATGCATGGATCAGCAACATCTTCCAGAATGTCAAATTCATCGCGCTGATGCGCTTCGGCGCGCACTTCAAGACGGTTGGCAAAGTCTTCGGGACGATCTTGGGCTCGATACCTGCGGTTCAGAGGGCTCAGAGCGAACATGTTAATTATACTACTGTGCGCGTGGCGAAGAGATTGGATACTAAGACGGAGAGGAAGGATTTCATCACATACATTATGCGGCATAACGATGAGAGAGGAGTGAGTCGTGAGGAGATCTATTCTACCACGGGGACGGTTGTGATAGGGGGTTCGGAAACGAGCGCGACGCTGCTGAGTGGCGCTTTGTATCATCTCCTCCAAAATCCTGAGATTTTCTCTAAGCTGAAAGACGAGGTTCGAAGCGCGTTTTCCAGCGCAGGGGATTTCTCCCTACAGTCGACGGGCCAGTTACCATACCTTCGCGCCGTCATTGAGGAAGCCCTGAGGATATATCCACCTGTGCCAACTCTCCTCCCGCGCATCACGGCTCCCGAAGGAAATACCATCAGCGGATATTTTGTGCCTGGAAATGTAAGCTACCCCTATCTTTCGACCTTTAGCTCGAAACTGCATAAGGTCAATTACTGATCGATATGAACCCCTAGACCACCGTCGGCGTCCACCAATGGAGCACGTACCAATCCACCCGCAACTTCGCCAACCCAGAGAAATTCGTCCCAGAACGCTGGCTCGAGACTCACCCGGCCGAATACGCAAGCGACAATAAAGCCGCCTGCCAGCCCTTTTCCGTTGGACCGAGGAATTGCATTGGCAAGAAGTAAGTACTCATTTGAAACACCCCTTTCCCTTTTCGCGGTATCAGTTGAGACTCGCGACCCTGTGGAGTACTGGTACTTGACACTGACTGTAGTCCAGTCTCGCATATTCGGAAATGCGATCTATCCTCGCGCGCTTGGTCTGGCATTTCGAGATTGAGCTGTGCGCCGAGAGCGCTGATTGGATGGCTAGGCAGAATGTGTTTATTCTGTGGGAGAAGCCGGCGCTGATGCTGAAGCTGTCGCAGAGGAAATAACATATGAAGCGATAAAATGGAGGATGGGTTTCTTTCCCAGCTTGACATAAGTTTGGCGAGCCATGAGTCTTGACGTGGGTCTCCGGTTGGATTGTTCATTCCCCCTCTCGCGTGAGGACCTCTGACGGTTCTAACAATTCAGGCGCACAGTTACAGTCACGTTTACGATTCATGATTGGATCGACATGGAGGAAAGTATTACATGTTCGACCGACAATCAGACTATTCATACGCCCGCTTGCTTGCCCTTGTGTACACATAAATCATAACCCGTAAGGAAACCCATACTTATAACCGGATCAAAAAACCATTCCGCAGATCCTACTGCCTTCTCATGCGGCAGAAGCATAGGCTCCAGGCGGTGTGTGCTCCACACTACCCTCCATCTCCCCTCTCGTACTATCCTCAGCAGGACCCAACCCATTTTCCTTTTCATAGTCATTTGTCTGTACCTCCCCGATGCTTTCCTCACCCATATGGCTATGCCCATCTCCAAGACCATTCGTAGACAGTCCCGCATGCTGACTCTTCGCCAGCGCATCCTCCTCATACCTGGGCGTCCAGCTCCTTAACTCCTGCTCGGCCTCATTCAGAATCTCGCGGCCGGCGTCCTCGCCCTTGTACTCCGGGTGTGCGTCACCGGGGACGATGGGGGTGTCGTCGAGGAGGGAGATAACCTGGCGGGCGTGGCGGGCGAGGATGGCTTGTTTTTCGCTGCGCTCGATGATGGCGGCGAGGTGGATTGCGTAGGCTTCTTTGAGTTTTTGACGTGTCTGTTGGGGAGGGGCAATGGTGTTAGGCATTGAAATTGAGTGATTTTTATTGCGGAGTAGCTGATACGTACCACATTGGTGAGCTGGGCTTCGGCAACAAGGGCTTGTGCTTCTGCTCGGACGAGCTCTTGCTCTAGTGTTACGATCTTGGTGCTCTCGGGCTCCTTGTACTTCAGTTTTTGAATCTCGTCGGAGACCTGGGACGTGCTGTTAGCTTGCAACCTTTCCACATTGCTGCTAATCTTACCTTAGCCTTGTGGTCTCGACTCGGTTGAACACTCTGCTCAGTATTCCGAATCTGCTTCAAAATACCCCTATACTCCTCCAAATTCGACGCAAACTGATCCTCTTGCTCCGCAATTTCAGAAAGCAGCACGCCGAGCTTATCACTGATATCGCTGACCGCATCGTCGCCGGTAGTCTGACCCCACTCGCTCAGTTGTACCGCAATGCTCATCCGCTCTTTGCTCGCGCTCTCGTAGGAGGCGATGGCATGGTTCTCCGACTTGATGAGCTTGTAGAGGCGTTTGCTGAGATCGGACTGCTGCATGCCGCGGAGGGAGGACATGGTGAAGCGATGCTTTGGTCCACCGGAAGAGCCGCCGGCGGAGGAGCCATTTTCATGGCCCTTGCGGGAGCGGACGGAAAGCGCGCGATTCCTGGAGGCGAGTCGCATCAGTGACCGCGAACTATATTTCGGTTTGGAGAGGGGTGGGGAAGTGTTGATAGTAGAAAATTGGGGGTTCGAATTGTGGAAAATTGGCATGATAGGCGGCGGTGGACTCGGAAGGTCAGGGTGGTATATTTGTACACAAGAAAGGAAGGACAAGAAGGGCAATGAATGAAAGAATTTACAGTACAAATGTACGAGTCTAGGAAAAGAGCTGATCTTACATATTGAAGCTGCTGTGATATGGAATCTGACTGTTCAGATGTGATTACAATAAGGGAGTTGGTGGGTCGGAGATGTAGCGGTTAGGCTCGGGCGGTTGGAGGGATTCGTCTTTGAATAGTTCAAGGTTGATGTGACCAAACAAGGGAGGCGCGCGACAAGAAGTTGAAACAGATATTTGGTAAGGGGGATGATGATTGAAAGGGAGAACGGGGTGAACTTATTGGGGAGCTGTTTCTCTGCGTGTAATAAACTCGAGTTCTAAGGACTCGGACTCGAGTTCGCGTTCGCGGATACCCTGACGTCGATCCTGCAGTTGGTCACGGCTACCGACGTCATTTGGTCAGCCCTGCCGTGCGCCAAGCATCGTGAACCATGCCAGAGGGCTCTGGTGTTGAGTCCGTCGAGGCTGTCCGCTACGTCGGCACAGCTAGGGAATGCATCAGTGCAGCATCCGTCTTCCGAACTGTCCGGTGGCACGGCAAACTTGAAAATGACGAACAATTGATTATGAGTTGCGGTTCAGACCTGTTCGATTACTCCTATATATATCGCAGCTCATTCGCACAAAGCAACTCCTATTCCTCGTCTCATTATACTCCGTTTACCCTTCTCCAACCAAAACATTCCTTACATCATGTCATAAGTCGTGTAAATCAATGTATAACTTCTCCCATTCCCAAAGTAGCATCGTCGACCAGAGACTCGGAACCCTCAGGTCCTGATGATTCTTGTCTTCTTCTCTTCGATTATGCGAGGATGGTGGTGGTGATGATGATGGTGTCGATGAGGATGTCGGTGCGAGTGAGTGCTTGTCCTTACGATGTCATAATCGTAAGACCGTCTCGGGACGGATGCAACCCTGGCTGTGCCTCCTGGGACAGACGTGTAGTAACTGCGGTGTCGCGGGGCTTCGTAGACGTATGGTGCTCGTTTCTTGGTTTCGAAGAGACACATTTTGCCGGCGAGGAAATGGTGACGGTCTCGTGAAGCTCGTTTGGACTGTATTGGTAGAGAAGGGCAATGTGGTGACGAGGACCGCCAAGGTAGGTGAGTTCTTGACAGTGGTTTATGGGATGTATGGTAGGCTAGTGATTCGAGATGATGAGGTGACGCGCAAGGAGTAGTTCACGACGAGAGAAGCCGCTGAAGGAGGAGGGAGATGCTGTGTCCGGATGATCTCTTCGCACACCTAGGTAAGATCTCCCACTCGCTTCCTGATATACGATTCACTCCCCAGTCAACACCTATGACGATTGATGGAGCTTGGCGGATCAATCAAGGATTTCGATCTCGCAAGACGGGCTATCCCAGCTGATAATACGACAACAATATCAGCTTGGGCACGAAAACGCTTACCATTGCAGTCCATCGCGCATTCAGTGTATAGACTGAGATGTCTTCGGATCGGACCCTCGATCGCGAGCTTGCACAATCTTCGAATTCACGATTTGAGCGAAAACCTAAGAGTGGTGACAGGCCTGACAGCACAGGAGTTGAAGGAATTCCTCAGACACCAAAGCAACGATAAGACAGATGTATCGTCTGCTAAGATGAAGCCCAATGTCTGTCGCTTGAAACGAAAAGAAGAACAAGCTCCGAAGACTTGCTGCCTCTTCAGAATCTAGCAGGCCCCTATAGCAGGGTCAGGTGACCATCTGGCACGTGCAAAGCGTGCGATTGATGACTAAGAGGACCAGCCATCCACTCACCTCACAGCACTCCATCCATTCAAATCCAACTTCCAACAACTTCCAGCTCGATATCCCATCCGTTACCAGGTTGTTTTCCCCATTACTTAACCCCATCAAAGAAACTGCCGGTCGTACCTCGTCGCAAGTCTATTCAACCGCAACACGTACAAGCCTTTGCGACTACAATCAGTAGCTGACATCTCAAGTTGTTTCGATTCATGTTGACATGTCTACCCCGGCCCTTGACCAGGAATGGATCCGTGAGTGCGCTTCGCGTCCGCTGGCAAAGAGACGATAGCGATGATGAGTAAAGATGATGCAGCAGATAGTGATTATTGACTGTGAAACTGCAGAATTGAAAAGCTAATGGCCACCAAGGGGTGGCTTGAAGGTTGTAGTAGGGAAGGAAAGGAGGGTAACAAGAGAGAAAGGCCAAAGTTTGTTATAGCTTCCCCTTATAGGACCCGCAAACAGGAGACGCGAACTAACCAGTAACCTCCCAGCCCTCCGTTTCGCGCTGAAGCTGAACACTTTCTACCTTAAGCAGAGCAACTTCACCCCTCATGGCCAACATCAATACGACAAATCGGGCTTTGGCGACGCATAGCGAGAAGCTAAAGGAGCTGCTTGTTTCCGTAAACCACTCTTTCAAAGCCTTTCCATTATCGACAGAACAACCTACTGCAAGACTATTACGCTGAGCATCTACCATCGTTCTGTGATGTTCTCCTTCCTCTTGACAGAAGGTCGGAAGAAGGTTCTAGCTAGCGGGGCTCTGGCGTTCAGAGCCATGTTCGTTTGCTTAACACTACACGTTACACTACTTGAACATGACAGGCAACAAGTAAGCAATGGAAACTATGTTAGCGTTCGTTGTTTACATTACTCAGTGTCAAGATTCCTACATCCCAATTTTTGTTTCCAAGTTCGTTTGAGATCACAAAGAGCCGAAGGACCATCCAGATCTGGAATTATTCCATTCTAACCACAGGACACTCCAGACATCAGCCTCAGAGCCTCTTTTAATGCTAATTCGAGATTCGTTGACTACTTACCAAAACGTTCTGTTTTGGGCGTCGGAGACCGGAGCTCAAAAGTCCGATGTCGGGCGCTCGCAGACTATTCCATCTCCGGCGCCTGCGCATTATCGCAGGCATGAATCATGTCAACAGTCATGATATCTTCCTGGATCATCAAAAAAGAACCCTGCGCTTTTTTGCTTGAGACTGGACTGGGCAGGCTAAAATCAAGTGTGATTCCGCTCAAAAACATGTAATTCCGCAGTGGTGCATGACCAAGGAGCGCCTTGGGCGGCTGTCACCGACCATTCGCTGCAAAGTCACGTGCATGGGTACAAATCGGGTTGGATCGGGCAAGGAAGATGCATGAAACGACAGCACATCTGCGGCAGGGCAGCGCCACGATGGGCTCTCGAGCACGCCCTTCCAATTAAACCACTTCTATCCCCTGGAGCTATCAATGGCGTCTTCATATAATGGCAATCTACCTCGGTCAAGGTATGCTGGACAAGCATCGTATAATCGAGCCAGACCTCGCACGCTTCGGGCTGTTCGTCCGCAACAACCACAATTTCAAACAGACTGGACCTCGTAAATAATACTCGAAAAGATGGCAGTCGACGCGAACGGAACAAATGGAGCTCAGGCTGAGACCTACCACCAGGAAGCACTCGCTGCGGTTAGTACCAAGACCCTGTTCTTCCCAAAGCAGGGACAATTCTTTCTGACAACCCCGCAGTTGAAAGATCAGAGCCTCTTTATCAAAGATGCTTTCCTCGACGGCAAGTTTGTGAGCAAAGACAAGGAATTCGACGTCTATGGTGCGTAGCCAGCGCTCTCAGTGTTCCTAGAAACTGCTTAACACTCCCCGATAGAGCCCTCCACCGGTACCGTTCTCGGAAAGGTCGCCAATTGCACCCTCGATGACTTCAAAGCTGCCATCAAGAGCGCAGAGACCGCACAGCAAGAGTTCTGGGCGACTACCACTGCTGCTCAGCGTGGTGGCATGCTCCGGAAGTGGTTCAACCTGATTATCGAGAACCAAGAAGACAGTGTGTTTTTCGACATCCGCAGCTGAGATGCAGATCTCTAATCATACTTTACTCTAGTCGGTGTCATTCTCTCCCTCGAAAATGGCAAGACCCGCTCTGAAGCGGTAGGAGAGGTCCTCTATGCCGCCAGCTTCATCTCGTGGTTTGCTGAAGAGGCTACCCGCTCCTACGGCGATACCATCCCTTCCTCCAGCCCCGATACGACTGTCCTGACCTTCAAGGAGCCCGTCGGTGTTTGTGGCATCATCACGCCGTGAGTACTGTTCCAGGAGAACTCTAACACAATCACTAACCTCTCAAAGATGGAACTTCCCCGCCGCCATGATTACTCGCAAGATCGCCCCCGCATTCGCCGCAGGCTGCTCAGTTGTCATCAAGCCTCCCAGTGAGACGCCCTACACCTGCCTCGCTCTGACCAAGCTGGCCGTCGATGCCGGCATCCCGCCCAAGATCATCCAGGTTTGCCCTACCAAGGATCGCGCCGCGGCTACCGAGCTTGCAACCAACCCGATTGTCAAGAAAATCAGCTTCACTGGCAGCACTGGAGTCGGAAAGATGTTGGCGAAGCTCGCGGCAGACACTCTCAAGAAGTGCAGCTTGGAACTCGGTGGAAATGCTCCTTTCATCGTCTTTGAGGATGCCGATATCGATCTTGCGGTAGAGGGTGCTATGTTCTGCAAGTTCCGCTGCACCGGCCAAACTTGCGTCTGGTAAGCCATACTGCCCTCGTTTTCTCTGCCATCTCATTCATAACCCTCCAGTCCCTCCCTTTTGCTCTTCACTAACCCCGCCCCTACAGCGCCAACCGCCTCATCGTTCAAAAGTCCGTCCTCCCCCAATTCACCGAAAAGCTCGTTGCCAAAGTCGCGGCCCTGAAGATGGGACCCGGGCTCGATCCCTCGACGACCCAAGGCCCGCTCGTCAACCGCGGCGGCGTCACAAAGACCGCCGAACACATCGCCGACGCCGTCAGCAAAGGTGCCACCATCGCATTTGGTGGCAAGGCTCCTGAGGTCCCGGGCTTCTTCCACGAACCTACTATCCTCTCTGGTGTTACGCCCGACATGCTTGTCGCGAACGACGAGACCTTCGGCCCTCTCGCGCCGATCTTCTCGTTCGACACGGAGGACGATGCGGTCAAACTCAGCAATGATACCGAGTTTGGCCTCGCGGGGTACTTCTTCAGCAAAGACGTTGCGAGGGTGATGAGGGTAGCGAGGAAGTTGGAGTGTGGAATGGTCGGCGTGAATACGGGGAAGATCAGTGCTGCGGAGGCGCCGTTTGGTGGCGTTAAGGAGAGTGGGTACGGCAGGGAGGGCAGCATGTATGGGATTAATGAGTACCAGAATATCAAGAGTGTTACGATTGGGAATAACGACAAGTAAGTTGGCGACGGGGAAAGGAGTGACGGGAAAGTGGGACCTTGAAATGGAAATTCTTTGCTGGCTTTAGGTAGCATTGCGTGGGACGTCAAAAGTTGGAGGGAGTAACGATCTCTGACATGTATGTAGCTTTCGTGAGCGATTACCAAATTGATCTCCCTTGCTCAACACACATTGTCTTTCATAAGTTTGCCTATTGGTTGCGAATTTCTTGCAATTGAGTAACAAAACTTACCCGCTCGAGTTGCCAGCCGGCGGGGAACACGAAAGGTGATCAAGTCCAATGACGATCAATGTGGAATAAGTCACAAGATTCGGAGAACACATCGTATTGAATCCCAAAGAAGATGCAGATAATACTAGGTTTCCTTAGAGGTCGGTGGTTTTATATTATTGTCAACCCTTTTGAACATAATTCAGTTCGTCGTTTGAGACTTCCAAGCTCGCTGGCTGGTGCTGTGCATTCTCATTTTCAAGCAAAAACATTAGAAGGCGTCCCTCGCACAGCCATCAATTCTGGTAAAAGCTGCTCTCGCTCTGTTTGACGTCAATGTCCTTCTGGTCCACGTCGGATACTTTGGCAGCCGAAGGTCCTTTGTGGAGATAACTGACAAAGTCCTTGATGGCATCGGTGGATCCCTGGGCTTCTCCGGTGACCTGGGAGATTGTAAGAGGCTGGTCGGGAGTAGGATTCTCTTTTTGGTCGGCATACAGATCCATCAGAAGCATTCTTGACGAAGCCTGTGACGCCTATCCTTTTGGCATTGTCGACTGTGTCCATGCTTGGAGTCGATTAGCTTCTGGTTCAATGTATTAAGATCGACAGGTGTCGTACCGAAAGCATACGCCTGGGTGTTGAAGGAAAAGTCAGTTTTCGGACTAAACGAGGCTATTGGAAGGAGTACGGTAGCGGACCTTGGACGCGGCCATGAACGGTGAAAGCGATCTATCAAACTGTCAGATGGACAAAACTCATAGAATCTCTCCAATAAACTTACTCGTTGAGACATTCTTCTGATTTTCATGAGAGATCTTGAGAGAAAGATGGAAAGCTCAGCAAGTTTGTCAACTGGTGTCGTTGCTTTGTCGACCGCACTCGAGAGTTGAGGTTATGCACGTGATGTGACGCCACTCTGATTCATGTCACCTGACTCGAGCTCCACGTGATTGCGTTTACCATCCGGCTCGGCGGGCGTTGTTCCGGCGACAGGGGTTCGCGTTGAGCTCGAGCAAACCAACGCTCGTGATGCGCGACAGGACTCGGTTCACCTTCTCCCTGCTCTCAGCCGGGGCCATATTATTACCCCTTGCTAATAGTAATAAGGAGTCCTTGATTTCTCTTTGACTAGCTCACACTTTCGTTGTTCTCTTCTGCTCATTATTTCCCTGTAGCGCCTTCTAATTTCCATTGTTTATCGTCCACCCCTTTCTCCACACCCTGACGACGCCCTCACGCATACCCGCATCTGTCCTCGGCGGCTGCTGGACGTCTCCCAACACCATCGCCTCACGACCTCGACTCCTTCCTTGCATGTGTAGCGGACTCTATATTAAGTTTCACCCGATATAGTCCCGTGCTGCATCCGCAGGCCCATAAAGAAGACCCCAGCATCGGCACCCATAACCCAGACTCGGCAAACCTACAGGATGGATATCCCACAAGCAGAAGACAATCTTGGAATCATGGATACTCCAACAGATCAGCCTCTCGTCTTGCCAGGCGAAGGAAAACTTCCAAGCCCCACCGATAGTACTGAATCACTTTCAGAGCATTTCCTGTCACCTCAGACGACCATCTCGCCTCCTATGACCCCTCCGGAAGCGTCGGACCTGCAACAAGAACTACTCACCCCCAGAGCGAACGTCATGCCCGGCAGCGAAGCGACATATGCCTCCGCAACAGACGTATCTGGTAGCGACTATGATGCCGATGAGCGCACAGATTCCCCCTCACCGACGATATCGCCGACTCTCGCCTTGTCCGCCGTCCCCAATCTCGACCGATCACTCTCGAGTGCCTCATCTGTGTCTTCGGTATCTGGCAGGTCCTCTAGCTCACGCTTGTCAGACGGTGCATCGACAGGTAGAAGAAATGGATACATTAGGCCGCAAGGAACCAGCTTTGCAAATTCGGCCGTGAAAAGAGAGAGCGTCATGAACCTCGGGAGCATAATACACCTGCAATACTACTTTGCTCGCACAGGTCTCTTGGAAGGCAAAGGAGGACATTCAAAATCGCGAAAGTCGAGCGCTGCGGGCGGCGCTCCGGGAGACTCCCCTCAGATTGTTTCGTCTTCCCCAGACTCATATACGAGATATACTCCATCGGGTATGCCAGTTGAGCCGAAATATCAGGCAGAGCCCGAGATGGAGCAGCTTGAACTCGAGCAAGATGATCAAGGTGCAATGATGCTTGCCCCAACCGTCAGTACTTACAGGCACCCTTCGATATATGTGCCACCGCCACCAGACATGGACGTGCTGCGACGAGAACTGCGAGAAAATCTCGAAGCTACATTGAAAGTTTGTCAAGAAGTGGAAAAGGCCCAGGATGCGAACTTTATCAACTCTCCGCCGCCGAATATGACCGAGTTTCCTGCTGGCGAGAACCAAGGATGGCACGAGGTTCAAGGCGTCAATCTTCTGGATGTCACAACTCTGGCTATACGCGCAGCCAAGAATTACTACACAGCACACGAACAGCCGCAGAAGTTGTATGCTATCAAGTCTGAACGCCAGATACGATGCGATCTGTACGGGGTCCTGGATGTCCTGAAGAGGATGGCAAATCGCAAGTTCTCGGGTGGTATACAATGGGGCGAACGGGTTGCGATCGTGGCCTGGGTCGACTCGATTCTCAAGCTTTTGAAGACAGAGGAGGAGCAAGAGCGAGCGGAACAAGCAGAATGGGAGAGTCGGAAATGGACATCAGGCGACTGGACTGGGAAAGAGCATAAGCGGGAATGGCTATTCCTTAGGTCGTTTGTGGAGGACCCGGAGCAATTGCCTGAGTGGACAGATGTGCATGAAGAGGGTATCGAGCTCCCGACGCCTTTCCTCAAGCAGTTCCAAAATGGTCTGCGACTCGTCAAACTTCACAACAGCTTGGTGAAGCAATCCAAGCGGCAATTTGAAGACATCAAGGTCTTTCACACGGACACTACGAAACCGTACCGATGCGCCGAGAATCTGCGCTACTGGGTCAAAGCCGCGGAGCTTCGGTGGGAGACCAAGATTGAAGTGGACGTCATGGGCGTGGTCAACAACACGAATGAAGCTGCGTGGAGAGGATTCGACAAGGCCATTCTTACATGGTGCCAGGGCGTGAGGAAAGAAATTACAGCAGATTGGCAGGAGTCGAAAAGAGCGGCGATGGTCAAGATGCCAACTTTCATGGTCGAGGAGGATGGCCTACAATAGCAATGTGATGCTTGGAAGTTGACGGCAGCTCGACGCACCATGTGCAACTCGAAGAACGGACTGCCTGAGACTGGGACTATGCTGACAGGAGAAGCAAGTCCTTGGTGGGACTCTACAGACAACGGCCGTTTTTTCTCTTTTTGATACGGACAAGGAGGGTTTTTTGGTGGGCGTTGAATTGCGCTCACTCTCGCTTCCTGCACCATGATACCCCGAAGCGCAAGGCAAGTTGGCAGTATTTGCCACCTTGTTTACATTCTGTTATGTAGTCGCGATATGCATCCAACATTAGTCAAATTGAATACTTAATATGGGCGATTCAGTTGTGGATTTGGGGCCACACCATGGCTCCATCTGACGGCTTTTCTTGTGACACTTTGATGGCAGCAGCTAGCAGGCTTCTGGCACTGGCACGCTTGTTTCATGTTGGAGCAAAATGTGGAGAGCGCAGCCATCATGGTGCGCCTGTGACAGTGCGCCGCCATGCGACGACGCCTTGTACCTGTGCTTGTCGTCAGATATGGGAGTTGACGTTTTCGCAACCTGCGAATTCTCCGAAAACAACTTCTACTTAGGTATATACTTCATTCAACTTAGCCACAGCATTCTGCCTGTTGTTGAAGTTTGCTGTGCCATACGACGCGTAAAGCTGCAGGTCGCGTCCTACTCCTGGCTGGCGTGTTGCATCAGACCCTGCCCGCAAACAAGAGTGGCCGCGCCAACTCATTTCACTCGACCTCCACCCCATCCCTCCATCCCTCTTCCGAACCACCAACACACCCATGTAGGGCCTGAACCCACGTCGAACAAGAGCCGAAGGAACACAACACCCCGGATCGCACTCTTTGACTTTGCCCGTTACCCCAGTCGGCCAGCCTCCAAACATCGCACCGCCCGAACCCGACCTCTCCTCAGGCAGACACTTTGCTCACCTATCACCACCGTGACCACCTCCACCTTACCTACAACACCACATCCCGCTTTGACCCCCGCGAATAAGTTCTGCTATCTCGGTGGGCAATTACTCCTTCCTCCCGTCCTCTCCGGACGTTGAGCGCTCGCCCGCCCGGGCAACGTCCCCACGTTGACAACAGTCGGACACTCCCAACGGGCAGAATCCAACATCGGGTTTCCGCCTCTGGGATTGACTGTTGACGACTGAGAACGACTTGAAGACTAACATACCGCTGCCAGCCTTGTCGTGGGACCTGCCGCATACCTCAGCTCCATCCAAGCAATGGATCAACACCCGTCTGATAGTGAGCACTCCTCCATCATCAGCACCAGCGACCGCCATGCACCTTCAGACTCGGACAACAGCGACTCACCTGACATTCGAGAAGACAACCTAAAGTTCCGCCTGCCCGACCATAGCAAAAGCCGAATCTCGATGAAGTCCCCGGATGAGCAAGGGCCGCCGCCCCCGCCAAAGGACGACCCTGTCGCTCCTCTACCTCCACCAAAGGACTCCGCTGGCGACGTCAGCGCAATCTCTGCCCAAGACGACGTTGACTCGTACTTCAATCCCAGTGGACTTTCAAGGACAACTTCAATCTACACGCTTTCCCGCGCCTCCTTCACAAATCAACTATCGCAGCTCACATCTATCAAACTTCCCAATGCCTCGTCATTGTCCACAAGCATAAGCTCCATCCCCACCTCCACAGCTGCAGCGCGCACGCTGAACGATGCCGCCGAACAAATCCGCATGTGGATGGCCAAAGCATCAGAGGTGCTGGATGGACTAGATGCGGATGACGATGTACAATGGGCAGCAGATGGAGGTCGCGAGGGCCTGGATGACGTGGACGCTGCCATCACCCGCTTCGAGAGCCTCATTGAGGTCTATGTCATTGCAATTGAGGACCTCCAGATGCGCGAAGACAGCAACGCACTGTCAGCCGAGGAACTCACCATGGTCGTTGAGCGCATGGAGCACATCTTGAAATCCTGGCACCAGATCAAGACTACCCTCAACAACGTCAAGCAACAGGTGGAAATCGCTATGGAGTGGGAGGAGCTGTGGAATAACATCCTCGGGGAGATTGGACAAGAAATGGACAAGCTGGGCCAGTTGATATTCGAAATGGAGGAGCGACGACACCGAAGCCTCATGCTGGATGAATCCGGGAGCAGTTTCGACCTTGAGAAGCTGGAGACGATCGTTGAAGAAGCTCCATCGCGCAATACGAGGGCCGGTGCACCCCGTTTCAGCAATGCCGCCGGTTCGAATTCTTCATCGCCCGTCCCTCCACCTGCTACGACGGGCTCGCAAGACGAGTCAAACCTACTGTCGCTGTTCGCGCGCATGCAGCCGCTTCGTGCGTCCCTCGACTTCCTCCCAATGCGCTTGTCCGTTTTCCATAACCGCGGGAACGATATATTCCCAAGCGGATGCGACGACCTGGAGAAGCGGCGCGAGCAGCTGGAAGAGCGTTGGAAGCAACTCGAGTCTGACGCGGAATCTCTCCGACGGGAACTGGGGGAAGATAGATGGGTCATTGTCTTCCGAAATGCAGGAAGGCAAGCGCAGAAGATGTGCGAGTCTGTGGAGCGAAGTCTTGCAAAGTTGCGGGAAGCCTTGGACGAGGGAGTCCAACACACGAACATACCCGTCATGTCGAAGAAGGTGGAGAGCTACGAGCAAAAGAAGCAGCACTACGGTCCGGCCATTGAGCGAGTGCTCGCTATCATTGACCGTGGAGTCAAGGACCGATTGACGGTCAATGGCGAAATTCTGAGGCTACAGACGGAGATGCGGAAGCGGCTGTCGGATTTGGAAGCGGAGATGAAGGCCATGGACTTTGTCCTGGTCGAATTGAATGTCAACAGACACCAGCAGTTGCGCGATTCGATCTCGACGATTCTTTCAAACGATCGCTCGGTATCCAGCAGCGTTGTCGACACTCCAGGAAGCTCACCAGCCTCATCTGTGATCTTGATGAGTCGCAAAAACAGCGATCAAGGCGGGTCTGCACCGTATGGATCCGGGAAACCTCGCCAGTCAAGCTTCGGTGGGTCGGCCAACTCTCAAGCCGCAGGCAAGAAACGGCTGTCCAGTCTTCCTGCGCCGTTGAACTCTTCGCTCCCTCGCAAGCCTCTCTACTCTGCTCCGTCGTCCGCAAGTGGCTCTCCTGGTTCATCCCGCCTCTCGGTCACTCCCACTCCCTCCAGGAATGGACTTCGAGCAGCCTCGGATACTGCTAGTGCGAACAAACCGCGCTGGACAGGAACATGGAGCAAGCATGAAAGCGCGATTGGCCACAACTTCAAGCCTCTTTCTGCTACCGAGCCTTCTCCTTACCGCAAGGACAATCGTAGGGTCACGGGCTCCTCGATTCCTATGCCCAGTCCTCTCGGCAGGAGCTCTGCGTCCGCATCCACCGCTCCGCGCCCACCCTCAGCATCAGCTCGATATCGAACAGAGAGCCCGAGCACACCGCAGTCCAAACTCGCCCCGCCTCGCATCCGCACGACGCCAGCTGCCGCCTCGACTTCTACAATGCCCAGGTCCCTTAGCTCGTCAGTACTTCCAAAGCCCTCATCAAATAATTTACCATTTAACCCTCAAAGACGTGTCAGCGGAGGACTGGAGCCACCAATTGAGGACGCCTCGGGCGGCGCGGAGGATAGCCCGAGTCTGAGGAAGATGTCCAGGCCGACGAGCGCACTCGCAGCCAGCGGCCGAAGGACCAGTCTCCTCCCCCAGCCCAGGGCAGTCAGCGGCACCACTCCGACCACGGCTACGGGCCGCACAAGTCGGTTGGGTCTCGGTGGCCGACAGAGCAGTATGGCTGGACGGGTTGGCGACGAGAACAAACCACGCTGGAAGTGAGAAAATATCAACCCCCTTCCCCTTTTGGAATGCACGCATTCTATATTTGATATCATACGAGCAACGCTGGATATGATATGTTATTTGCAGCGCTTTTGGTTTTACAAGACTTGCTAACGCACTTTTATCGCGCGGCATTTAGGGGCGTCTCTACAAGGAAGAGTGCGCCTGATCTCAGGCAGCAGGTTCTCTCGCGCGCAGGCAATTATCAGACTTGAGCGTGGTAGCATCACTTCTGGTTCTATGGATCTCTCAATGTCACATTGTCGTGTTGGGCGTTTTTGACGGCGCAGGCGGACGGGCGAAAGATACCGAATACCGCGCGTGCGTGTGATATGATTGAGCGTTCTTTTTAGCGATTGTTCTGTGGTTTATTCGGACCTTTTTTGTCTGCGATAATTGAAGGGATGGGATTCAGCAACTGGTCCGAGAGTGATTGCGCCCCTGAGGCCATCTACTGACTGAACTGGCAGAGGAGAGCTGGTTGATTCGAGTGTCATAACAGTACATGCAGCAAGGAGACTGAATTGAAAGCGTTGTAGTAGTATCTAGCATGATGAAGTTGATGGGATGGCATCCAGCGAGTTTAGGTAGTTGTGGAATAAATCGTGCAAAAATCAATCGCCAAACATCCTCCTCCATTTCCTATGCCGAGATTTGAAGAGCCGGGCCTGGTTCATGCTATAACTACCTACCACATCACCCGCTACCAAAAGCCCGGGTTACCTGCTATGCTGCATGAGCCTCCTCATCTATCTCGGACAGCTGGACTGCCGGCGCATGAAGTGGCAGTGGTGTTGACGGGAAGTAGAATCTGATATTCGCCACCCGCACCGCTGCATATCTGCAAAGCCACACCATCGTGGCTGGAGCCGCTTCCCGAAATAGTATGGTGGAGAGAACGGAGGAGGATTTTCCTTGTCGTCTGACGTCGGTTTTTGCTCCTAGCTGTGCTAGCAATTTTCGATAGATTGAATTAACCCTTTCTTTGGTAAGTACCTTCCTTTCACTCTCGAAGCCTGAACTGTTGTAGGATTGGAGTTGAAGAGGTCAAAGTTGGCGCAAAAGAAAACAGCTTGGAGCTTCATGGAGCTCTGAGGACCTGCATAATTCCATGACGGCAAACTGCATCACCACCTCCCCTTCAACCTCTCCCTCCCGTCCCCCTAGGTTAGGTACAGAACTCGCACAGTAGCTTCGCAGCCATCCGCTGTCACCTTTCACCCCTTCGCTAGCCGATCCCTGCGTCTCCGCTGTCTCTCTGGCCCGTCCCGTCTCTCATTCGACAAGAAATCATCACACCCCTGTCGGCAACTATACAAGCTGTGCAAGCTGCTCGGCATGACGTTGGTCTACTTTGTGTTGATGTCGTTCCTTGGAGTCTGGAGTCTGGGACGGCTGAAGGGGCTGCTTGAGGTGCGATCGTCGAGTTTCTGGAGAACTTGCTGCTCCGTGCGGATGGGGTGGGTTCCGGGGGCTGTACTGGGGACTGGGATGGAGTGAGAACTGGCAGGATGATGGAGGGGAGATCGGCTGGGGGCGATGGCCAGGGCGATGGGGTCCTCTTCTTTTGCAAGGCAAGGCTAGGTCATCGCACTTTTCTTCTCTATTTGCTGTAATCTCTGATTTCTTCTACTTCACATCGTCTCTTCTACTTTACATCGTCTCTTCTACTTTACATATACGCTGTGGCGGTGTGTCGCTATAGACTCGCCTTCCTTTGTTCGCCACCTCCAGCACCTCGACCACCAACTATTACCGAATGCTGATGTGAGCGGAATCGCCTACATCTCTCGCCTTTCCCAATCCTTCATTTCCCTTGCCATGCGAGTGCCGGCCTAAAGAACTGGTCCCTCGTATTTTTTTCTCCCCTGCCTACCTACTCAGCTCTGCTGGGTTCTTCGCTCGTTACATACGCACTTTTCCATTTCGAGTCGAGTTGTACGAGGGAGGCTGGTTTTGCCCATTGTGCATCGTGGCGCGGACTCGCCGAGGGCATTGCTGTTGCCAGTATTTTGAGAGAACATCTGTGGAAAAGGAAGAGGAGGACCGACTACTGGAATTCCCTAACGGCAGTCCTGCGAGCGCAATCTGAGGAAGATTACGACATCGCAAAGTCGAGAACTTCTCCTCGTGGAGGTTGGGAGACGCAACCTTGAGGTGGTTGCGACAGTGCGACGTAGGAGATCTACGACTGAAAGAGCTTGGAAAGCCACCATGGGCGGGTATAGGATGAAAAGGACATTGGACATCCACACTATTCCTCCAAGGAGCACCTCCACATCGGTTATTTTGTCCCGCGTCATACTTCTCGCATGCGTCCTTCTCGCCGCATTTCCTATCATCAATCATGGGAGCACTCGACCATCGTTGTTCGGTGTCAGTGCCCGCACAATAGATTCAAGAGAGGTGGCACTGGAGAATGTTGGCGGCGCTCAGAACTTCACACAGAGGCAAGGACAAGATGACAGAACCCAATACTGCAAACGATGGAGCCATCAGAGTGAGTAGTATGATTGGGGAGTATGAACACGATGCTAAGGTTTCTAGGTGCGGTGGTCAATGGCACCATGTATATCTATGGCGGACGCTCCTCCTACAGCGCAGATCAAACACAGAATCAGTGGAACAACGATTTCTTGACCCTGGATCTCACAAAATCGTGGACGATATCTTCGCCCTCCCTTACCAGCTTAGCGCAGCCTTCAGGACCTCCTCCAGTCGCCAACGGCTACCTCTGGAACAGCCACAGCTCGCTGTACCTCTATGGCGGCGAATTCCAGGATCAACCCGCGACTTCTCCGGTCGCCTTCTCCATGTGGGAATATGACATTGCGGCATCTAGTTGGAAAGAGCATAGCGATCCACAGACATCGGCTGGTTTGAATTCCGAAGGAGATGGCGGAATAGTCGAAAGAGCTGCTGAGGGAGCTGGCTTTGGCGTGGCGTCTCTCGGCAGGGGATGGTATTTTGGAGGACACCTCGATGCATTCACAACTGAGGGATGGGATTGGTACACGCAGCCCAGAGTGTATCTGAAGTCCTTGCTCGAGTTTACTTTCCCCGGAGCCACGAATCTTGGGGTTCAGTCGCTAAATCAGGGGCAGACTGCGGACTCAGATGGCGCTTGGAGGAACATCACAACTGCCGGAGATCAAGACACAGCCGTTTTTGGCGAACGAGCGGATGGAGTTCTCGTATACATCCCCGGATTCGGAGCAGAAGGCGTACTACTCGGTTTGGCTGGCGGAACCAACGAATCCTTCACCCAGATGAACATCATTGACGTCTACGATATTGCGAACGCAACTTGGTATAAGCAGACAACCAACGGAGATATCCCCGACTACCGCGTCAATCCCTGCGCCGTAGTGGCAGCCGCTGCAGACGGCTCAAGCCATAATGTCTATATGTTCGGTGGTCAAAATCTCTTACCTTACGGATCGCAAACACAGAAACAGGACATGTGGGTCCTATCCGTGCCGTCGTTCACCTGGATTGAAGTTGACCAGCAAGGCCAAGTTCCCTACGGCCGCTCCGGTCACTCGTGCCAGATATGGGACGGCCAGATGGTCATGGTAGGGGGTTACATTGGCCGTGACATCGGCTGCGAGTACCCCGGTATCTATGTCTTCAACACGAGTTCGCTATCTTGGGAAAACCAATTCACCAGCCTAACCGGACAGCAAGGCACCCTCTCCCCAGATAACGGAAACCAAAACAGCGACAGCAGTGGCGGCAGCGACGGAGACGGAAGCGAAGACGAAGCAAACCCCTTCTCCCAACAACAATCCCAAATCGGCTTCAACTCGTCCGCGGGCCTCGAAGGCAGTTACGGCTACCTAGTCCCTCCCCCCATCGCCTCCATAATCGGCGGCTCGGCCCTCGGCGGCGCATCCCAAACCACGCCCGTCAACTCTCCGACCTCCGGCCCCATGGCCACCGGCCGTCCAAACTACTACACCGTCACCGCGCCCGGCACCCCCGGCGCCACCGTCACGCATGTCAGCCCGGGCGGCGGCGGACAATCCGGCGCAGACAAAGACGAAGGCAAGAACGTCGGCGCGATCGTCGCGGGCGTCATCGCGGGCGCGCTGGCGGTCACGGCGGCGTATCTGGGCTTTTGTGTGTGGATGTATCGGAAGAGACTCGCGCTTTATCGGAACCACGTCGCGATGGCGCAGCGGGCGCAGGGGGATCCGGCAAAGGAGGGTTTGGCGTTCTTTCCTGTTGGCGGCGGGGAATTGGTGGATTCGGAGGCGCAGGGGAGGAGTCTGTCGCAGAGTCAGAGTGGGAGTGGCAGTGGAGGAAGTGGAGGAAGTGGGAATATCGTGCCGGGGAATGGTAGTGGAGGAAGCGGCTCTGGATCGGGAAGCGGTCAAACAGCCATCGCGAGCGGCGGGACGAGTTATAAGGGATATCAACCCGTCGACGAGGGCAGTTTCGTCGATGGGAGGTTGAGCACCGGAAGCATGGAGGATCTGCTCGGAGGGCAGGTGCCGAGTTTTTGGGGCTCGAGAGGTGTGGTGTTGAATCCGAGGAGTACTTTGAGGGTTATAAATCGGGATTGAAAAGCTGCGAGGAATTGTCCGATGGGGAGAGGTATGTAATATTGAGACGAAGTTATGAGGTAATATTGGAGGAAGATACACATTGCAGATACATATGTGGGCGGTTCGTTTCATCTTCTGTTCTTCTTTTCTTCGTATATAAACCTTTTCCTCGTCATTTTTCTTTCTTTCTTGCTCAAGAGATACCACTTTTTGCATTTTGCAGCTTACCGTATTGAGCGAGGCCTTTTCGAAAATAATAGTGAACAGAATACAAAAGTATCTATACTGACTTTCTTCATGTTTCATAAAAAACAAATCTAGGGAGACTTTTCTATTAGGAAGAACGAGTCCTCGGAGCGTTTCAAAAAGGAATTGCTATAGTGAGCTGTTGCGGCTCGGTCGACGGCATTCTTGAGAGATATAATTGTGGCACTTGCAAGTGTTGAGTCAAAAGTACACTTGGGCGAAATGCGAAGGGATATAGCTGGAGAAGGCAGTCGAAGTACGGCTACCTTTTGAGTACTACGCGTATGAAACCACTTCGCAAATCCACATTGTCACGAAATCAAGTTACTTGTGATGGTTTCCAGCCTGTGGCTGGTCCCTTTGCCTATTCAGGAAATGTGTTTGTGTTGACCTCTTGGCGCGCACGGTGCGCGCCTCTTGTATCTAGACTCGTCAGGTCCTCAGACCTTTTCTTCTCCAGTTTTGCAATAAACGATTACAGTCGCTTCTTGCCACACCGTCATTGAAGCCTTCTCATACTTCAATTCTGCCCCAAGTGTCCTCCTAAATACACAGTAATCATTCATCCAATCATGACAGCCCTGCTTGATTTCCACTGCACTTACCTGCAATCAATTTCCGTATCCTTTTTTTTTGTTCGAAAGGGGGACTCGAATCACGTGAGTAGCGCGACTCTCTCAAGTGATTGCGATACGTGGAAAATGCGGGGAGGAAGGACTTGCTTGTCCTTGGGTACTCATGACTCCAGTCAGGGAAAGAAGCCAGCGTTGACAGACACGTTGAGAGACTTCATCGATATCGTACATCTGGGACTCCCTACTGTGTCGTCGTACACAGCCTTATACCAGCTCTTTCACGGTTATGGATTTCAACTCGGTACCAAGCAGACCACCATCAGAGGAACCCCCACTCTCCCATCTCCCTCCCTCCCTCAAGCCGAAATCACATAACCAAGCTAATAGCTCCTACGTAACAGCAATCCCAAAAACCCTCCCACCCAATCCATCAACCATGAATATCTGACAAAGTGTCAAGCAAGCAACCGAATCCACCCAAGGATCATCCCCACCTGTCAGGTCAGGGCTTCCAGCCGTCAGACAGAAAACTCCTCGGCAACATGGGAAAAGTCAGTTCATCTCGCCCTCGCCGCTCGGGCTGAAATGTGAAAATGTGATGTGATACCCCGACTTCCTAACGACGGGAAGGGATAAATATAGCTCAAACACCCCTGTCCGCTTATTGAGGTTGTACCTTGTACCCAGGTACGGTACCAGGTAACTTGTAATCTCGTAGTCTTGTACCTTGAAGGGAGGTTGGGGTTGGGGTAAGGATCTCCCGCCTCTCCACAGCCTAGGTACCTACAGTTATCTGCATACAGCAGACTGGTTACTGCAGGTGCAGACTGCGCTCATCTCTGTGCTTTGCCACCCCCGTATCCACTGACCAGGTAATTGATGGGTGATGAGATGGGGGAGAGAGGCACAGTCCCTCGCTCCCCTGGCAGGCCTGCAGGTTGGCGAGGGCGAGGGGGCATGTTGTGGAACTGCTATGGGCCGGCGGCTGTGGAACTGTGGCATCTGCGGGTTATCTCAGATTGAGGGGGATGTGGAGATGGGAGGGAGCGGATCTAGAACTTGGAGGTCTTGGTGAGTGCTGAGCGCTGATGGATGTGTTTTTGGATCTGGCTTTCTGGATGGTTGATAATGTGGGGCAATTCCGAGAGGGACTTGGAGAGAAGAAGTGAAGGATTAGGTAGTAAATGAATTGAATTGATGAAGGTATATAGCTTTCGGGTTATAGATTTTAAACATTTCCTAGGAGCAGGTAGAGTAGATCTCTAACCTTCCATCCTGTCCTACTCCAGGGAATCGAAGCCGTCAAATTACCCAGTCTCCAGACGATGGCAATGCCTTACTCCTTACCCCAAGCCCCTAGCCGTACGTAAACCAGACATTCCTCCCACCCACCGTGACGAACATTCCAACTTCACAACCCAGAGGTCCTACTCCTTATGAAACATATAATCATGCACAACCTCACTGCTACTCCCCAAACTGCCCGGCACATCCTCCACCTCCCTAATCGGCCCATGATAAACCTTCTTCCCCACCACAAAATAAAACAAAATAGCACACCCCATCACAAAAATAAACACCGGCGCCGCATAATTCATATTCGTGCCCGTAATCGGCAGCGCGGGCGGGAACGGCAAGAAGATGATCAGAAACGTGCAGAAAGCCATGGCGAGGATGTTGACGGTGAGTCCGATCTTGCCCATGTTCCACGGGCCGAAGCGGATGGGGTTTTCCGTGTTGAAGCGGCGCAGGGCGAAGACGATGATGGGGATGATGTAGGAGAAGTAGAAGCCGAGGGTGGAGAGGGCGATGAGGGCGTTGAAGGCCGTGGTCGAGGCGATGTTGATGAGGGAGAGGACGCAGGTGACGGAGAAGGTGATGAGGATTGCGTTTGTGGGGGCTTGGTTGAAGGCTGTGATGTGCGAGACGAAGGCGGGGAAGGGAAGGCCGCTGGGGATGGGTGTTAGTATTCGAGTGGAAAGGAGGTTTCCCAGAAGAGCAGCCACGTACCGATCGCGTCCGAATGCCCACATCAGACGGCTTTGGCTGGCAATAACGCCGAAAAGAGCAAAGCCAAAGATTACTTCAACTGCGCAAAGCATGGCTGAGGAGGCTTTGACACTGTTGGTTGCTTGCATGAACACCTCCAAGATAGGCTGTCCGGTGGTGCCCGTCAGGACTGCATCAGCGTCGGTGATGGCGTAGAGGATGGTCAGGATGTAAGCAAAACCGCAAATGCCGTTGATAGCAACTCCTCCTATCATGGCTCGAGGGATGGTTGTGGGCGCATTGTGAGTTTCTTCGGACATGTGGACAACACTTTCGATTCCAGCAAGCGCGCTACACAACGTTAGTCTGGAGTTCTCTCTTTAATTTCGCCAGTCTTACAATGCAGGTGTTATGAATCCCAAGCAAAAAGAAACGCCGTCATTTGACCAGCCACCGCCGTTGATGAAGGAGGCCCATACATCGGCATTGTCAGCCTTTTCGCTAGTAGCCAAGAGAGCGATCATGATCACGAAGAAGAAGAGACTGATCTTGTTAGCATCAAGTATGCGGGTTCATCTGAAGGAGCTGCATACACATGGAGAAACCCGGATAGCGTTTCGGTAATTGGTAGGATTCCCCTCGCGAAGATATTCGCAAGACACGCGAAGAAGTTGAACGCGATCATAAGCAGAGTCGCATGCCAGCGCTCCGCAACATAGCTTGGGTGGTTTATTGCGATCAGACCTTGGACGACCGAGGCCATTATGAAGCACACGCTTGCAATAGCAGCTTGCCAGCCAACAACAGTGACCCATCCTTGTATCCAGGACATGAATACTCGGACTTGAGGAGGAGAATGCTCGGCGGTCCAATGGTACTGTGCGCCAGCAATTGGTGATCTTGAGAATGTCAGTTGATTTCCTATTTCGATTCCCACCAGTTTGAGCTCACATGGACGCCATCTCAGCGAGCGACGCGGCAATACACACGGTTCCTATGATGCTGACTATGAAGCCGTATACCACGGATGCTGGCCCGCCGTTCGTGTACGCGCCAGCAAAGAGCGCGCTTGTTGCTTCCCACGTACACAGTGTCGTCGCCGCCATGCCGAGGGCCGCCCAGAAGTTCCATTCTCGCTGTGATGGTCAGTATTGACTCTGATTGCGCGTCCACTTGACTGCGTACCTTGAGCACTTGTTTCTTGCCCGCGGCTTCTAATGCGGCTTGGTCAGAGGCATCCACGAGAGCAGTGGCCTCGGCAACGTGGTTCGATACGCCCATCTTGAATTGTGTGAGAGAGAATGGTATCAAGAAAAGATGGAGTCGTAGATCTCGAGGTCAAGCGAAAGAAGTTGCGGCACGAGGATGCTTATGTAGAATGTATACGATAATGAATACGACCCCTCCCCGGCGCGTTGATTCTGGCTGCAGTTATCGATGTGCCGGCAGGAGAATGCACGGGGGAGCTTGCTCAGTGCATTCGGTAAAGCTGGGGATCGGGTGGGGACATTTCATCTAAATGAGACCAGGGGGCCAGGGTACCGTGCTAAATTGGTAGTCAAGCTTAGGACAGTGCTACACTGCTACTACTGCGGTCCTTTGAAGTACACCAGGAAGTGATCTCGGCATCATGAAGGGACAGAGATTCCCCTACTCCGTACGGCGCCTCGAAATATCTTTTGTAGCCAAGCATCTAGGCAATTGATCAATGATGGGGAACGCCTGGGACGCACAGACGAATATACCTCCCGGTCCCCCAAGCCTGAGGTACGGCGCCGCAGTGGTTGGATCTTTATTGAATCTTTCGCCCTGAAAATGTTCCCAGTTACTGATAACAACCAATGTGAAAAAGGACATAGATGTGTCCCTTGTGACCCAGCAGGGCGATTCGAGTTGTACAAAAGACGTCTGCTCGACCAGGCACTGTATAGTTATAGTGGATGTCACATTGTGCAATGCTTGCTTTTTCTCTGTATTCCTCTTCGCCGCGGCCCTATAAGCTCAGACTCGCCGATGGACTCAGATGGAGGCGTTCATTAGGCGAAAGAACCTCCAACGGACCAACCTCGAGTGATGCAAACCTTGAACCTTCAAATTCGGAAGCGAAAATTGATATTCTCCAGCGCAAGCCATTCTCTTGCTAATTAATCCACAAGTCAGATGGCAACTCCGACGGCAACCCGCAAGACAATCGCCCCGCTGAGATGTGTCGCAAATTGGATCCTTGCATCTCGGTGGTGTGCAATCGGCTGCTCGGTGCATGAAGAGTGCCACCACTAGAAGGGTCACCGTAGGGTTGTGGTTGTTCGACCAACGGGCAGTAAGATAGAGTTGCAAACACCTGCATTTTGCAGATGCTAAGAGACCCTGAACCTGAACAGTGTGCGTACTTATGTGCATAAGAGGCGCAGTAGTACAAGGAGGCAGATGCATCAGCATGGTTGAGCTGGAAAGCAGACAACCAACGACTTTGACATGAGGAAAAGCAACCCATCGAGCTTCTGTTGGCTTCTGTACAGCAACTGCGAGGACATCCAGAATATCTTTGGTGTGCACATCCAGCTCACAACCTTGCTGTAGGATAACACATTTGGTGAGCGGATACATAGGACGCGGCGGTTAAGAATCATAACCCCAGTCTCCAGTCAGTAGGAAAATGGCTATGGGATACTAGACATGCTGTTCAGCCAATCGACAAGATTGATAAGGGATTCTGCAAGAGTTCGACGCATTTCAACACTTGAACATATCCACAGAAAACATCATTGAACGAGCTAAGAGGGGTACAGAGTAGGTAGACGTGTGTCCATGAGAGAGATTGGAGGGGAGGCTTCCAATGCAATGGGCGGGCAGTGTTGGTAAAGAGTAGACAGTACAGACCGAGATGACCGAGACATGGTGATATTGAGAACAACAAACAGACGATGCAGAGACGAAGATTTCGGCCGATGGTTTGTGGCCGAGATGCCCACGTGACGGTGACGGCGCTCTCAGTTCGGAGCTTTCCGATGGCCATCGGTTGAACTTCGGCTAAATGGCGCCCATCTTATCTCTCGCCCGTAGCCTTGCGACAAAGTCCATCTCCAAGCCTGGAACGTGAAAGTCTTGAACATGAAAATGGAGACGACCGCTACGGCCGTTGATCTATACAAAGGTAGGTGGATATATATACGGTCAAGTTCCCTTTGCTCTGTTCTTCCATCTCATCCATCACAACACTTCCAACATCTTGAGCATCAAGCAACAACTTCAAACCATCAAACCATCACCTCTCTCAGCAAGCTACTACCTCACAATGTCTATCGGCTCTTTCATCGAGGTCCAGCCTCTTCCTACCACTCCCAAGTCTCGTCGCAACTTGGGCGCCATCGCCACCAATGTCGACGTGAACAAGCTCTCCGATGCCGACTTCGAAGTCCTCCGCCAGGCTCTCTACACCCACCAAGTCGTCGTTCTCAAGGGGCAAGCCGCCGCCACTCCCAAGGCCCAGTATGAACTCACCAAGCGCTTCGACCCTACATCCGACAGCTACGGACATGGCAAGACCCTGGACGCAAAGCGCTCCGTTCTGCATCCCGACCTGAAGACCATCCCCCACCAGCCCCAGGTCCAAGTTATCGGCAACGGCTTCCTCGAAGAGTTTGAAGGCCTCAAGAACATCACTCTCAAGCATCCCCACCACAAGACCTTCCACAAGACTGCCATTCCCGACGCCGAAGACCTCGACTTCACCCGCTTCTACCGCTGGCACATTGACGCCGCCCTCTACGGCCTCAACCCCCCGAAGGTGACCACCCTCATGGCCGTCAAAGTCCCAGCTGGCCGCACCCAGACTCTGCGCTACGACGACGGCACTGGCGATGAAATGAGCGTTCCTCTCGGCACCACCGCCTTCGTCTCCGGCTACGAGATGTACGACATCCTCTCCGACGAGGACAAGGAGTTTGCCCGCACGACCAAGGTCCAGTACGCACCGCACCCCTACATCTGGATGTCTGGCGCCAAGTCCAATTCCACCGGCCTTGGTCTCGTTTCCGAGGGTCTCGAGATCCCCAAGAACGAGCTTCCTGAGATTGAAGAGGACAAGATCTGCGTGCTTCCCATGTGCTGGAAGAACCCTTTGACGGGCAGACTCGCACTCCAGGTCCACCCTTCTGCTGTTGAGAAGCTCATCCTCAAGGATGGCAGCGTCGTTGATGACCTTATTGAGGTCAGGAGGAGAGTCTATGAGCTCCAGAGGCCGGGTATTGCTCCTGATCTGGTCTTTTCTCACGACTGGGAGGAGGGCGATTTCGTCCTCTTCAACAACCAAGGTGTTCTGCACTCTGTGGTCGGCGCTTTCGCTCCTGAGGAGGTCAGGGTCTTCAGGCAGTGCAACTTGGCTGCTAGCGAGGCTCCTTTGGCTCCGTGAGGATCGTACTTTTCAACCATTGAGCGGCGAGTCTTTTTTGGGGGCAGCAGCGTCGGACTAAGGTATTGGAACTGGAGTTTGGGAGTACAAAATTTTGACGACTGATGACAGGGAGGAGGACAGGAATTATATTGTACAAGATAACTGACTCTAAATAAACTCGAATTAGAAAAACAAAAACTTCTTTTCACTTGACTGCAATTGCAAACTCATTACCGACATGGTTTGGTACCATTGCTATTGAACTTAGATGAATGCTACTTCGACGAATGCTATTGTCCGCTGCAATGCATGGCCCCTCGAGTATGTGACACTGTCGCGCCTGAATATCAAGCGGACACATGGCAAAGCTTCACCCAAAATATCACATCACTCAATGTGTCTAGCTTCAGAGTCATGACGAAGAAAAGATTTAACGAGAGGAGGTCGTAATAGGGGCAACTTTGGACGAGCGGAGGTCGTTCAGCCCTGTTAACAAACGCGGTCTTGGCGGTGTTGCGTGTCCTTCCACCGTGTTTCGGACTTGCTTCAATACAAACCCACACGCTTCATAGCGAAATATTTGGACCCATTCACGAACAGAATTAGCTCGCATATCGGCACATGGACGGTCTTCGGTGCCTGGAACTGGCCGTGCTCATAAAAGTATGGTGTACGGGTAACCCCCCCCCCTGTTGTCGGTCATCATTGAAGCTTTTTCCTCCCCAGTCTTAATCGCCTCTTCTTCCTCCAAACTTTTGTCTTGGGCCGGCTACGATTGCACTCCAGGCTAGACTTGCTGGCTGCCATTTCGAAGATACGGTATGACGGCTCGGCATACCTGGGTACTCTTGCTTCCCCACAGTCTCTCTTCGTTTCTCTACTCCAAGCCTGAAGAACAACCCGAGGATCAAAAGTTAGAGCAGTGGCAACCTTGATGACAAGCATCGCTACATCGTCCGATGTTGTTTTTTGGTGACCCTGTCAAGTGTGACATTTCCTATTGCTCCTCTTTCAAGATCGTTTCCAGCGCCAGAAAAACATATGAGAAGAGTCTACAAGACCGTTTCATAAAGTCGTACCGAAAACCTCATCTACGATGACATCAACAAGCCCCCAAAAGCGTCTAAAATGTCATGTTCTGTATATTGCAACTTCTCGCGATGGACAAAGCTTCTTGTTTCTTGTCTGAGCTTGTTGTCAGCATAAATCTCTTGTTCTCAGATCTGTAACCATCATGTCTCGGCGGGCATACGAATCTTCAAAACCCATTTGCGACAATTTGCTGTCTTTCTAGCTACCTTTTCCAGCCCTGAAACGTCTCTTCTTTTCATTAATTTAGCCCCATTTACTACCTCTCGGTCGGAACTACCGTTAAATGGCGCTATAAAAGCTGCCTTATAGCCTGGAAGCACCTCTCTTCTTCGACTTTTCGCGCCTCAGACTTTTAGCTTTGGGAAGAATAGGAAAGACAACCGATCAAAGTCACGACCTGACCACGTAGCATCTCATACCTCTCCATAAACTGGACCTGTCTGTTTTACTCATGCCTTCCATCACTGGAGCGCTCCACGAAAGCTGCGAATGAGACGTCTCCTGTCGATCCGCGAGCACCTTCCTAGGAGTCTACGCCCCCTTTGCCCCGGCATCCTGAAATCGATATTTGCCTCAATTTTGGTTTGCAAAGTCCAATAACGGAGCCAGGTCCCGTCGTTGAAGGCCTTTACCCCAGTAAAAGTCGGCACAATAGCCGGTGGGACGGTACATGTGTTGGGTGCAACGGCCATCACAGTCTTGATCTTAAAGCATTGCGGGAAGCTTCTCCAGGCGGACTTCTGCAGTACCAAGACTTGTCACTCTTATCTTGGGTGCGCGTCTTTCTTATATCTTAATATTTCCCCGGAAGTCCACCTTTCCGCGAAGTCCACAGAGCCAAGGAGGGCTATAGAAACGTTCGTTAATTTTATTTTATTTGCCTCTTGTCACTGGTTGCCGGTCGACCAGTCCTATCGCCGTTGTCGCTACAGAGCGTTGGCTCAAAACGCACTTTCCCCTCCCTACCTTACACACCGGCCTCGTGAAGGACTTTGTCGAATCGATCTCGTCAAAGTCTTTCCTATCTTCTTCTTTCGCCACGGCCCACTATGGCTTATGGAGGTAATGCTTCTGCTCAAGTGGCAGGAGCAATGAACCAGAAGCCGAAATGCGGTGGCGGACAAGCTGATGCGAATTCTTACGACCTCCCGCTCCACGTCGCTGCACTTTGTAGGTCAAATGAAAAACCACACAGGCCTTGGAATGTTAGGCTAACAACCTTGCGCAGTTCTTGTTCTGTTCGCCAGCATTGGAGGTGTGTAATACCGTGTTGCGGCTTTTGCGCGGAAAAAAAAAGCCCCATTCTCACATGATATCAGGCGCTGGCTTCCCCGTTGTAGCGAAGAAGGTCAAATGGCTTAATATTCCTCCTTATGCCTTCTTCGTCTGCAAACACTTCGGTACAGGTGTTCTTATCGCCACAGCCTTCGTCCATGTATGTCAACCTAGTCGATATTCATCATATGGCTCCGCTTTCGGTCCCCTCTCGACTATACGGTCCGCTTGCTGACTAGGATATAACACTTAGCTTCTTCCCACGGCTTTCGAGTCCCTAAACAACCCATGTCTCCCCGATCTCTTCACAGTGCAGTATCCACCCATGCCCGGTGTGATTGGGCTGGGATCGCTGTTCTCCCTGTTCTGTATCGAACTCTGGCTTCATGCGAAGACCGGAGGCGGAGCACACAGCCATGGAGGCCCTATGGGAGAAGGAATTGTTGGAGATAGCCACACTAGGGAAATGGCTGCTCATGCACAGGCACATGTCCACGACCACGGAACGGATGTATCCCCGAAGCCTTTCAGTCGCTCTGATAGTACTCTTACCGGGAACACTCTTCAGGGGGTTGAGGGAGAAGGAAAGCTTGAGATGCCCTCCGAGTGAGTTTCTCCAGATACTACCTTCTTCACAGCCGCTCTACTTGATACTGACAGCTCTTAGCACGCTCTCCCTCAAAGACTTCGCCATCCGAAACGACATTCAAGTCGACGACGAAAAGGACATCCCCCCCTGGTTCACCGCCTTCTATGAACGATACATCCGCGAGCGCGACGAAATGGTCACGGCAATAAACCAATCTCTCCCAGAGTACAAGTCGCCGACGACGACCACCACCACAACGATTTCGGAGGACAATCGTCCCAAAATCGCCGTCGCGACTGCACTCCCCGCCCTTCCCTCCGACGTCGAGGACCCCCATGCAGCAGTCGACCCCCTCCTCCTCAAACGCATGAACCTCAACATCACCCTGCTGGAAGGCGGCATCCTCTTCCACAGCGTCTTCGTCGGCATGACCGTCTCCATCACCACCAAAGGCTTCGTCGTCCTCCTCATCGCCATCCTCTTCCACCAAACCTTCGAAGGCCTCGGCCTCGGCTCCCGAATCGCCGCCGTGCCCTACCCCGAAAAATCGCTGCGTCCCTGGATCCTCGTCGTCGCGTTCGGCACCACCGCGCCCATCGGCCAGGCCATCGGACTCGCTACCCGCGCGACTTATGACCCGCAAAGCGCGTTTGCGCTCATTTTGGTCGGCACGTTCAATGCGATTTCGAGCGGGTTGCTGATTTATGCGGCATTGGTGGATTTGCTGCAGCAGGATTTTTTGAGCGAGGAGGCGGATCGCTTGTTGTCGATGAGGCAGAAGTGGACGGCTTTTGGGTTTGTGTTTTTGGGGGCCGCGGGGATGAGTATTGTTGGGGCTTGGGCGTAAAGAGGGAGGTGGTATGTCGGCTGCGAAAGAGAAGGGAACGGGAGAGCTGAAAGAGCAAGAAAGAGGTTTGGTTGAATAAGCGCAGCTCGGAGGTTTTTGACATCAACAGCGACGCAGTACAAGTAAGTTGGCGAGAGAAAACTTGTCTCCTATTTCGCTCTCTCGCTTGCCCGGGGCAAAACAAAAAAAGCGTGGGTTCGGAACTAGAACTGTAATTTTGCTGTTCTGTTCCCCTGACGATTCTTTCGTGTATTTTATGGAATACTTCTTTTTTTCTTCTCTTCATGTCACTCGCTCGCTCGTTCCTGTTGAGAATGGAGTATTCACACATTCGCTTGGTTATGAGACTTCCTCCTTGCTCATGGTGACCAACTTCGTAAATGATAACGAGCTACGATTTTGAGATGTAGCATTCTTGGGTTTGTGGTGATGCGACGGTGATGGCGAGTTTGTCGATCGATGGATGGATAAGGGGCAACTTACTACGGTACAGATGCTTTAGAGTTGTTCGTAATCGCAATCACTTCCAATCCCTCACTTTAGCTCATACACTCAAGATATTCGGACAGTCATGCTTAGCAAAAGACCCAAGTTATCATAGTGAGTTTCCGGAGCACCCGAGGAGCTTTCGTATATAACAAGGATGCGACTAATCGGAAACCCTATATTCACTGCGTGGACACCCCCAAGATACTAGGCGGACACCCCATCTATCGGGACTAGTGCGCCCGGAACAACGTTTCTCCGGTTCCAGAAACTGTGGCCCTGGGTTCGAATGCTCTACCGTCCAATCTCACACCAAAATTGTATGGTAATCTAGACACAGGTGCATATCGTGATCTCGACGATTCTTTGTAGGATTTGGATAGTCTGCGGATTGAGAACAGCTCCAATTGAGCTCCGATTACAGCTCCAATTACAGCTCCAATTGCAGCTGCTTTCTGCAGCTGCTTCCTACCGTATCCAACAAGCTCTACATGCTTAGACTTCTTCAATCGGCCTGGATAACCAACCTGCCCAAAAGGGTACTTGTTCTTGGATTCTTGGGATTTGTAGATCTTGTCTAGGCCATCTTCTAGATCTCTAAACCTCCCTCGGGAGAAAATATGCATTTCTTGCACATCTGATGGTTTAGATTTACCCAAACTTTCACTAAACTCTCACCAACTCACTTTCTATGATCTGGCAGATGGTGAAGCGACGATGAAGTGCAGTAATTTCATTACGCCCTAGCAAAGTATTCTCATTTTCTCAGCTCTGGATACTCAGGAAAGTAGAAATATCGGACGTCTAAATACGTAAAGAAATTTGGTTTCTCCAGATCAGTTAAGCCTGGTAAGAACAGAATTTCACCTCTATCTCTTGTATATACATAGCTGATCGTGTTTGACGTGTCTAACAACGAATATTGCCGTTCTTTTCCTATATTCATAAACTTCACTTCATCGAGGAGCTGCCGCAATTTCCCAAATCCTTCCCAGAGCCTTCTGCGGAGGGCTGAAATCCGGTGAAAAGAATTTCAGATCATGCTTATATACGGTCGCGAACACCTTGAGTAGGCTTTTGCTTATATTCTTCGATTCATTTTTACTTGGCGAGGTGTTCACGTTGACCACGTGCAAATATTCCTCTTCGCAGCTCTACCTAATCATCTACGCAGTCTGCCACTCTCTTCCCATCTTCCCTTGCAGCTTCACCCAAACAAACAACTCCACCGCTCCGGCCCATTTCCTTTCCAAACAACCACGTTCCAACTACTTCCTCAATACATTCCTCCTTAACAACATCGCGCCCATGGCCAAAGGCAGATTCCCCCAGATCGAAGGCGGCGACGTGCACATCGTCGTCGCCCGCGGTTCACAGATCTACCAGCTCGACTCAGATACGCTGCGTCGTGCCTCCAAGTTCTTCGAGCATGTCCTCACCGAAGACAACGCCGTTTGCCTGAGCAAGCGCGCTGTTAATTCTGGCATCACCACGCGTTGGCATTTTGAGCTTGTTGAGCGGCCAGTTCGTGGTGAGCATGGGTCGGGCAAGTTGCATTTGATGGTGAGTAACCCAAAGCTTTTTCTTACATACCTTCGAGGACTCTTCTTCGAGGTTAACCAGTGGGCGCTCGGAGGCCCACTTCAGACCAATTTGGCCCATTTTGGCCCAGGTCAGACCGTTTGGCGTGGGTTTGATACTGACAACACCCTTTCCCCAGGACATCGATGCCGATGCCCGTGTGATGCATCCCAACCGCCGCGCCCCCATCGACATCGAGAACGGCATGGCTCCGAATCCCATCTTCTCCCACTGGCACCGCGTCCTCGGCTCCATCTACAACCAGCCCTTCGAGATCGAGTACTCTGGCCTCAACAACCAACCCGGGAACTCGATAATCGGACATGACTTTGTCTCCGTGCTCGAAGGCGTGATGGGCATCGTGGAAGTGGCCGAGTATCTGCGGTGCATGAGTGCCGTCTCGCGTACTCTAGACGTCGCGCTTGTCACCCACGGCCAGGCGCTTTGGTGCTCCATCGCCAACAACCCGGTGGTATGGAGCGAGCTCGGCCGGCGGATCCAGAGCTGGATGATCTTCAAGGAGAGCGTCATCCACGTGGTGGGTCAGTGGAACATGCTCAAGCCGGTCCAGAAGAAGGGGCTGCATGCGTCCGTCTACAAGCTCTGCGCGCGCAAGCACAACGAGCTGTATGATATCAAGATGAAGGTCGACAGCATCATCTACAAGTACTATCCGCCGCAGTTGTCCAAGAATGAGGACAACGGTACCAAGACCATTCAGCGGGCTTCGTACGCGAATGACATCTTCGTCTGGATCGCTTTGGATATCTTTCGCCATTGGTTCGGGAAGGCGGTCATCTCGAAGAACCATCGGGATGCGGAGGATGGCGGATATTGGTTCTACAACTGCATTGGCAAAAACTATGACAAGTACCTAACGATGGACGATCTCAACCTCTTCCACAATCGGTTTCCTATGTCTCCAAAGGTAAACTTTCATCCGAACGCTTGAAATTGCAGGTCAGCAGAAGGCGTTTGACTCATCAAGCGGGCCTCTTGACGTACCATTCTACTCCCCAACCGCTTCTAGCTTGCTTGTCCAAGATTGCTGACCAAATTTTCGTAGGGAAAAACGGTCGTCCGATCCTTTCTCCAAGACATCAAAATCGCCGTCAAACCCAAATGCGAACAACTCCTGAAAAACGAGTCTAGCCTCGACGTCGACAAGTTCACCGTGGATTGGCTCACCTGCATCAAGCTGGGCAAGCGCGACGCACCGTGGCTGAACAACCAAGGCGGACACAAAGGCGACGAGTACACCGAGGCAGAACTCGGTCCTGTCGAGGTCAGTGGTGCTGGCACTCGTGTCCATTCAAACACCGGCTTCTACAAGGATAATGGAGGCGGACAAGGCTCTGCGCGCCGATCTAAGAAGCAGACTGGTCCTAAATGGGGCGCATTCGAGGGTCAGGGGCAAGGCGAGGGCCAGGTCCAGGTTCAGGGCCGGGGCCGGGGTCGTGGTCGTGGTGGCAAGATCAGTGGATCGGGTCGTACAGTTGGCGGAACGGGTGGCTATAGTTCGGCCATGCACGGAGAATCTGGCTATGATAGTCAGCGCAAGTATGTGGATCTTGCTGACGAGGACGAGGAAGACGAGGAGGAGGAGATGGAAATGGATGATGAGGAGTTAGACATGTTCGAGACGATGGCAGGTCAAGACGACGAAGGGGAGGAGGACTGGGACATGAATTAGGTGGTGTTCGCAACAAGAGAGAAGAGGAGCAGTGGTGGTAATTCACGGAATCAGATATCCAGGGGTGGCAAGGAGATTACTTGGATGGAAAATGGAAACTGGATGCTGATGATTGGGGATTGGTAATGGAAAGACATCATGTCCAGAATAGCCGGCGTTTATCTTCAATGCGATATTGGCGGAAATGGCTCAGTGCAATGAGACGAGTGTTCTCTGAAAGCGTTGGTAGCGTATAGACAGGAAATACCGCTCTATAATATACTTTCTCCTCTCTGTCAATTGCCTTCGGTGATACTCCTCAAATTTGACAAACAGTTCACATCAGCACGTTTCGACAGTCGGACGAGAGTGTGGAAGCAATCCCAAATCGAGACAAACAGACAGTCTGTCCGGTATTCGATTCGATGACAGTCCTTTCGGCTCGCTCTGTCCGAGTGTCATCATATATGTACACCGGCTGTTTCGCACCATTCCCAGCTCCTTCATTCCATCTTCGTTTACTCGTCATCATACCCTTCGGGAATCTTTCTCGGTCCAGGAGGTACTGGATGTTCTCGTCAGTTATACCTATTCAAACAATCCAGCCAATTGTGTTCTCCCAGAATGTTTGTAATGCTGAGCGCTTCTCTTCAATGCACCCTATGGGTTTCTCAGAGCGGGAAAGAGGACATTCACTCACTCGGATATGTCATCGGCGGACGTTCAATCGGTCCATCCCCAAAATACCGCCTGATTGGAGGAACACCGAACAGAATCACCGGAGCGAAACTGCCGAGAACAATGCTGTACCAGATAGCGGGCTTCTCGTGGGCGGCCCAGCGACAGTAGCGGATAGGGTGGGCCCAGAAGTAGGGGCTTGGAGCAACTCGGGGCGCCATGGTGGAGGTGGGCGGGAGATGGAATGGGGTGATGGACGTTGATGGTGATATGAAGGAGTCGGTGCTGCAGGTAGGTTAGTCGAAATTGCAGTGCAAAAAGGGACTCGCATACGTGCAATTGATCTGGTTTCAACCGCTCTCGCGGGCTTCAATGTTATGGAGTGGCAGTTTGCGGAGAGATGAGCGTGATGAGGTTGCGGGCGAGTCGGAGGAGCTCAGGCGGAGAAACTAATTTGCCGAGAAACTCTTGGCATCTGAGCTGGAGATGTGTCCACGTCCAGCGCAACAGGAGAAAGCGAATTTGATAGCCACACCCGAACAATGCAGTGGTTATTATCTCTCCTCTTGCTGGGGCTCGTGAGCATCGTCTCCGCCTCGAGCTCCAGCGGGAGCAAATTGCTCGTTGTGCTGGATGACACTGCGGAGAAAGACAGCTATTCGCAGTTCTGGGGGGATCTCGAGGGTAAATGATTATTTCTCCGGCCATCCTGTTTACAAGTAATTCGACGACTAACTACTCCAATTATAGAGAAAGGCTTCAAGATAACATACTCATCACCGAAGTCCGACTCTGTGAACCTCTTCAAACATGGTGAACGCGACTACGACCACATCCTCCTCTTCCCCCCGAAATCGAAAGGCTATGGGTCGAACCTTACCCCAAACCACATCCTCGACTTCATGAAAGCCGAAGGCAACATCCTCCTCGCCCTCTCCGCGGACTCGCCAACCCCTGGCGCGATCAGCTCCCTCCTCCTCGAACTCGACATCCACCTCCCTGCTGACAAGAATGCGCTCGTGGTGGACCACTTCAATTACGACACAACATCATCCCCTGAACAACACGACGTGCTCTTGGTGAAGCAGCCGCGATCGCCGAGGAAAGATATCAGGAGCTATTTCGGCGGTGAAGGTGTTCTTGCAGTTCCACGAGCTGTTGGCCATGTCCTAGGAAACGCCAGCCCCTTGCTCGCTCCTATCCTCCGAGCGCCCTCCACCGCGTACAGCTACAACCCCAAATCGGATACCGAAGGCATTGAAGACCTGTTCGCTTCGGGTGAGCAGATCTCGCTTGTCTCTGCCTTCCAAGCGCGCAATTCTGCCCGCTTCGTTGTGCTTGGATCGATCGAGATGCTCAAGAACAAGTGGTTTGACGGTAAGGTCAAGACGCTGGGTGGGAAAGATCAGAAGACGGCGAATAAGGAGTTCGCGAAGCAGCTCTCGGGTTGGGCGTTCAAGGAACTCGGCGTGCTGAAGGTTGGAAGGCTCGAGCACTACTTGAACGAAGAGGACAAGCCCCCTGGCGTCAATGGTACCGCCGTCGGCCACTCCGAGCTCAACCCCAAAATCTACCGCATCAAGAATAAAGTGGTAAGTCTCTCCAAAGTCTATCTATAACATACCCTCCTACACATGCTTACCCCTACCTACAGACCTACACAATCGAACTCTCCGAATACACCTCGACCCACTACACCCCCTTCATCCCGCCCGCCGGCGACAGCCTCCAACTCGAATTCACAATGCTCTCCCCCTTCCACCGCCTTCCCCTCTCCGCCGTCTCCACAACCGCCAACAGCACCATATACTCCACCACCTTCGTGACCCCGGACCAACACGGCATCTTCAACTTCCGCGTCAACTACAAACGGCCCTTCCTCACCAACGTCGACGAGAAGCGAACCGTCACTGTCCGCCATTTCGCGCACAACGAGTGGCCGCGCAGTTGGCGCATCAGCGGCGCCTGGGTCTGGATCGCGGGTATTTGGGTCACGGTCGGTGGATGGGTGGCTTTTGTTGCCATATGGTTGTGGAGCGAGCCTGTGAAGGAGAAGGGGTTCAAGAAGACGCAGTGAGATGCTGGCTGGATACGTGATGGAAAAAAGCACATGCGCAGTGGAAAAAAGGAAGGAAAAAGTCGTGATACCAACCTAGGATGAAGAGGGCGTGTATTATTTGTGATAGGTTCTGAAAAAGCGCTTTTCCGGTTGGCGTGTTTTGGCAAGGCAATGTTAGCGTTTTGCGTGTAACTATATTCCACCATGACTTGTCTTTGCATGCCATTTGTGTTCCTTTCGGCAGCAGCATAAACCGAGAAGATAGGACTGAGAACAAGAACTAGGAGGAGGGATCACGTGACCGCCTCGTCTGCCACACTTCACACATGCTGCCCCTGGCAGGACTTGGGTCAGATAACGACATTCATTCCTACATACGCATGCATGCTCATCCCCATCATCAAATCGATGCCATTTCCGCCGCATCGCCATCGAATCGCCGTTCCATCAGACAAAGCCTCGCCCACCAAAAAGAAAATGCATGAATCCCATAGCCATCCCATTCCATCAGTCTGCAGCACGGACGCATGCTTTCCCACCGCACTAGACCAGCAAGCAAAGCCATTCATCCTGCGGAAAAAAGTCTTAGTCAATACCAAGTCCAATTTCTCAGAGATTCAGCAAGTGCGAGCAATAGAGCAAGGGGGTGAGTTTTTTGCAAATATCCACCGACATCAAAACAAGGGAGAAAAAGCAGCCAAATTCAAGAAAAGAGAAAGGGGGAAAAAGAATCCGCCGACTGAGCGGACCAACACGCCCCAACGGCGTGCTGGAAAGAAAGCCCAAAACTCCCTTTCCTTGCAACGCCAGACATATGGTGTGGAAAGCACCATAGTCGCGCAGATGTATTCCAGACAGTTCGCAAAGGGGAGTAAGATGAATGGCATCGGGTGGTGATGCATGGGGTAGAAAGAGGAAAAGACAAGAGTCCAAGGGGGAATGAGAAAGCAGAGTAATAGAGATGCTCATTATGTACACACCAGTAGCAGGTGGAAGACGAAGGTCCAGTTCCAGCTCGACCAGTCCAGTGGGCATCGGCATAGGCATGGAAAAGTCCAGGTTTTATTTTTTACCGCGCAGGTCCGTTCTCGGTCTGAGGATGGTGCGGGCGAGGTTGAATGTGGATATGGCCTTGACCTTGCGGGGGACTCTGGGGCCTGCTCCAGAAGTCCAGCGACGCAATGACGTCTTCGCCCATCTCGTCCTCGTAAGCGTAGAGAATCTGTAAGAAAGAGAGAAAAACATTAGCAAAAAGAAAAACAATAATGAAGGAGCTCGACTGCAGCAGGATTCGGTGCTAGATCGAACATACCTCGCGAGAGCTCGAGTGGAGCATCCGGACGTTCTTCGCAGTCTCAATGTGGATCAGGTTTCCAGTATCCATGTGTCGAATCTCGATGAAGCTCGGTTCGAAGGCCAGGATGTACGGATTGAAGATGGCAAACGCTTGGGGAGTACCCTCCCACTCAATCATCCAATCTGGCCTGGCCCTCCAGCCGTTTCGGTTAACAAAGAAGCTGTAATCGGTGTAACAGAGGAGGAATTCCGTGGCGATGCGCTCAATGTGGATAGGCTTGATATTTTCCTTACGCTGAACAAAGTCGAGAGAGGTATCTGCTTGGTCAAGAAGAGTCTGGGTTTCGAGCGTCTCGAGAGACACTACTTCGAAGCCTCGCGCGCAGCCAACACAGAGCTTGCTGCGGAGGAAGTGGATCGATGTGGATTCGGTCGGGATGTAGAATTCCTTTTTTATATCTGTGAGAAACTGACCTGTAGGTAAGGGGACGGGGGAGGGGGTTCTCCAGACCTTTAGTGGTTTGAGCACATCTTGAGTTCCCAGCATGAGTTTGCCCAGCCCAGTCTTTTTGAGCTTCTTGTTTGCCATGGAGTCCATGGGCTCATAGACCTTGATAGTAGTTGAAAGTGCGGATGTCTTCACACAGCACACCAGTTGCTGACCTTGACAGACGCCAGCCTTGAAGAAGTTGGCAGAGCAAATCTTCCGGCCACGCGTGCTTGCTTGGTTGTCATTGGCTGTCAAGGCGTCCACGGAGTATGAGTAAAGAGTCTTTTCAGAAAGCACGAGAAGAATCTGGTGCTGCTCCAGCACGTCAATCTGCGTCACTGACTTACAGTCCAGGACGCGCTTTGGCTTCATTGAAGCATCCTTTGGTTTCCTCTCGCAAACGTACACTCCGTAATCGGTTCCCAGGACGAGCTTTCGACCGCCGTCTAGAAGTGTTGAATTAGCTTGTGATGCTGAAGGGCCTTCGTCTGGGTCATCATCACCTATTGGGACGCAGCAATTGACGCGCACGTTCTGTGCGAAGAAGCCTCGGTTCAAGAAGCTCTGTGTGAAAATGTCCGTCCGGTCGCGGACCTTCCTCTGCTGCTCTTCAACATGCTCGAGCCACTTCTGCTGCTGGATTGGGGTCACACAGTAGAGGGTGAGCTCGTAGCCACCTTTGCCAAGATGCCTGAAAGTCAAAGGATAACCGGGCTGCTTCGCAGAATCTGTTTTAGGAGTGGACACCGAGGCGGCCCGGGACCCCATGAGGCCAGATGATGGGCGCTTTTGAATGCCCATGCGTGGAGCGAGTTCCTCCATTTGCGGGAGGACGAGTAGTTCAAGCGGAATCGGCTTCCGGTAGACTTTGTGGACCTCTTTTTTGGCAACCACCTTGGTACGAACGAGCAAGACAGCATGGTCGAACAAGTACACTGTGACATCCGGGTTCACTTCCGTCGCAGTCTTCTTCAGAGTGCCCTTGTAGATAAGTTGCCGAACCTCGTCCGTCAACCTCAGATCTACATATTCGGTGCCTTGCCAGCTGAGTTCACGATTGAGCTGCATGAGGTTGAAGTGGTTCTCGGCTTTGCCAGATTCGGTGTTGACCTTCGAGAGGGTTTCCTTGATCTGAGCGATAACCAGGGGGATCTGTTGCTTGTCCGGATTGTCGTCTGACGTCTGTTTAAGGATCGCCTCGAGCAGCAGAGGGTACCTGGCCAATCGTGTCGTCGGCTTGGTCAAATAGCCGTTCAACTCCAGCTTCCTGGACTCTTTCATGCGTTCAACTTCATCAACGAAACGTTGGAACTGGGGATTTGCGCGCTTCTCGTTCTCAAACTCGTATTTGCCAAACAGCTGGTTTTTGCCATAGGAAATGAATGGAGAGAATTTCGGGACATATTCCAGGAAGATGTCCGCGACGTTGCGGACGACCGGGTTCTGCTGCTGTCGCCTCGTCAAGGCGTCCGCGAGACGAGAGCTGACCATGTAGACCTCCTGGCAATTCGAGAACACGGTGCGCACAAATTTCTCCCGTCGTTGTTCCGGGATTGGAGAAGTCTCCTTCTGTCGTAGAGGCTTCATCCAGAAGTCGCGCAAATATTCCAAGTCTTTAACAAAGTCGCGCTCGGTGTACATCAATTCTGAGATGACCTCCTGTCGCTTCTTCTCCTGGCTGCTGACGCTCTCGGCGACTTCTTTCGACACGGTATTGATCCACAACTTTTGTTCGTCGTTCTTCTCTTCGTGCAGACTGGACCGCGACTCTTCTCGCTTGAGACCGGGTTGGAGTTTCATATTCAATCGAGCTTGCTGCTCAAGCCTTCGCGGACAAGCTATGGAATAGCAAAGACGTTCTCGTGTGCACGTTGGCGAGTAGCATTCAGTCAGGAGGGTGAAAACTCCGTTGACTTCGTGTTCCGGCTGTCCTTCAACCATTGGGTCTCTAAACTGATAGATTTCGCCCTGAGAGTCTCGCAACCTGTGCGCGTAGGTAACATCGTGGAAGAATTTTTGAGCATCCAGTGAACGACCAAGGAGGAGGGCAAGGTTCCGATCCGTAGTCTTGATGACATATGCGATGATATCGACGGCTTCAGCGCCAGAAAATGCACTTTTATAGTCGAGGCCATCCTTCGTCTTCTCCGCCAATCCAATCCTGTCACGGAAGACATCTGCAACTCGCGACAACAAGGCTGGATAGACGAGCGGAGTTCTTCGCTGAACAGCGATCAGAGGAGTGTGCGTCGATTGGCTGTTAGACTTCACAAGAGCAGAGTTCATCGTGTTAGCGCGGTCATTTGTAGCAGCATTGGACGCTATGGACATGGTTCTAGACGGCAAGCTGCTTTGGCTTGGGCGTCGGGTTCTGATGGTGTCTGGGCTCACAGGAGAGACTGAATTGCTCATTTGGCTGGGCGATGGTACTTCATAACCCTGAGGCTCATTGGAGGGCTCGCGTCTCCGCGACGGGATAATGCGTCCGCTCATGGTTTGATTGTGGTCACCGTCCCTCCCGTGAGAAGTCATTGACATTGTCCTCTCGTCTGGCCGCTCGGGAACAACGCGTCCCTGGGCTGTGGTGCGGGAAGGGTGATTCATGTACGGTTGCTGCCGGAAAGAATGCGCGGGACTGATGTTGTAGCTTCCGTTTGCGCCTGGATGGAACTGCGGCCGCGGACCTGCAGCCATTGACTGCGAGCGGAACTGGTCCGGCTGCATAGCTGGACCTGCATGGCCAGGAGGAGGACGCGGATTGCTAGCAAAGCGCTGTCCCGGGGGCTTGGGGTATTGCGGGTGCTGTCCATGGGGTCCATGGGGTCCCTGTGGCGCATTGATGCGAGGCGGTTGTGCGAAGGGCGCCCTATCCTGACGGATGGGTTGTGGAAGGTATTGAGGGTTTGGTTGACGTTGTGGAGTTGGCATGGGCGGTCCATCGTGCCGTTGCCCTTGCATTGCACCGTTCACCGGCTGGGGCGTACCGTTCATGTGTTGACGTACCGGCGGCGGCCGTTGTTGGATGAAGTCGGAACTCTGCGAGCTCATCGTCTGCGCTCGATCTGCCGACTCTGGTGGTAACGAGTGCGCAGCCATGGTCTGAGCGCGACCTGGTGGTGCGGTTCCGAAGATGTGATTGAATGCAGCATCCCTTTGGAAAGGTGAGGCATGCCCGTAATTGCGCCCATATTCGCGACCCTGCTGGGTGCCGTATTCCGCCATGCAGCCTACTCTTGCGCTCGCAGCTGGAGCAATTGCCCGGGCATGCGCTTTCTCGTATATCTCAGAAAGGCCAACTCTTCCCAGACCAATGCACCGCTCGCAGGGGAGGTCAGCCGAGGATCAGGAACGCGGTGAGCAAATGGAGGCGACGACGACGTTTGATGGACGCGGTGAGGAGGAACAGCTGGAGCGAAGGGTCGTCAGCGTAGAGACAAGGTTGAGGCTTCGCGCTTTTGGGGGGTTTGTAAGGACTTCGGAGAGGTGTGCGGTCGGCGCGCGGGCGATGCTAGCTCCGGGCTTGGTGAGGGAGGATGAGGACGTACGTACGTGGAGGAGTGTTGGATTTAGAATTGAACGGGGTGAGATAGATACAGATGCAGGTGTAAGAGACGGAGGAGAGCCAACATTGGCGGGTGGGCGTGGAGAGCGTGGAGAGCGTGAAGTGGGAAGTGGTCGAGGAGGTTTCGCTCAAAGGCGGCGGCGAGGGCAGCTTGCAGTAAGGTTGGTGAGCGAGAGTTTCGCGCCAAGACATGGAATCATGGAAGGATGTTCTGCCGACGCTGCGAGGTTGAAGCTCAGCGCCCACCATTACCACAGCTGCATTCCTCATCCGCCCACGACCAGAGTCGCCTCTATTTCTTGAAAAGACTCTCCAGGGACATCTGGTCAAGATGGACTCCGGCCACTCAGAGCTGTCTCCCAAGTTTGCGCCGTTCTTCGGCATGGTAGGTGTCCACGATACTGCCACTGATAGCTATAGCTAACTCGCACCAGGCCGGCATAGCATGCGCTGTAAGAGCTCCCACGGCCGATTTTTGTCTAACAACTAACCCTTTGACCCCCCTCCTAGATGACCTTCGGATGTAAGTCCTCCCCTGAGAGAAGTCCAAAGTACTGAAGCTGACGACTACCCAGGCCTGGGTGCTGCATATGGCACTGCAAAGTCGGGCATAGGCATTGCTGGCATTGGTACATACCGGCCTGATCTCATCATGAAAGTACGACAACTGTTCTGTCTATGGAATTGGAGCATCGGCTAATATCGTCAGTCTCTCATCCCCGTCGTCATGTCCGGTATCATCGCCGTCTACGCCCTCGTCATCGCAGTCCTCATCGCCGGAGACATGAAGCCTCCGCCCGAGCAGCACTACAGTCTGTTCGCCGGGTTCATGCACCTTGCATGTGGCTTGTCAGTTGGGCTGAGTGGGTGTGCCGCGGGGTATGCCATTGGAGTTGTGGGAGACATGGTAAGAGAGGAACGGCGACAACGAGGGACAAAGCTGACAGAGGCAGGGTGTCCGTTCATATATGCAGCAGTCGAGGATCTTTGTCGGCATGGTGCTGATTCTGATTTTCGGTGAAGTACTGGGGCTTTACGGGTATGTTTCTTACATCGAAACTCAAGCAACTGCTAACACGTCACCAGGTTGATTGTAGGGCTCATCCTCAACACCCACAGCTCTGGATGATCGTTCAAGGCCTGCTCTATCATCTTGTATCATACAACCGACTTATTGAATAAAGGAGTTCCAAGGGCATTGGCGAGGTACCAGTCATGTGCAATAATAGACTCGAGAGTGCTGAAGAACTGGTGCCCACTGCTGTATGGCCCCAAGCCTGCAGCATAGGAGGAAGAGTCGGGAAGGCTTCTCCGAAGGGCCCGAAGAGACCGACGGGATGGATGTAGGGACTCTGTACGGTGCGCGCCCCTAATGTTTAGCTGCTATAGTGAATGTGTCTATTGAGCACCGATGTCGTTTCTGCCGGACAAATCATTCGTTCTCCCCGGTCCCTGCGGGATCATATCCGCGATGGCTGCGAAAATAGTAGGAAAAGCAGCCGGTAATTGCAACATCGAGTTCCACGGTTGATTTGCTCGTTAGTGATGTTTCCATGGCGGGCCGACAGGAGTTCAGTGCTCTCGGACGCTTGGACTTGGCTCTCAAGTTATGCCATTGCCAGGGAGTCTGCTACAGAAGCAATTCGAGATTGACGAGGGCGCACCACCCACGCGCAAAGCTCCTCGTCCGGTCTGTGACAAATGGTCTAGGTACGACTCGGCGTATGTGACTATGTGCTCGGGATAGAGTGACTGGTGGATGGGCGCGGACGGCGTTGACCGAGGCCGGAGCAGCGATGCGAGGGAGCAGCAGCAGACACGCTCCCGTTCCGCAACACAACCTTGCCTCGTGCCTCTTTCAGCCCCGTCGTCATAGCTTGTTTCCGCTTATATCCCAGGACCACAAACTCCAAGTCCTGCTCCAAGTCCAAGTCGCCAACCAAGGAACCCTAAAGCCAACCCGTTCACCCGTCAACGGACCCTGATCGAGACAAGCACTCCAAGCAACCCAAGAAGCTCACCACTACAGGACATACATACTACTCCGCAATAAGCCCAAACACCACACCTGTCAGTGTCAGCACTCAGCATCCAGCACCCAGCAAACACACTACCACGCCCGCAAACTGCGCCCGGCCGGCCTGATAGACCACAACTTCTCCTTCGCTCTCTTTGCTAGAAGCGATGCAGTAGCGACTCTCTCTAGCGCCTCTACCCGACACCAGACCTTCTTCCCTTCCCTACCCGCCTCCACTCTCCGTCGTTTGCCTCCGCCACGGCATGGCCACTGCAGCAATGCATCACATCACCCAGCATCTCCACAGCAATGGCCACCGGGAGCGCCAGTCCAACTCTTCGCTTGGCGACCGTCAGGACAAGAAGCGGAGCATATTCCACCACGAGAGCAAGGAAGAGAAGGAACTGCGCGAGGCGGACAATGCGCAGAGGGAGACCGACAAGCAGTTCATAACCCAGTGGGAGGACGAGACGAAGGTGCTGAGTCCGGACGACATTGTGCGGGACCCGGATCAGAAGCAAGTGGGACACTCGACGCACTTGCGACTGCAGGACTTTGAGTTGATCAAGACTCTCGGAACTGGTAGGACCCTGAAACGAGGATATAGGGAGAAGTCCTGCTAAGTAATAATAAAGGAACGTTTGCGCGAGTCTGGCTAGCACGACTTCTGTCCAAGCAAGGAGACTCGAATAAAGTCTACGCCCTCAAGATTCTGCGGAAAGTCGATGGTAAGCGCTGAAGCGGCTCTGGCCGTTGCCAACGCCTGTCAACGGTCAATCGGGTGCTGACATGTGTCGTTTCTAGTTATCAAGCTAAAGCAAGTCGAACATGTGCGCAACGAACGGAAGGTTTTGGCAGCAGTTGCAGGCCACCCGTTTATAACGACAATGGTCGCTAGCTTTCAGGACAACGATACCCTCTACATGCTTGTGAGACTCTTTTGTGCTTCTTGCTATAAACACACCTCTAACACCCGCAGCTTGATTACTGTCCTGGCGGGGAAGTCTTCAGCTATCTACGACGAGCACGACGCTTCAACGAGGCAACGTCCCAGTTCTATGCTGCAGAGATCGCCCTGATCCTGGAGTTTCTTCACGAGAAAGAAGGCGTCGCATACCGAGACCTGAAGCCCGAGAATATCCTCATTGATGCCGAGGGTCATCTGAAACTCGTCGATTTCGGCTTTGCAAAGAAAGTCCACAACCGTACGTGACATCAAAAGAGGGACTTGAGGGAAGCAATAGCTAACTTGGCAAAAGACGAGACCTATACTCTGTGCGGGACACCAGAATATCTCGCACCAGAAGTCATTCGAAACACAGGTATGCCGCATGAGTTATTTCGTCGACCACGACTAATTTTTAATCAGGCCATGGCACAGCCGTCGACTGGTGGGCTTTTGGCATTTTAATTTACGAGTTCCTTGTCGGCCAGCCTCCCTTCTGGGACCAAAATCCCATGAAAATCTACGAACAAATCGTCGATGGCAACGTCCGTTACCCGTCGGCCATGTCCCCCGACGCACGCGACCTGATCGGCAAGCTCTGTGCCGTGGACACGTCCAAACGTCTCGGAAACATGAACGGCGGCGCGCAAGCTGTCAAAGACCACCCGTGGTTCAGGAACATCGACTGGGATGAATTGTACTACAGAAAGAGACCTGGTCCGATCGTTCCGCATCTGAGGGGTCCTGCCGATACGAGGAACTTTGACGAGTATGATCCGGAGCCCGAGGGAAGGGAGCCGTATACCGACGAGTTGAAGAACAAGTGGGACAAGAGCTTTGCGGACTTTTGAGAACGCTTTTGGCTGGAGCTGTGAGGACTGTGTGCTGGTGATTCATTATATGCGCCAACGGACCAATGGATGAACGAGATATGGATACTGAAGCACGTTTTGTTATGGCGTGGTGCTGAGGACACGATACGGTCGACGACACGCTACATGCGAACCGAATTGCTCACCTGATCTGACATGATGAAGATACGAAAGAGAGAGAATGGTGATAGGGAAGAAGTACGATTCCGGCAGGAGCTCATCCCCCATGGACCTCGCCTCTCAACGTCTTGGTCTTCATTACCACTTGCATCTTGTATACCTACAGTCACCACTTTCGATTGTTTCTTCTCTTATGTTTTGGACACTGGAACTGAAGGTCGCTCGACAGCGTTTCATCAGCGTTGTGCTTGTGGAAGATTCGAGTCCGCCGGGCGTGAAGGAGTCTATGGTATGGAATGTTGGGCTTGGAGCCCAGCATGTGCTTGGTTACTTCATCTCTCATCGGTCGAATGGATTGGATGGTCAACGGCTTGGGGGTTGATCCAGCTGTCGTTGCTCTTGCTGTCATTCTTTGCTTCTGTGGGTGCGTCTGTAGCATATTTGCTGGTGGGGACAGGTGTTGTGTCTAGGCTAGAGCCTTAAGAGGTTCTTCGGAAAGCAAATGGGTGGGTACTTACCTTGCCTTTACCTCTATGAACTGAAATGCCATCAAGCAGGAGTCTCCTTGGGTTGGATGTATAACCGCTTCAGGGGCTTCTGTCGCCCAAGCGACATCGACTGTTGTTGTACGAGCCCACATTATCAGACCATACACGGTACATTCATTCCAAGAGTAATGCTATAACCTGTGTTCATGTACCCAGGCCTTCAGGTACAGTGTCTCTACGACTGCTGAAGTTGACATACACTTCTCAGCTAGCCTCTCGAGGAGTAGCCGCAAAGCTGTGGCGTTCCATTGAACGAATGAGATGAAGACAAAGGTTATGACATTCAACCTCGATTATCACGTTGCCTTTCTTCAATCTTCACAGTACTCTTGGCCACGAACACTTGCACTTGTTTTCCCAACCCCACCATCACTCGGCCCATCCGTTGCCCTTGTGATGCTATGCAATGACACCCGCAATGCCACGGTACCTGCGCTGCGTGACTCGCACTCGGTCAGGCCAAGGGTGAGAGAGAACCTGTCATCCTGACCACAGATCTGCCGCTCGATGGTGTTTGGTTCCTTCCATTGCATTGCGACGAGGAACAGAGCTACCTACCTGAGTATTCAGGCCATGGACGCCGGTAGTGGGGATACGAAGTCGTACCCAGGCTGGGAACTTTCATTTTCCCTCTCATTTTCTGTGCCTTTTCTCTCTTCCAGATCGTTTCATGCTCCAGTTATTCTCGCGTGTCTTGTTTTCAGTCTTGTTTCCTGTTCCTTCAAGCCCCTCTCTCGTATCACATAATACTCGGCACGAGCAACATAGCTCGATTGATTGAGTGCGAAATATCAGTCGGTAGATCACCTCCCACGGGCCGCATTGGATCCAACGCCGAGAGCAGCGCATGTCAGCATCCTGACTTCGGGGAGCTAGCTAGATATATCCTATTTCGGATTTAGGTGTTCTTGGCTTGGAGGGATGAAGTACTAATAACGCTGCCGTCCATCTACGATACGCTTTTTGCGCGGGACGAACCTTGTGTTGAAGCGTCCGAAAGACAAGACAAGGCAACCTCGCCGCAACGATATACCCCAACCAATCTTACAACAAAAATGGCTCTCCCTCTCCCACCCATCCTCTCTACACTCATCCTCCTCATATCCACAGCCCTCTTCATCTTCCCGTCCCTAATCGTCGCTTGCGACTCCTGCACCTCTCCCAGCAACACCAACGAGATTGTCCACACGCGCTTAATAAAGCGCATCCAGCCCGACGCGCTCGGCTCGCCCATCGCGCCCTCTCGTCCGCTCGAATGGGGTCAGGTCAACTTCCTGCATACGACTGATACGCATGGGTGGCTGGAGGGCCATATCAAAGAGAGGAATTATGGCGGCGATTGGGGGGATTATGTCAGTTTTGTTAGGACGATGAGGGGGTTGGCTGAGGAGAGAGGCGTTGATCTTTTGGTGGTTGATTGTGGGGTACGTCTGAATTTCTCTTTCAAGAAACATGTAGCATTTGAGTATGTGGTTGTGTGTTTATGCGGGAAAGGCGCCCGGAGAAGATCAAATTGTCCTGAGAGAACTTCTTGTAGAAAACAGAGTCCTCCTATTCTCGGTCATCTCATTCTTAAAGGCGTGCCATATCATGCTTTCCGTCTCAGGGAGTTGATGACAAGACGGGTTCAATTTCCAATTCTACTCTTGATAGTATCAAGCGAAAGCTAACAGCAATCTCAGGACCTCCACGATGGTGCCGGGCTGAGTGATGCAACCACTCCAAACGGACTTGTCTCACTTCCCCTGTTTGAGGAGATTGATTACGACCTCCTAGCGATAGGTAACCACGAGCTGTACGTAGCAGCAATATCATATGAGCATTTCTACAACTTCTCCCGTATCTACGGCGATCGGTATGTCACGAGCAACGTTGAGATCATGAATCCCGCTACTGGAAACTTCGAGTATATTGGTTCGAAGTACCGCTATTTCACGACGAAAATGGGTACGTAGATGCTGGAACAGCTGCAACGCACTCGCTAACCTTCTATGAAAGGACTTCGAATCATGGCTTTTGGAGTCTTGTTCAACTTTGGTGGAAACTCCAATTCCACACGGATCACCTTTGCACAAGACTTCGTCAAGCAGCAATGGTTTCTAGACGCTGTCAATCTACCAGAGCCAATCGACATGTTCGTCCTCGTCGGACACAACCCAGTAGCTCCAAATGAAACGTCAAGCAGCTGGCAAACCGTTCATAATACCATTCGAGCCCTCCGTCCCAATACCCCTATCCAGTACTTTGGAGGCCACAACCATATCCGCGACTTGAAAGCATATGACAACAAAGCCACGGCTTTAGGCTCTGGTCGCTACTGTGAGACTCTCGGCTGGCTTTCCATCGACGGCGTCCCTTCTCCCAGCTATGGTCCAATCCAAAACACATCGTATCCCCGCCCTACAGCCCTGGCTGTCCCCGGCCCCTTATCTGCCAACTTCACCAAATCAAACACCTCCTCCTCTCTCCGTTATTCCCGCCGCTACCTCGACTGGAACCGCCTCACATTCGCCTTCCATGCCGCAGGCAGTCAAGACGCCAACTTAGACACCCACAACGGCCTAGTCACCACCGGCGCCATTACCGCTTTAAGGCAACAACTCAACCTCACTTCCGTCTATGGATGTGCGCCGAGGACATACTGCGTCTCCTGTGCCCCGTTCGGCTCTGAAGGAAACATCTTCACCCTCCTCAACACGGCATACGCAACCGTTGTCGTCAACGAGTCCCGCGCAGACGTCCCGCGGATCATCGTGTCGAATGGTGGTAATGTCCGTTTCGACCTCGTACAAGGCCCTTTCACGTACGACGATTCATTCATCGTTAGCCCCTTTACCAATACCTTCCGCTTCTTGCCGAATGTACCGTTTGAATTCGCGAATCAGGTTACACCGATTCTGGACGCCGGACCGCATCTCCGACGGAGGAAGAGGAGATCCCTATCTGCACCCAAAAGCCATCAGAAAAGGGATCTCTCAACGTCAGATTTCGGCTTCTCCCCCTTGACGCTGCAAGAAGCGCAAGCCACGAACCAATGTCTAGATCCACCCCATCCACCTCTCTCCCATCATGTCAACTCCGACCTCGACACCCGCTCCCCTAAGCCCAACCCCAAGCCTCCCGCCCGCATAACCCGCCGCCAACTCATCGCCCGCCAAGACACCTCCCCAGACATCCTCCCCGGCTACACCACGACCGACGACCTGGGCACCGACGGCGACGACACGCCGCACTCACGCATCCCATCCTTCCCCGTTCCCAACGCCTTTTCCGTCAACTCATCGTTCCCGGAAGCCGGCGCGCCGTTGCCCGAGACCGTGGATCTGGTGTGGGTGGATTTTCTGGAGGAGGTTGTGTTGGAGGCGTTGATGGAGGCTGGGATGGAAGGGGTGGCGGAAGCGGGGGTTGGGTATTATTTGGAGGAGGACTTTACTAGCAATTTGGTGTTGAGGGAGTATGCGATGAGGGAGTGGAAGGTGCCGGAGGGGGAGAGTTGTAGGGTTGGAGAGGGCATTGGGGGGTGATACGAAGCTCTTTCCTTTTGACTTCTTGATGAGTGGGATTGAAATGGGGACGGACGTGATGATAATTAGTATGCCTGTTAATATTATATATAAATACAACGGCATCTGACGTTGCTGGTATGCAGTTCCGTCTTTGGAAGTAGAAAAAGAGCTTGGTTTGCGTACACGTGAGTCGTGACTCGAGTTCTAGATCTCGACAAATGCGGAGAGGTAGGCCACCACAAACAGTGAGTATGTAAATCGATTTATTGATTCATGTAACAGCAACAAGCAAAGACTCCCTCCTACTCATAACTGAGTAAGTATAAATGCGTCACGTGATACGTCAGATAGCCTTCCATCACAGAAGCAATAAATACCTAACCTCAAATACTTTTCAACGTCTAATGTATCGTTCCGGCTGAAGTATTTTACAGTCAAGAAAATGAAAACCTAAAAAAACGAAAACATGACCGCAAACCCAGCTCCAAGCATCGGCCCGGAGGAAAAGGGTGAGAGGAGAGATTTGTACACTGTGATCTTTGCGAGAATTGCGGCGGAGGAGTTGAGCGGTTGTCTGGTAGTGGAGTCAGCGTTTGTTCTGCTAGCTTTCTCCTTTATACCTTAAGCTGAGAGGAAAGCAATGGTATATTTCCCCTTTCCTTCGATGGAAAGGAAGTAACACAGAGGAAAGAGGGGGATAGGGGTAGAGGATCCAAAGGCAACTTACGTCTGTACAGGCGCTTCTCCATCAGCAGCAGAAGACGATTCCGCAGCCGCAGCGGTGGGACTGGCTCCTTGACCCTGACCCTGACCCGTTCCTCCCGTCCCAGCACCAGTCCCCGCACCACCTCCAGTAGTACCACCTCCAATACCACCGCCCGACTGCCCACCACCGCCCTGTTGCCCTTCACCCCCAGCACCTCCCGCATTCCCACCTCCATTCCCACCACCCGCCTGCCCAGCACCTCCCTGTTCCCCCTCTCCGCCCGCCCCACCCGCATTCCCCCCTCCATTCCCGCCTCCACTAGCAGCCATCTTCAGCTTCCCCATAACGGCCTCATTCAGCGACACGCCCGCCAAAAAGCTGCTCCGCAGGCGATCCAAACTCTGCACATCGGTCGCCGGGTCGCCGGTCAGTTTGTTGGCGAGGATGTACTCTTCGACCTGGTGCTGCTGCAGCTCGGCGAGGGTGGGCAGGACGTCTTGCGCGTTTGGGGTCGTGGAGCCGGCTTTTTGGTTGTTGCCGCGGATGCGGATTGAGGTCGAGATGAAGGTGAGGAGGTTGTCCTGTTTGGTGAGGTTAGGGGGGAGGGTTTGTGGCGGGTAGGGCTTGGGATGGGATGGGATGGTATGGAATAGGAGGGTTGAGGAAGAGATAGAGCGTACTTTTGTAACATTCAACAATGCAGGCGTTGTCTCAATACCACTCCCCAGCATCGCCTTCATAGCGTCCACTGCCGCCACCGCGGCGTTCTCCGACATGATATCCTCGTTCAAACCCGCTAGTAGCAGTTGGTCTTGCGGAGATAGTCCTCCTCCTCCAGGTGACGCTCCCCCTCCTCCTCCAGGTGGTGGTGGAGGGGGTGGAGGCTGCGTCTGCCGCTTATCGACTGTAGGAGATTGTAAGGAGGATGGGATGGATGCCGAGGTCAATGTAGCCATCGTCGTGGCTACTGTGAGGAGGGTTGGAAGACGCATCGTGGGATGTGGGTGGTTGTTGGCGGGATTGCCGATGATAGAGGGTCGTTTGGGTAAAGAGGAATTACCCCTTTTCGAGGAAGGGGAGGGTGAGATGTGGAAGTTTGATGGCAATTGGGGTCGAGGAGAAACTGAGAAAGAAGAAGAGATAGACGCGATCGAAAATATCGGGATGCAAGATCCAATATCTAGGTATGGAAAGAAGTGATGAAACGCGATCAACAACAGCAAGAAGTAAAAGAATACGCAGTCAACGGACTCGCTCGCTTCTCGCACATCAACGGGGTATCAACCTTCCGTAAATCCAAGCTCAAGAATCAAGACAGAAGGGGGCCAGAAGAAACTTGATAGTAGTGATAAATCTACCACAAAAACAACCTCTAGATGAGAACAAAAAAGTTGCAAGCAGTAACACTTTTATTGAAAGAACCAAGCTCACATGAACTCCTCTACCTCATCCAAAGCCGACCCGCAGCACAGACAGCGGTGCCAAAAACAACGTCATCCCCCAATCCGCCCAAACACACTCAATGTCGAAATCCAGAATCCGCCGCACGAACCGTCCGCAATAACCCAAGCATACCTCGCACTCTCACCCGTCCAGACAGCACCGGCGCAAAAGCTTGTCAATGCTTTGCACGCTGTGCGTGGTAGGTGCAGCCATGGCGGGGCTGCGTTTCGGGAGCGTCGCAGCTTTCTCCAGCTGCGAATGCCGGCATGTTGTCATTGTGAGAGAAGAGGGTTACAACAGGTGAATGGGTCTGCAAAGGTATCGGAAATGGTGCGGTCTTTGCGTGTCGGGCATCGGTTAAGGATGGCGGACGTCGTGTGTGTCGAAAAGGGGAAACTGTGGGGTGCAGATTGGCTGATGGGGGTTAGAGGATGAACCTGCACATTGGAAATTTGACAAAAGAGGGTTGTAATAGGCGAATGATTCTGAAGTAAGGCGAAAGTTGCATGTCTGAAAATCATTGGGTTGAGTGTGGACAATGGACGTCGTGGATGTTAAAAGGGGGAACTTTGTGCAGGATGCGGGTTGGCTGAGAGCTGATGGCCAGCCGGTTAGAGCGTGAACTCCACCGCGCCGATCACATCGGAGTGACAGATGCCGTAGCGGCCATTGAGAAGACTGTAAGTGCTTGTCAACTTATGTCACACGCGTGCAGGGTTGAGCAAAAGCCGCCTGCGGTGAATGTGTATACCTCCAGTACAAATTCCCTGTACAATTGTACTTGCACGCGTCGATGAAAGCTTGAATGTTGTTTTCTTCCGGGGTTCCGCGGTACTGGGCCAAAAGCGCTCTTGTGCTTCTCTCTACCGCGACCGCGGAAAGTTTCAGTGATTGGATCGTATAGTCGACGGCGGGTTGGGCGTCTGGGAGTTCCAGGGCGTGGAAGACGAGTGGGACTATGGAGTCCACTGTGTCATCTTTCTGAAGAATATAATCAGTATTCGTACAGAAAAAGGCGAATCGATAAGAAACGAAGAGCTGGGCAGTTTAGTGTACCATTTCTTTCTTGAAGGAAAGGAGATCGTTCACACTGCTGAGTCGTCAGTTGGTTCAGTCCATGTCTCCCAGGTCTCCACCCATGGTAAGACCTGCATCCATATGACTTCATTGGTATGAACCCAAAGATCTTGCATATCCTGCGATCGCATGATAGAATTCGGAAGTTCGAACCCGCAACCATACCTTCGAAAAACATCAGCACAATTTTCAACAAAGATAGATCATTGTCGGACCAGCTTACTCGTTCAACGCAATCAAACTCGTCGTAGCAGCAATGCCCAACCTCATCCTCCAATACATCGGCACGCTGGGAACCTCCTCACCAAGCCTTACCCTCTGCGCAAGCTCATTGTTCCTTTAAAGATACTCCATTTCCTCGAGTAACCTCTTTCGCTTCTCTTCCGAGGCATCTCGGACCAGGACATCGGCGACTGTCTTGAAATGCGCGATGATGGTGTCCGCAGGCACGGTGCCATGATTAGACAGCCCTAGCGTATCGCTGATATAGTTGAGAGTATTTTCGCGGTATACGTTTGCAGCTTCGACGTCGCTGGCGAGACGGCCGACTTCTGAGTCCGTTTCTGGAAAGGCTGTCAACATGTTTACGAGTAGAACGGAGCTTCCTAAGAAAAAGTTATAATTTTACCCTCGTCTCAAACGAATAACCACAAGGTGAAGTTCGTCAGCGTCTGCAACCGGTCATATTCGACCTGCGGCCACCACACTGCGTTGAACGGACCAAAGTCTCCTGTCTTCAATTTTGGCAGCCTAGGATCTCCTGGAACCATCCTAGCCATCCTGTCAGTGGGATACAATAACGCGAACCAATTGAGGTATCCAACATTTCGAACCACTTGTCCACATCTTCTCTGATCCGCTCGAGCTCGGGATGCGTGTCTTGCGGCCAGCCCTTGAAGAACGCGTGCATGTCCGCGAGGCGGATTTTCTGGCCTCGCAGGGCGTTGAGGATCTTTAGTCGAGAGGCAGCGGTCATCGTTTTGGCGTCAATGGAGGTTTGAAATAAGTAGTGTGGACTTTAAGAGACGATGTTGGAGAGGGAGTAATCAGATACTGCGGTGTAAGAGTACACTGAAAGAAGCGAAGAGAAGACGGGTGAATAGAGCCAACAAATCCCAGATGCCTTAAAGGAAAGGTTGGGGGAAATGTGGGGGTCTCGAAGCGTTCTACTATAAGCAGAATCAAGAACCCAACTCTATTCTTTCTGCTTACTTCTGATAAAGGGGAGTCTGATCGCTGAATATAGGTGTTTCCCTAGCATGTAGAACTACCCAGCAATTGATTTGCGGACCCTTTGCTAGGAAGTCAAGTCTTATGGTAAAGTTGAGGTACTGGTGGATTTGTTAATCAATGTTGGTTGCTATATATGCATTTATAGTTGGATAACGAGGTATGAATTAGCCTGGTAACAGCGACGATCGAGATTTTGAATACGTACCTGATGAACAAGTAACAGACTTTGGACCTCTTGCCTGTGATAGTAGGTGGTGCTGACCAGCGCATCACTCATGCTACAACCGGCTCTCAGATACTGGAATCAGAGCCTGGCAGGATGAACCATGCCTATGTCACGCCTGAATGATCTCCAAGTGTCTTTTGTCGCAAATCAAATCAATTCCGATGTAGGCATTTGAGGAATAACGGGAATCCGGAAGTCTGTTCTAGGTGATGTCAAAGACAAGCATCAAGTGGTCCACTCTATTTATGCTCGATTCCATATCGTGGCGTCAGCAAACTGCGATTTTTTTAGCCAACCGTCCACATGTAACAACATTAACAATTGACGACTTACCTCCAATGCAAGTGACCAGTACAGTTGAATCTACAAGCCTTGATAAACCTCTTCAAAGTCGCTCCATCATTGGACACGCATCCATGCCTCTTCATGAGCCTTTCGGCGCATTTCTCAAAATCCATCACGGAACATCGGAGTAAAATCACAGCGGCATCCATGGCCTCCTGCGTATCTGTATCACCAATCTCACTGAAGATCAGTGGAACCAAGGAGTCGACTTCGACACAGCAATCGACATATTAGGAAGTTGGTCAGCCAGAATGTTATGTCAGCATTGGCAGATCGACTTGGAAATTCATACCATTTTCTGCTTGGCGGATAGAATGTCGCTTGAGCTTGCAGCGGATATATTAGCGACTGATTTTGCAGAGAATGTGGAATTCTGGGAATACCAACATCCACATGATGTCCACGGTATGGGCCCGGAGCGCCCATAGATCGTCGTCGAACATGATGGCTTCTGGCAGCTCTTCCTCGAATGCGTATCTTGGATTAAACCCTGTCAATGATATAGCAAACACACATGCAGAAAAATCACACACTCGTTGGCCGCAACAAAGAGTCCAAATCCGCATGTCCTCATGCGAAGTCTCCAATATTCCTTCACAGATGCGATCTGAGCCCCTTCGCGCATCTCCCGCTCGCGCAAAAGACTCTGCAAATACTTTTGCACCTCATAGAAGAAGGTCTTGCGTTGCTGCTCGGAGAACTTCAGGCGGAGTTCATCGCCAATAACTCGAAAGACTTTGATATCTGGGAACTTTTGCAGCGAAGGTCTCTCTGGGTTGAGGCCGAGGCACCAACCAATGAAGTTTTCGGCGGTCTCACAGTATTCTGCAGCGTCTGAGAGGTTGGATGAAACCGAATCGGAAAGCGAATTGAACTCATGATGGAGGCGAAAATGTTGGATGACAATTTGACAGAGAACAGCTAGGCGGCTAGGGGCGACATATGGCCAACAGCTCGAAGCGAAAAGTCCTAGATCGGCCTGTTTCATCTTCTGGGGCCTCGAGCCGTCTGAAATGAGCCTAATTCCATGCTATCAGTGTACAGATTCCCAACCTTGACGACTAAATAGGCGTTACTCACGTATCAAGGAATTGATCGACTTCGATCCTGAGCTTCGGCAACTGCGGGTGAACCGCCTTTGGCCAGTCTTCGAAGACTTCAGAAAGGTCAGGCACGTGGACTGCCTGCCCTTGGAGTCTGTATATGAGTTCTTGGCGCGAAACCGTTGCCATTCTTACAGATGAGGAAAAAGGGATGGAAAGCAAACTACCTTTCTCAGGAGCAGGATTAAGTAGGGAATTAATAATATGGAAACGCAGTTGGAGGGTTGAAAACTACTTGAAGGTATTGCGAGATGTAGGTGGACCGGAGATGGTACAGTCGACTTGGAAGTTGCATCCCTACGGTAGTATGGTTCCATCCTTTCGTGTGTGAGTGCTCTGGGTGGGCAACGACCTTACTGACCGCACGGCTTTCGGATGATGTTAGGACTCTGCATGGGGGAAGCAACGGCCCATCCGAAATTAGATAGATGAGACATGGAGATTATCAGAGGCCGGAAAGGGGAAGGCAACCGCTCGCCTGCTCCAAGGTGCCTTTTCGCATGTCCAGTTCGGACCCGAAAAGCACGTTCGAAGTGCGATCAGTAATCCAGGTAGATTAGCAGTGCTCCTTGCTGGTTGACAAGATTGTCGAAGGATATTAACCTGTTTGTCACATAAAAGATGGTGGAAGTTGGATTCAAAGTAGTTGTTGGATTTAGAGTCTCAGTCTCTGACCTCACAATTGCGGCGCGTCCATGGAGTCTTGGCGCGTTTCTGTCACGTGCTTCATTCCTAAAATCGGGCATCAAGCGCAAGAAACCGAATTTGATGAAGTGTTCATTTCAAGATACAAAACTACTTTCACTAATGGGTCTTTCCTACTCTTGCTAACCAATCGTTGGCCGATTCGAAATGAAAGCAGGCCAAGCCATTCGTACTCAACCGCAATTCCAAGAGGGCAAGTATCCAGAAGAACACAACGCCAGTAAATCAAATAAGGTATTTCCATCCGAAAGAAGGGGTGTCGCCGAAGGGAGCGGGAGAACATGAACATCGTAGACAACAACTGGTGTCATCTTTTTGGGTAGGACTGATCCGTCTCAACCTATTCGCAACGCCAGAAAGATAATAAGCCTCCCGATTCTAGAGGGATATCGCCGCACCCGCCCAGGAATATAAGAAGGGTATAAATCAAGAGAACAGACCTTTCTTCTTCGACTGTTGGCTCGGATCGACACAGCGAACCAACACACGCTCAAAGTAGCTGCTGGTCTCGCCCTCGATCCGGGCGACGAGGCTGCGGCCGTACAGTTGCCTGTACTTGGCCGCGACAGTGTCCATGTACTGCCTGTTCCAGTGTGGGCGCACGACGGTGATGGTGAGCAGGGACTCTTTGGTGCCTGCGCCGGCCATGGCGCTTTCGATTTGGCGGGCGTCGCTCTCGACGCGGTCAACGGCACGGCCGAGCATGAGGACCAAGGCATCTTCCATGTGACCACTGAAGCGCTTCCTGATGGCTTGTTCGAGAGAGCGGTTGTTCTTGTGCTGGTGCTTGCGGTTGTATGCGTTGTTGACTTCGCGGATCTGGGCGTCAGAGCTCTTTGCAAGGATATGGCAGACGGCACGGCTTGTCTTCTTGACCTCGATACTCTCGTAGAGCTCGTCAGCCTTGCGCTCAATCTCGGGCGGGTTGGGAGGCATGTTGTCCTCGGCGCGATCACAGCGGAGGACCATGAGGAAGAGATCGTCCGTCTTGAAGGAAAGCTCCCCAGATACGGTCTTGACCAAATCCTCGTGGAAGACGCGCTGGTACTCGTTGATGATAGCGCGGAGGTCGGCGTTGGTGCGACCGAGAAGAACGTCGTTAATGATTTTCTCAGAGGTACCAAGACCCTTCGTCGCCTCTTTGACAGCGTAGACATCCATGAGGAGCGGTCCGCGCGCGACAGCAAGGCAGGCTTTCTGATAGTCACCAGAAGTGTCTGACTCAATGTGCGCGACCATATCTTTGTGATAGCGACGATTGTACTCTTGCCGTATGGCAGCCATGGCCATCGGATCTTGAACCGCCGTGAGAGCGCCGACAAGCTTGGGGTCGTCGGTACCAATGCGAGCTACCGAGGAGTGGATGTCTTCCATTATGCGCCCGAGAGTCGCATCCATGGGAGGAGGAGGACGGTTGGCGTCGTAACCATGCGAAGGAGGTCCTGGCGGGGGAGCGCCATATTGACCCGGCTGTGAACAGTCGTCAGAGAGTGTTGATCTTGCAACTGTTGATCTACTTACAGGAGGTGCGCCATAGCCAGGCTGAGGACTCGGAGCTCCCCACTGACCCTGTTGTGGTGGGGGCGCGCCATAACCTGGCTGAGGAGCTCCCCATTGACCTTGTTGTGGTGGAGGAGCGCCATGGGGATGTTGTCCGTACTGTTGTGGAGGAGGCTGTCCCCATCCTTGCTGTGGAGGTGGTTGCTGGCCCCATTGCTGAGGAGGGGGCTGCTGACCCCACTGTTGAGGGGGAGGCTGCTGTCCGTACTGCTGTGGCGGAGGTTGGCCCCATTGCTGCTGTGGAGGAGGGGCGCCGTAGCCTTGTTGTGGGGGAGCTGGTGTGGTGTTAGCTGTGTACAATTGTGACTTGATACGTATGAGCGTTGCTTACGGCCTTGGTTCGGATAACCTCCGTACGGCGGTTGATTGTATGCCATGGTGTTTGCTGTTGTCAATTGCAAGTAGAGGCGCGAAAGTGGGATGTGGACTGAGAAGAGGAAGAGGGGCAAGAAAGAGAAGAGGTAGGAAGAAAGGAAGTAGTCTTATAGCTCCTTACTCAAGCTCGTCACTCGGCCATCCATCGTTACAACCAACTGGGGGCTGAGTCTCTTGGCGGGCGGTGCAATTCTAGAGAGTGGCAGAGAGAGGCAAGGGTTTGCGCTGTCCGGCACCCGGCTTGTGAGCCACATGTTCTGTCACTAAACGAGGCTGAGCACACCAGGCCGCCGTATCTGATGAGACTGCGATCGGAGAAATTGGCCATGTTACGGGCATGTTGTTGTCGCCATCACTATGAAGAAGTTTGGATGCATGACGTCGCACACTTTGGTTCGCATGACTCGTGTCTCTACCTAACCTTCAACCACGCAACCGCCACAACTGTGGCAACACAACCTCCTGTCCGAGCTAACTCCACCTTATCACGAGTACGAGGACATGTCCCCATACTACTGTAAAGCGACAGCAACATCGCTTAAATTACCAGGCAGACATTGTTGATATCAACATGCACAGCCATAGCCCTCAGCGAAGCCCCCTTTTCTCTAATCTAGCAGACATGGGAATCCATCACGTCCAACACTGGGAAGAATCCCAAAGGAATCGACAGCTTCTACTAAGGGATCTTGATGAGAGCAGACCCATCGCAACTACTAACAGACTTCGAATGATGATGTGAAAAGGGGTTTTGTTCATGACTTCTGAGGTTGCGTTCTGATATTTTCATTTGCTAAGCTGACAGCCATTCTGTGGTCCATCTTCCAATTTGTTTCTTCAAGTCCTCCTTTCCTCGAAATATTTACAAATTGAAATATAGCCAATATGTTGCCAAAGTCTCCTTTCATTTTCATTTTAGAGGTCCTCATACAAGCGCAGAATAGCGCGTCTTTGCCCATTTCCTGAACCTCGGACTCTTCGGACTGGGACTTCTAGGATCCATATCTCTCTCCTCAGCATGCTCGATCCTCTCAGGATCAGCAACGAAACGTCGCAGCAGATATTTCGGAGGATGTGATTCTCTTTTCGACCATGCGCCTCTTTTCACGTATTCATCCTTGCCCTTCCCACTATTCTCGACTTTCTCATCACTTTCGACGTCTTTACTCTCATCCTTTTCGAAGTTTTTTCTCTCATCCCTTTCGAGATCTTTACTCTCATCCCCTTTCTTCAATTTCCCACCCTCGTCTTCTGTGACAACCCTTAGAGCCGTCCCTGGCCGATCAAGCGACGGTCGCCAGATCGTTGTCGACGGCCGTCCAGAATACACAGATGCTCGATCGCCATCATCCAGCGAGTCTCGTCCCGCTGCCGAGAAAATTGCTGTCACCTCCGACGACATTGACGGCCGCGGCGCTGCTGTCTCATCTAGGACTACCTTTGCCCGATCTAAGGAAGTTGATGGGCGTCGCGGAAAAGACAACGGCCAATCCCTTTCCCTTTCCACGGATACTCTCCCTAGCGATGTCGAAGGCCTCCGGGCATTTTCAACTTCCACCCGTTCTTTCAGCGGCCAGTTCCTTTCCTTGTCAAGCGACACCCTCCCCATCGACGTCGAGGGTCTCCTCGCGACCTCGCCATCAGGCCTCTCGGGCAACGGACCCTTAGGCGACGGAAGAGCCGGGGGAATATTCAACCCAAACTCAAACCCCATAATCTTCTGTTCCTCCGTCTGCTCCTCTTCTTGACTCTCTTCCTCGTCCTCTTCAACCTCCACCAGCGCCTCTCCACTCCCCACCCTCGGTGCCACCGCTCCAACTATGCCCCCAACGCTCGTCGACGGCCGAACGCTCACCTCGGCCCTCTCCACCACCCGCTCCATCGCCGTCGCCGGCCTGACCGGCCCCTCCTCCCATACCCCCTCATCACCATCCCCGTCACTCGCCGCTCGCCTCACTAACCCAGGACTCCCCGCCGGTCGCTCCAGCAGTGCAAACGTCTTCCTCTTCGCCACACCACCACCCTGTCCCGTCGCCGTCGCCGGACGCTCGTAGTCGTTCGAGACGCGGTGGGGCAGATATCCCCGAGACGACGGTACGGTGAGCGACTGGCTGCGGTCTGGGAACACGGAGCGAGGGAGTGAGTGGGAGGAGCTGGTATGTTTGGCATCGGAAATGGATGAAGAGAGACGGTAGCGATACTGCAAGACTTCCTCGTTGCGGCGCATGAGGGCATTCAGGCGGCATTCTTCGCAGAGGCAGGGGAGCGGGGTTGAGGGGGGGCGTTTGGTAGAAGAAGAGGTGGGGACGGGGATTTTGGAGGCGCGGTGATGTGGCGGGTTTGGTTGTGAGTGTGTGGGGTATGTCTGTTGTTCGGTCTCCGGATCTGCCTTCGTCTTTGTTTCTACCTGAGGCCGACTCTCGGGTTGTGGTATTGAGTGTGTGGGGTATGTCTGTGGTTCGTTTTCTGAGTCTGCCTTTGTCTTTCTTTCAATCTGAGGCTGACTCTCGGGCTGTGGTGGTGCTGGTCTCGCCGGACTTTTCTCTTCCACCGGCGGCGCAGGCGGAGGCCGACTCGGTGGTGGCGGAAAAGCCGCTACTACTTCATGAACCGGTGGCAGTGGATGGGGCACCCGAGTAGGCTGCTTAATAGGCAGTCTAGCTAGGGAAGGCGGGACTCGGGGGAGCGGTTTCGTCGGCGGATCGCACGCATTGCAATCGCACAGGAAATGCGCCAAGAGTCGCGACTTGTCGTCATTCTGATTGATGATGAAAGAGGCTAGGGGGTGGAGGTTTGGCATATTGACTCTCTGCCAGCTTTTTGTGATTGTGAGAACTAGGAACAGAATGACAGCAATTGACGAGAAAGAGTTGGAATGATGGCAATGGGTATGGCTATAGCAGTAAGTAGTTCGCGAGACCGCGAAAAAAACGCGGGGTCATATCAAAACGCAGAAGCACATTCGAGAGGTAGGAGCGCAGCGTAGCACAGATAGCGGGAGATGCGGAGAGGACATCTAGTAATAAAATTAGGGTGGTTGGGTTTGTCTGAAGCCCGGTCCGGGGACAGAAACAGACAAGACCAGGCGACCGGGGACAAGCGTAGAATTATTCGAATGTATTTTGCCCAATCTCAAATAAAGTGAACTGCCCCTACAAGGAAGCAAGAAAGCTAAAGTGGCGCCAGAAGTGGAGGAGACTCACATGAAAGTAGGTGGGGAACCTGGATGGGAGGTTTTAGATAGGGCAACTTACGTGGCGGGTACGGTACGTTGTTGTGTTTGTCTACCTCGTGAGTACCATATAGAAGGAAATATTTCACACGCCTCTGGATGGCGGAAGACGATGAACTGGCAGGAATATCGTGGGGGACGAGAGAGAGTGTGCGGATAGCGGCCCGTGGTTGTGGAGAGTGGTGAAACTTCCCTGGAGCGATCACGGGGATGGATCCCTGGTTATCAGGGGCAACTCCACACCCTCATGACCCATACCGTAGAATAAGCGAGTCCAGATTTCTCGCTAATGATCGTGCTCCGGAGTCCAGGTTTGAAATAGCTTTAAATGAGGCATGCGGAGGTGTTGGTTCCTTTGCTTTCGTTCCGTGCTGCTCATGATCCTTCTGTTCGACGACTGTGATAAGGTGATGGGAGGTACATCCAACGTGCTAGGATTGCGATAGGGAAAGGAGGTAGGCAAAGTCGATGCTGCAACAGCTTGGAGAGAAGATTTTCAGTTCCTGACAAGGTGTAAGTTGTGACAGGCAAGAATTATCTTTTCCTTCCGACCTATCCCGTGGTGCGCCATTCAACATCCATCACGTCTTTTTCCCATTCCATCCATGTCTTCACGGCGTCCAAACCGCTTCACAAATCTTCCTCCAGCTCCCCTCAACTCCATAAGCCTTCGTAAACTTGAGCCTCCCATCGGCTCTTCCAAACAGCTCTTTCATATCCTCAATTGTATGCGATTTTGCATTCATCAGCGTCATCATAACAATATCCGACGTATAAAACTCCTTCATCTCACTATTCGGCACCTCTCCAGGTTCAGGAATTAGACGTTCCGACACCAGAACTCTCGCGCCAGGCTTCAACGCCGGAACCAGGGCCCGCAGAATCTCCACGCTGTACTTGTCGGGCCAGTTGTGGAGAATGAGACTGAGGAGGTAGACATCGGCGTCCTTGACCGGCTGGGGCTTAAAGAAATCATGCTGGATGAAACTAACTCTGTCCTCGAGATCGGACGTCAGTTGGGACTTGTCGATAGCAAGGTCCTCGACAATGAACTTCATCTCCGGGTACTTCTTCGCCAGTGCGATACTCAAATGCCCACCAGCGCCTCCAACATCAACCACAGTCCCTTTCTCAATCAACTGCCACGGATACCCCTGAACGATATTCCTGATATTCTCACTCCCACTCCCCTTCGCAAGCGTCTTCATCCTCGCATTGAACAGCTTCAGCCGCTCCGGATGGCTCTGCAAGAACTTGTAAAAAGGCAACTCGGTCTCATTCGCAAGCGCATGAGCCGTCTGGTTCGGCTCCTGGGACCCTGGCCACCGTTTCATGGCTTTGGCGAGGCTGTGGAGAGCGGGCTGGTTTTCGCTGATGCTCATGCCAACGGAGTTGAAGGCCGCCTCGTCGGTCGCCAGGAGGCGGCTGTCGGCTGTGTGGGCGATGAATCCTTTCTTCGGCTCCCAGAAGAGATGGTTCGTCATCGCGAGGTGCAGAACTCGCATCAGCTGGACAGCGTCCGCGTTGCATTTTTCTGCCAGCTCGCCGTAGGAGATGGATCCTTCGAGTGGGACGGCCTGCGGGATTCGAAAATGGTAGAGTACCTCGAGCACGGTAAGATCAGATCCCTGAGCAGTATACATCAGAACAGCTTCGAACGACTTGGTAATGCGTGCTCGAGGACGGCCTTTCATACCTTGTAAAGAGGCCCATAAATCCTCCCAGTAAGTCCATCCGATCCCTGAACCAGCGCCCCAATGGTCTCGATAGAATCAACCAAAGCCTTCCTGGTCGACTCAAATTCCTGAGGCAAGTCTTTCAAAGTGTCCTCCTGGAACGTCGGCGATTTCCCCACCGCTCCCTCAATGATTTTGGCGTCTTTCAGTATCCGCTCCGCGAGCTCCACCAGCGTCGGTGACTTTGAAGGGTTCTCCATTATCGCAGCGTTTGAGATCTGTTCTATTTGGTCTTTGAATTGAAAAGAAACGATGGACGAAGTCTTTCAGTCGCCGAGTTTCAGCTCCAGCTCGTCCACGCTACTCTCGCTTTTGACTAGCGTTCGTCTTGGTACTCTTCTGCTGAAGTTATCGGTGACCGACAGACCTACCTAATAAAGCGGCATGTATTGCATATTGAGCCTTGGGCATAGGCGGCGCTTTGGGTACTGCTCGAGGGAGTTGGACTCACAAGCCGCACCTGAACACCAGACGGTCCGGATATCTTGCATCCTTTCAAGAGGTAGGTACCTTAAGCAAGTGGATTGACCAGGCGGTTTCCCTGGTCAAGGTCTGTCGAATATTGCAAGCCAAATAACCTTAGTACTATAGAAGCAAGAAACGACCTCTTGAGTCTCTTGCAAATCTCTTAATCAGCATGTCAAAGTCCGTCGCTGAGTGCCGTTGCACGAAATACCCCACGTGCTGCCTCTGGGCGCTAACCGAGATAACCTCTTCCGAGTTTTGTGCTGCGGCCCTGGTGGTGCTGGTGGTGCTGGTGTAAGTGTGGCGCAGCATGCACCGCCACAAATCGCTTCCTCGCCCCAGAGATGGCAATGAAACAAAAAGGAGAACTACCTTATTTTTGCCCTGAGTCCCGTAAAGGCTTTGAGTGATCTCCGATGGGAGTTCAACTCTCTACAAATTAGGTGGCTCGATGTCGAGAGGCAAATTGCACTTCCACAAATCGTAGGTAGTAGTTTCGGCACACAAGTTTCAACAGTGTATCAGAACATGAACGTAGAACAAGACACTAACGGTATCAGATCCATTCTGCATGTATTGCTGATACACAGAATAAATCTCTTGCGATCTATGGTGGATGCTATGCTGACCCGCCTACAATGTACGCGGTAAATAATGACAGGTAGATGAAAGGGAAACGCCTGCCCAGCCGTCCCATCCGGAGCTCCTTGATGACGATGGGTATATCCAAACAGAAAGAAAACAAGCAATGGTACACGAACCCATACTCACTTCCGCCAATGAAGAAGACGTTGACGCGATACCCAGCAAGAAAATCAGCGACTCGGAAGCCCACTCACCATGACCTCTGCCATCATGTCCCAATTTCATACCCTAGCAACACCTCTGTAGAACTCCCCTCCCACCCCCTGTTCCCCGCCGTCGAGATCAAGAACCTACACGTCGGGTCTAGATAAAGCTGACTGACCACGCCTGTCCTATGCCCGGGTACAATCAAAAATGGCACAACCGAGTGCCTCCCCCCGCTCGCCTGCGCCGCCGCCATCTCCTCTTCTCGCTTCAAATCATACAGACGCAAGATATCGTAGCTGGCGCAGATCAAGTGTCGTCCATTCGGCATCGCCCTGACCGCGCTCACGGGGCCGCTGCCGGCGGGGAACTTGAAGGTGCGCGAGGCTTCTCGTAGGCCTTTATGAAGACTGTATTCGTCGACCGAGCCGTTGCGGCGCCCGGCGTAGATGTAGTTGCCGTCGGGAGACCAGCAGGCATTCATGCACCAAGGAGGCACGGAACGTGGCGGGACGATGCGGGCGATGGGGTTGGGCTGGCGGCGGTCCCAAACGCGAAGAACACCGTCGATAGAGGCGTCGAGGAAGGTTGTGTCCGAAGAGGGGGGCTTGTCGTCCGCCGACGTTGTGGTGCTGCCGTTGAGCGTGTTACTGCCTGACGCGCTGTCATCGGAGTGCGGAAGACCGTTTGCTGTGGTATTGTTGGCATCATCGACGCCGTTTGGAAGCGAGTTGGCAAATTTGTTTTCTGCGGCATTGGGTGCGTTAGCAAAAGTGGAGTCTGTAGCTGACTCAGGAGGTTGGACGGGACCGCCGACATCAGCCATGTCTATATCGCCGTCTCCATCCTCCTCTTCTTGTGCCTGGAGCCCATTCGCAATTGCGCGGGAGAAATCATCATCGTCATCCATGCCCAGGGACGGCATTGCTGTCTCAGTGTTCCCGCCATCTTCATCCTCACCGAAAAGAGAACCCATATCTGGCGACCCAATGGCATCTCCGTTTTGAGGACCGCCGTCCATTGGGCTCTCCTGCTTCTGCGAAAGACCGTTCGCGAGTGTGCCATTGGGCAAAGGGCGAGAGGCATTGTTGGAAGAAAAGGTCCCATTCGCCATCGCCAGTCGGTCGAATCCAGCTTCCTCTGGCACAGGTAGTGTCGACATTGGCCGCGCCTCGATGGCAGAGATTTGACTGCCGCTACCACTGAATGTGCGCTTTGAGTGACCAGTATTCAGATCCCAGTCAATAACAGTTTTGTCCCAGCTACCGGACAGCACGGACATCTCATCTTGGGCTAGTGTCAGAACAGAGACAGCGGAAGTGTGTTGGCGGAGGCAGGTTATGCGTGATCCTTCGCTCACTCGAACGGACTGCAAGTTGATCCCTCCTGACTCGAGACCGGAGAGCAGCCATAAGGCTTGGTTGTGAACGGCAAGGGAATACACTGGCGATAGCGCGCCTGATTCCTCGGTGGACCGCTCTGAGCTTTGGACTATATACGAGTTAGCAACATGTGCCGGAAACGCAATGGGTGGGCTGCGGTGTGAAGAAGACTCGAGGGTGACAATTCGACGTAGCCGTTGGTCCCTTTCAATTTTCTTTCGGGCAGAGGAAAGCTTGTAGCCCGGGAAACACTCACCTGAAGACTCCTCCTCATTGGCCCAGTAGCTGAGTAGCACACCTGCCTTCGTCACACTGTCCACAAAGGGGTGCCTTTGAGCCACGGTGAGCATGAGCTTCCCGTTCACAGTGTCTGGCCAGTTGAATTTTCGAATGTAGCCATCTGATCCCCCACTGAATACCCACCGCATGTCGGGGGTTGCTGTGATGGCATTGATGGATGTGCTGTGCGGGGCAGCGATGGTGGGGACGATATCGTAGACAGTGGCGTAAAGTGCTTCTCGTCGGACTGTGGGGCGAAATATGCCATAAGGGAATGCAGTTCGTGGGGACACGACTGGTAGATGATCATCAGTCGCAGAAGCTACGTCGTCGGGCTTCTGGTTTTCGTCTTGGTCTGGATCTTGGTCATGCTCGAGGTCCTGGTCCTGGTCATGGTCTTGGTCCTGATCTTGGTCTTGATCTTGGTCTTGGTCGTCGTCTTCGTCTTCAGCCTCGTCATCCCCATTGTCGTCGTCGCCTGCGTTGTCTACCTCCGCATCGTCTCCTTCGTCAACATCGTCCATATGTTCTTCCGCATCGTTGACAGAGGAAGTCTGCGACTCGTCGTCGTCAGAGTCGAAGCTCGGCATCGTGGTAGATGTTCTGGTGTCGAGATATTGGCATGCAGCTTGCCAGGGCGAACTCGAGGCTTTTACATGCTGAGGGGCCGTTGGATCTGTGAATGCCATGTTGGAGCTCGCAGCCCTACGAGCAAGTTGATGCCAAGACTATCGGAGAAACTGTTTTTCCGATCCGTTCGACTTCACGCGACGCGCCTGCCCAACGTCAACGTCAACAAACCACTTCTGCTTCCACCTCCCTCTCCAGTCACCACCACCACCGCCATCACAACATCATCACAGGACACTCTGAATCCTCTAGCAACATCATCACTGGTACTGTAAGACATTATATATCACGCTCACTATGTCTTTTCTGCGATGCAGATGGACACCTGCATCGCTGCGCAACACGCGGATGCGCTTGCGGGGTGGCTGCATCGTCAACCTGCGCTCACTTCCACACTTCCATCATTGTTCTTAAATTTACTCTCACGACTCCAACTGACACGGCTTCCATGTAGGTGATTGTTTCCGTCCGTGTTGCGAGGAAGCGCTCCTTGCCGGCGCATGCAGCTTCCCGTTGTGTGCCAGATCAAACAGAGCGCGTCGGCGTCGGCTGCCATCACAAAGTTGACACGCACCAACAGATCTGTCGAGCAAAACACCAGGTAGCTCAGTCAACCTCAGTAGCGAGTCGCACCATTGATGTCAATTTTATTCACACAAAACCTGCAGCCCCCACACTCAGTTGTCGCCTTGCCTCGTGTGCTGCGGCTGTTTGAAGTTTCTCCCACCAGAGCACACCTCGCCCACCTCCCATGGTGCCAGTGGCCTTTTTGGGGTCAGTTCGTGCCGAGATGTGTTTTGGCATTTGGTGGTTGCCCTTCCTGCGCCACGCATGCTGCCAGCGATTGCCCTTGAACGTGCCCCGGCCGTCCCTGTGACTGCTGGGCGGATACTTCTCGAGCCATGTATATGTCCTCTTTCTCAGGCATGTGAGTATGGTGCAGTCGCGTTCACGGAGACGTGCTTCCAATTTCCCTCGCACTTGACATTGATGCTGAAACTCAACTCCAAATTAAGCCATCTTGAAGTACTTCCCAAGTACTTCAGGTGGATGCCTGGTCGGGGACGACCGTCGTCTTGTCGGCTTTTTAAAAAATTTAAATTTAAATTTATTATTTTTTAAATCCCGCGTTTGCGGCTTTGCTTGTAAGTCGAGGTCCACGTGAGAGCGCGTTCGGTGGCGAGTGAGGTATGAGGTCGTCGCTTCCTCTCTCGGATAGGAAGTTGGCAGCCTGATGTGAGATCGACACGTAACATTAACTCGTCGCCCCCCCAGTTTTGTGAGAATCTGCGAAACTGCAGATTCTCCATGCCTCCCGTCATGTTTATGAAAATCGGAAAGCCCCACGGAAATTGCCTCTTCGAATTGCCTCTTGAAATTTCCTCTTGGGAATTCCTCTCCTGGAATCTCCTTTGAAAATTCCCTTCCGGAATCTCTCCCCGAACGGGGGATTCCCAATCTCCAAACCACAAATCTTCCCGACGCGGCGTAAGTCAATCGTACTCCAGCTGTTTGCTCACCTGCATGGCATTGAGCTGACTGAGTGCAGCCTCCGTGTGCTGTCAAGCTCACACGGAGGAGGCTCTTCCTCAAAACCAGGAGGAAGGTGCTCTGCGTGGAGATCAGACAGTAGGTACCATCTGGCTTGTTGAGTGCCCATCCTCTGACGCTGTCCCAAGCCTCCGTGTGTGAAAACACACACAAGCACCAAGTGTGAACCGGTGAGTTTGATCTTCCTTGGTCTTTGCTGGTCTTCTTGAGTTGGAACTTCCCACAACAAACACATCTTGTGGTCAAGCTCTTCTCTTGTGCAAGCGGCTGTAACATCTCGACTCGCCACTGTTCCCAGCTTCTGTAGTTCTCAGCTCACAATCTTTGCCATAGCGACGCGGCATCACAATTCCCACTAAGATGGCGAGCTCGGGGCCTGGGAACCCCCAGTACAACTACTACTACGACCCAGTTGAGCCAGGCATGCCAGAAGAGCAGCCCGGCCCCAGGGCTGCTCCGGCACGTTCTGCCAAGAGCCCTGCGGTTCCTCCCCAGGCCGCCGAGAGCCCTCAATCTCCTCTAAAAGCCGACGCCGGCTGTGCTTCTCCTCAGCAACCCACCACAAGCCGCGCCGACACAATCACACCCACCTCTAGCCCCACCGAGCTCAACCGAGCCGACGCAAGCCGGATGGCACCTCCATCCAGTCAGATGAATGCACAGTGGAATGTGGCAGGCAAAGGAACAGGCCAAGCGAGTAGTGAGTTCCGCCCTTGTACTTGAATCATTTGGACTCTACTGACAGCACCACTTCAGACCAAAAGAACAAGGCAGGCCACAGCCAACCCAATCGAGCAGATGCGGAGGAAGAACAAGAGTACAACTCTCACATCCAAGAGCTCCAAGGGCGTACTGCGAAGGCCCAGTCCAGTCAGCACATCCCAACTGGCGCCATCAGACTCGGGAACAGCGAAGTGAGCAAGTACTTCGTCTCCGCTGCGCAGCCCATCAAAGCTGGGCCATGGATCTCGATGCCGGAAATCCCAACCGCGGCGGAGATTCTGGATCACAATGAGGAGGGCCGCCGCCGCACAACCGATGATCCGCCAGCAAGCCTGGAAGTGAATCGCGTGGATGGCCCATGGCCGTCGAAAGAGACCTATCTTTCCAGCCATTACCAACTGCTCCGCGACGACGCGATTCGCCCGCTCCGAGATGCTGTCCAAAAAGTCTTTGAATACCCGGAAGAACAGGAGGCGTGCTTTGCTGGCTCGATTGGAATTTACACAAAGGTCTTCGTCACAGCTGTCACCCTGGCCAACCGTGGCATTGGCGTCCGCGTTACTTTCTCTCTTGCTCGGGCGGGTGTACGGGTTCGATGGGAACAGTCCAAGCGTCTGATCTCTGGCTCCCTGGTCGCCCTCACGCCAGCCACCGACATGTTCAAGACCTCATGCACCATGGCAGTGGTAGCTGCGAGGCCTCTTGATGGTCTGAATCAGGATCCTCCCGAAATCGACCTTTTCTTCGCCCGCGCAGAGGAGATTGAGATCGACCCAGCAAAAGAGTGGGTGATGGTGGAAGACCGGAGCGGATACTTTGAAGCGGAACGACACACTTTACTCGCACTGCAAAAAGTTATGCGGGAGACGTTTCCCTTGCAAGAGCAACTCGTGGATGTCGAAACAGCAGTTGAGGCTCCACTCTACGTTCAAGCAAAGCCAGCCACCGACATGAGTGTGACGTTCGAATCGGAGGCGACTGAATTTCAAAACATGAACATTCTTGAGGAGTGGCAGAAGGATGCTCCTCAGTTGGATGCATCGCAACTTTCTGCCCTGAAGCGGATCCTTACGAAGCGTCTCGCCATCGTCCAAGGTCCACCCGGAACCGGCAAAACGCATGTTTCCATTCAAGCTCTCAAAGTTATGCTTGCGAATATGGTGGACGGCGATCCTCCCATTGTTGTCACATGCCAGACCAATCATGCTCTCGACCAATTCCTTCGTCTCGTGGCCGAATTCGAGCCAAGCTTTGTCCGCCTCGGTGGCCGGACTAAAGACAACGGCATTATCAAGCGACGAACGCTGTTCGAGGTCCGCCAGGAATCTGGGGTTCACTCCAAGGTTGTGGGAGGCAAGAAGAGACCCGCTATGGCCGAGATGAAGAGGCTATCATCGTCAATGACCTCTCTTCTTAGTCCAATGACCAAAGGGGAATTCTTCAAACTAGAAGCCTTGGAGCGACTCAACCTTTTGACCCCAGAACAGGCGCAGTCAATTGCTGAGGGTGACAAAGAATGGGTTACCCATGACTCGAAAGATGTTGATCCACTGTTGACATGGGGCCGCGCCAAACTTGACACAACACCCAAGTATCAAAAGGACGATTTCGGTTTCGCTTTCGAAGAAGTGGAGGACGACTACGAGGAGTTGATAGAAGCCGAAGCCGAAGCAGTTGCCCAAGACGATGATGACATTGAAGCCCTCAAGGGTGTGGCAATCGGTATCGCTGAGCATTACGTGCCACAGAAAGTCATTCCTATGACCGAGCAAGAGATTGAGGCACTGTTGAAGAAGAACTCGAATATGTGGCGAATTCCGGGGAACAAGCGATCAGCGGTGTTCCAACGTCTCCAAGAGAAAGGCAAAGCACTCATTGTTCAATCATTCCGCCGCTACGCAATGCGATACATGGAACTCACCGACAATCGTCGCATCGGTGCTTGGGAAGAGGACACTCTCGTACTGAAGGAGCAGAGAGTCATTGGCATGACTACAACTGGACTCAGCAAATACCGCGCATTGGTCTCGAGTGTCAAGCCCAAGGTGGTTCTTATTGAGGAAGCGGCGGAGACTCTAGAAGCCCCTGTCGTTGCAGCCTGCATGGAATCTCTTGAACATCTCATCCTCGTCGGTGATCATCAGCAGCTCCGGCCCCATTGTCATGTCAAAGAATACGAGGACAGCCCCTTCTTCCTAAATGTTTCACTCTTCGAGCGCATGGTCAAGAATGACGTTGAAATGAGCATGCTCAAGCGACAGCGACGGATGATTCCTGAGATCCGACGATTGCTCAAACCAATCTATGGCAACCTGATCAAAGACCACATGACTGTCAAGGATCTCGAGAAACGACCTCCAATTCATGGCATGGGTCGCATCAACAGCTACTTTTTCACGCACATCTGGCCTGAGGAACAAGACGCTCAGATGTCCTCTTTCAACCGCATGGAAGCTGAGATGGTTGTCAACATGTTCGACTACCTGGTTCTCAATGGCGAAGAAGCCCGCAAGATCACTGTCGTCACTTTCTATCAAGGGCAGCGCAAAGCAATTCTCAAAGGTCTTCGAGCACATCTGAATTTCCGCGGCCAGAGTGTGTTCCACGTCGTCACGGTTGATTCCTACCAAGGCGAAGAGAACGACATCATCCTTCTGTCATTAGTCCGTAGCAACGATTATGACAAGATTGGATTCTTGAGCGTCGACAATCGAGTCTGCGTCGCCCTATCTCGCGCAAAACGGGGTCTCTACATCTTCGGAAATGGCGAACTCCTTGCCAAAGTCAGTCCTACGTGGTCTGAAGTGTGTGGAATCATGGAAGGACCCCCTGCCAAGGCTGAAGATCGACGCATTGGGTACAGGATTCCCGTGGTTTGCCAGATCCATGGCAAAAAGACTTGGCTCGGGGAGCCAGACGACTTCAGCAACATCAATGGCGGTTGCAGCGAACCTTGTCGAGAGATTTTGCCATGCGGACATAGTTGCCAACTCCGATGTCACCCATTTGAAGGTGCTCGCGTCAACTGCAAAGTCAAGCCCTGTGGAAGAGCCTTGTCCTGTGGCCACGAGTGTCAAGAAGAGTGCTGTAACAAGTGCGAGTGTCTGCTCTGTCCAAAGAACAAAAAGCATCCCGCGGACTTGGCGGGTGACGATTCATCGGAGGACGAACTGGACACCAAGCATTTCCAGAGGGCACTGACGCTCGATCCTCCCAGTCATTCAGGATTCACCAATGTCGGGTTCAGACGAGCGACGGCCAATCTTGATCCATCCCCTGGTGCGAACAGTTCGGTCCTCAATCCACATCGCCAACGTGCGTCTCCTGCCAGTTCTTCTTCAAATCCGACCATCAATCAACGTCGCAACCATGCTTCTCCTACGCGCGCCATTGTAACTACGGCGGACTGGCAGCACTTTGCAAATGGCGGCCATCATGCACACGACAAAGCCATCTCTGACGAGAACATCGTGAAGAACCGCAAGGCTGCCGAGAAGGCCATGCTAGCTGCTTCAGCTTCGCGCAGCAGCAACAGCAATCTCGCCTCCCCAAAACCCAAGCTTGTGGCCTCGAAATTGACCCCTGGCGGTGTCACACGCAACACCTATGTGAGCCACTACCCGCCTCCTCGGCCGATGGCTGTCCTTGCTCCCCTAGCGGCTGGCCAGACTCAGCCACGAAGCCGTCCGTCGTCTTCTTCGCATACCGTGAGGCCGTCGTCGAGTCCCCCTACCGACACCACGAATATGGATCCTTTCGCTGCTGGAGCAGAGAAGCCTACCTCACTGCACAACAGAGAAAAGCCAACCAAGGACAAGAAGCAAGACCTCCTCATCGACTTTGACTAGATTCCAGTCTGGCAACCTCTTCCTTCTTCCTGTTACATGCTCTTTGCTTTCACTTACCTCCTTCTAATTTCTGCTTCGATTCTGCGGTGGCTGGGTTCTGGTGCTTACTATGCGGAATGCGGATATCTCTTTATGGCGTAATGGTGTGGATGGGAGGACGTGTGGGTGTGGAAAAGGGAGTGAATAGCTGAGAACAGCATGGCGGTTTCTTTTCTTTTGTTATGGGAGTTCTCCTGTTTCCTCTGGCATGTTATGGCTATCAATCGGTTGAAGTGAAGATGCAGTGAGTGGGCTGGCTAGGTAGCTAGCTAGTGCTAGAGATATAAAAGTGGCTTTTCTTGCAACGACCGAGCAGAGACTGGAAGATGATGGTGTGCTTCAGTCAATCAACTCAAGGCGCATTAGTGCCTTTCACAGTTGGCAACTTTGGAGATGGATAGCGCGGCCTCTGAGCGCGGCTTGCAGGAAGTGGAATGGAAGGTCAAGAGGTGGGGATTACGGAGTCACTTCAGAACGAAAATACGGCGCCATATCCAGTTGAAAGATCAGGGAAGAGACGGTAGGATCTATATTGAGTACGCTGAGGGGTTCGTTGAACCACGAAACGACAGGTACCAAAGAGTAGAGGCCGTGAGGTCACTCGGCAAAGACTACAATAGCACTGTTTGCAAACGGTCGGAGGAAGACTGTGGGATGCATTCCGAGGCATCCAAATGATCTTTGCAAACGAAGAATAGCAAGGCCATAGGGTATACCTTGGGGGATTAGCTGGTTCTGGATGGAACAAGCCCGTCAACTGATGGGAAGACAGCACCTTGGGGATTGGATTGATGTCAAGCACGCTGCGTGGCTGCGAGGAAGTGAATGGACAGGGCGAGACATTGCACCAAATGGCCACTCGGGGGTGGATGCGATAGCGCTGTCTGTGATTGAGGGATTGGGAGATGGAGAGGTCCTTGGATATGTCCGAGCATGTCGGACCGCCTGCGGAGGTACGGGATGATAGGAGGCAAGCGGGTGGTCCGAAAGGTCGGGAAAGGAGAAATTGAAGAGCGCCATTCATGGATGAGAAGTTGGGGAACGGTCCGTGGGGGATATCTTGGATACATCGTAGGAGCAAAGGAGCGTGGTGAAAGGATAGACAAAACACAGGATATAGAGAGTCTAAGAAGAGAAACTTTAAAGCGCTACCTACTCCGCCCTTTCTAAAGAGCTTCTTAGAAAAGAGCTTTGAACCAAGCGAGCCTTCCTAAGAAGCATAATCTTAGTAATCTAAGAGGAGAGACTTTTACCCCAGATATCCAGAAACGCAAAACTCTGAGAATCTAAGGATAGAATTCTTTACTCCAGATATCCAGAAATGCAGGATTCTAGGAGTTTAAGGGGGGGAAATTTAAAGCGCTATCTAGATACTCCGCCCTTCCTAGAGAGCTTCTCAGAAGAGAGCCTTCGGTACTTGGTAGAAGATTACTGATGAAAAAATTAGAAAATCAAAGTAAATTTACCAAGTCCCTACCTCTGAGCAGAGTACAAATTTCTGCCAAACTATATAGTTTCAAGAATCTAAGAGAGGAATCTCCAGGGTAGCCTCTCAAAAAGCATATTCTTGGTTATCTAAGGGTAGAAATCTATACTCCAGATATCTAAAAACGCAGCATTTGGAGAATCTAAGAAGATGAAGTTTGAAGCACTATCGATTCCGCCCACTCTTATCCACGTACTGTCCTCTACCTACCCTTTTCCGATAGAACCTCCGATCATGTCATCCAACTGTGCGGGAGACATGATTTCAGATATCTAAGTAACGAATCCTTACTCGAGGTGTCTAAGGGAGCCTCAATCTTACTTATCCAACTAGGAAACCTTTAGTCTAGATGTTCGAGAAGGATCGATTGTATATATCTAAGTATAACATTATCAGAGACTCCGTGTACTCAGCCCGTCCTGGAGAGCTCCACAGGTAATAAGAACGCTGGTTGCCCGGCTCCGAGGTCCCTCTCTTATCCATCATCCCTCATCCACGGTATCCAGACGCGAAGAAGTGGCACAAGAATCGACAAGAAGTGCGGGCTACGGAGGGACTCTTGGTTTTGGAGATTCAAGATCGAATTTACCAGTTCCTTGTGGCATGCTGTCGAGAAATTTTCTCGGATGTGTCTATGGATGTCCTTTCGGATAAGTCTGTTGAGGTGCAACCGGAACCGCGGTCTGTGTCTCTGCCAATCAAGGACCAGACAATGCTTTCAAAGGCAATTGAGGCACCGTATCGAGTGCCGGCGCAAATGGACCTGGACCGGCTGGAAGGTATGGTTGCGGCGAAGTTGTCAGCGGCGAAGGATCATTTCTGGTCGTTGAGAGAGGATCCGGGGTATTTCGCCGAGACGCTTCTGCAGTGGAGGGAGCATCGGACGCCGACAACCGTCACCCCAGAAGACCCTGACATTCCTTGGCGTGGAAATCCCGAACAGGAGGCTATATCTTGGGATGTTTGCCTCAGGAATGTTGTAGCGACTGCCTTGGATAGGGTAAATGAATGGACGCCTGTTCTGGATCAGATCAGAGCTTTGCAGCGGCGGCAGGAGCAGCACAAAGGCGCTATTGCGTATGAGAAGGATCTTCCGGAGGAGCTTGCGTGGGCATTTCACAAGATCATCCACGCCTTCGAGGTAAAGGCATTCGAAGTCATTGGCCGTGCGGCTTTGGATTTTATGGCATCTCCCCCAATGCGACCATACGTGGACCGTATTCCTGCTCCTGAGGAAGGCCCCAGCAAGTTCTATTTCAGTTGGAAAGATCCTAGACTCCTCCCGCGGGGCAAGGCGAGGAACCATCTATTCACTCTTGTCGCCACGCTGGAAGACGATGAGAAACGGGACTTCGCTGGCTTGAATCTTCTCGTGGCCGAATGGGAGCGGCACGTCGACAGTAATCCAGGCATGAAGGCATTGATATCTTCCTGGGTCGCTGGAGGCATGGCAGATCTCTCGGTTTACGCACATATCATGCATCAAATCTATATGTATCAGCCGTGGGCCGCTACGTTTGATACGATGATGACGGCCGAGGAGAAGGTGGAGGCAAAGCTCGAGTACATTGCGCGGGCGGACAAGTTGGTTACGACGTGTTTGCCTGCAAGTTTAGGAGAGGTGCTGAGGGCTTTGGGCGAACCTTCAGACGGAAATTTCTACTACCCCGTGGACAAGACTCGGAACCGCGAGACCACAGAGGCGATGCGGGCCGCGGAGCAGAACCTTGGGGTTTTCTGGTGCGCGGTAGACGAAGAGTTGGCTAAGCAGGGTCAGCTTCTTCCAGATCTCATGAGGCTTCTCACCGACCAGGTGCCGCAGCGGACGCCGGTGTGGTCCGAGAAGGGCTTCGATATGAAAGAGTTCTTGGAACCTCTCTCAGACATGGCTCAGAAGGAAGCAGAAGGCAGTATTGGCATGGGGGAGCTTTGGGGACCACTATCTGACATCCACGCCGAGCTTGGACAGAGGAATAGGCATACGGTCCGGCAAAAGATTCAGGTCGACGATCGTGCGCTCCAGGTCTTCAAAACGGTTTTCTTCAACCCCGACGAGCACTCGGAGCCAGGTAGCATAGCTTGGCCAGACTTCGTACATGCGATGGAAGAGGTCGGGTTTCGCGCTGAGAAGCAGTACGCCTGTGCTTGGTACTTTTCACGGGTTTTGGAGAGCATCGTGTTGCAAGACCCACATCCGTTGGAAAAGATGCCATATGCCATGGCAAGGAGGTATGGGATGAGGTTGATGAGGGCGTTTGGGTCGGAGCGTGCGACATTTGCCGGCAAATGAGTGGATTCAGGGGCTTCACCATTCAGGAAAAGCTGTAGTTTGTAGAAAGGTCCGGGATCAATTCGATATTCTTATCATTCTCGGTCTCTGGGGATTGGCTAGTAGTGCCTGGTAGGAAGTGAAGGTCGAGATTCTAGCTGTTAGTAATCAATCTTTCCTACATCTACTGAACTTGATTCTCGGGGAGCTTTGCCATCTAGTAAAGGCTGTGGTTCCTGGATACATCCGGGATTAATCTGAGCGTCACAACACCCCTTGGGCCCCGAGGATTGGCTAGTAGTGCCTGGTAGGCAGTGAAGGTCGAGATTCTAGTTATTGGTAATCAATCTTTCCTATATCCACTGCACGATTATCGAGAGCTCTGCCGTCTAGTAAGGGCTTTGGTTCCTGGATACCTCCGGGATTAACCTAAGAGTCTCAAATTCCCTTAGGCTCCGAGGATTGGCTACTAGTGCCAGGTAGGTATGGAAGGCCGAAATTCTATTTGTTGGTGATTAATATTTTTTACCTCTACGGAACTTATCTTCTCGGAGTGTACCACCGTCTAAGAAATGCTGTAGTTCCTAGATACCTCCGGGATTGATTTGAGAGTCTCAATCACCCTTGGCCTCCGAGGATTGGCTAGTGGCGCCTGGTGGGTAGTGAAGGTCAAGATTCTAGTTCTTGTCAAGTAACCTTTCCTACATCTATCGAACGTTTTTTTTATCGGGGAGCTCTGCCATCTGGTATACGCTGTAGTTCCTGGATACCTGCGGGATTAATCCGACAGTCTCAATCATTCTTGGTCACTGGGGATTGACAAGTAGTACCTAGGCCGTGAAAATCGAGATCCTGGTGATTAGCACTTGATCTTTCTTATTCCCATTGAACTTATCTTCTCGGAGAGATTCTGAGAGGGCTTCAATGGCGGTGTGGCAAGAAGCGACTGTAATCTTTTATTGCAAAACTGGAGAAGAAAAGGTCTGAGGACCTGACGAGTCTAGATACAAGAGGCGCGCACCGTGCGCGCCAAGAGGTCAACACAAACACATTTCCTGAATAGGCAAAGGGGCCAGCCACAGGCTGAAAACCATCACAGATTCTACTTTATAGTAAAGGCTGATGTTCCTATGCACCTCTAGGATGAATCCGAGAGTCTTTATCATTCTCGGTCTCCAGGGATTGGCTAGCAATACCCATGCGGTGAAGGTTGAGATTCTGGTCGTTGTTGATCTGCCTTACACTCACCACACTTCTTTATTCCAAAGAAAGCTCCACCATTTAATTAAAGTTGTAGTTCCTCGGCACCTCCTGGATCAATTCAAGAGTCTCTTTCATTCTTGGTCACCAGGAATTGGCTTGTGGTACCTGGACAGTGAAAGTCGAGGCCGAGTCTAACCGTTAGTAATCGATCTTTCCTGCACCTACAACACCCTTATTTTGTAGAGAAAGCTCCACTATTTAGCATGAGTTGCAGTTCCTCGATACGTCCGGGATTACTGAGATAGATTGTATCATTCCTGGCTACCAAGAGTTGACTAGTCTTGCGTGGTGGGAGTTGAACTCTAATCGTCGTTGATCGATCTTTTTTGATGGAAAATTTGCACCCACCACACAATCATGTTCTAGGGAAAGCTTCGCCATTCAGGAGAGGCTGTTTTTCCTCAAGGCATCCGGGATGGCTCAAAGAGTCTCTTTCGTTCTTGAGTAAACAAGAGTTGGCTGAAGTTACGCGGTGGGAGTCGACTTCTAGTTGTCATTGATCGATCTTTTTATTGGAGATTTTGCACCTGCCACAGTCTTGTATTCCAAGGAAAGCTTCGCCATTCAGGAAATGCTGTATTTCTTAGAGACCTCCGGGATAAATCTGAGAGTCGCAACGCTTCATGGATACCAACGGTTGGCTTATATTGCGCGGTAAGAGTTGAGAGTCTGGTCGTTATCAATCAATCTTATTTTACCGATTTCTTCCACCCACCACACTCCCATACTCTGGGGAGAACACTATACTTTGTAGCCAAGTCTGAATATCCTCGAGACATTTTCTGAGTCTCACTTCTACTTGAGGAACAGTTTGTTCTGCGCAGGAGAAGTCGGGAGATTTTTCATCGTTGATGCACGTTTTCCGGTGAGTTCCAGGTTCATGTGCCCACCATGCCTTACGAAACGGCATCGTCCCGCATGAGGTCTGCAATGAAGCTTAATGGACTGAGCTTTGTTGATGCGATGGGGTTGGTATTTTGAGAATTTATAGCTACCTAGATATAGTGATGCTTCCGTTGACAGTCACGGTTGAGGAGTGGAGGCAGACGTGCAAGACTTCGCCAGACACGTGCCGATCCACGCGAAGAGTTCCCAGGGATTATCTAGGAGCTTGTTCTTTTCTGAACTTCGAAGAATTGGCACCGTATTACTCCCCAGGAGACAGGTAGACATTGAGGTTCACGGTACTCAGTCGTTGCTTAGGTAGGTAGTTTGATGTCGTTGAATTTGTGCACCTTTTCGTGGAGTTGGCATTCCAGGCATTAGCCACAACACAACAGCCGCAGCGCAAGACGGTTGGAAGCATCGTTCCAGCGATAATGCCTGAAGCATGGAGTAAACAAGGAGTAAACACGTGTACTCCGTATACAGCATGTATTCGATTTGTCGGTGGTGGCCTTGGCTGCAAATGAAAAGGTCATCCCAACGCCACCAATCACACAACGTCATCCCTCAACCCCCTCCAAATCTGTCACCATCTGCGCTCACCAACCCCCGAACCTCGAACAACCAGTTCCCCCATCTACCCAACCGCCAACACGCGTGGGCCGTCAACCGACAAAGCGTTGCAATGCTGCAGCCAGAGCTTTAAGTCTCGTGTGCTCCCGCTGCGATATGTAACGTCTCCTTTTCCCGCAGAGTCAAGCCGGGTTCCCCTTTTTGTCCACTTCTTCGTCTTCGTATTTTCTTTGGCCAAGCATTTCAAAGTCTCAAGATGCGTCCTTTTACTCATCTCGTCCCCGTGGCGCTGCTTCTCTTCACCACCCTCCCGTCCGCCGTGACGTCCGTCAACATCGTCCTCTCCAACGACGACGGATGGGCCGAACTCAATGTCCGTCAGTTCTACAAATCGCTGACCAGTGCGGGACAGAGCGTAGTTCTCTCCGCGCCAGCTATCGACCAGTCCGGCCGCAGTATGTCCTGACCCCAATCGAAGAAACACCTCACATTGTACCGTCACGTGACTCTACTGAATTCCCCCATACTCTATCCCCACTAACAATGAATTCGTCATGAAGGCTCCCTCGACGCACCCCCACAGCCCTTAAACCAGCCCTGCCAGTTCAACTCTTGCCCGAAAGGCAGCCCCGCAACCGGCTCCAATGCCACCGAGCCCCGCTACAACTACGTCAACTCCTACCCTGTGACCGCCATCCGATACGGCATTTCAGTAGTCGCGCCAAAATTCTTCAAAGCTGTGCCGGATCTCGCAGTTGCGGGTCCAAACGTTGGCGCAAATGTCGGGGCTGCGGCGCTGATTTCGGGGACCGTGGGCGCAGCGACCGAGGCGGCGAAGCAGAGGATTCCGAGTATTGCGTTTAGTGGGACGAGTGGGAAGCCGACGGCTTGGAATGCGAAGGCGGATAGCTACAATTTGATGTGAGAACATTCGTTTCCCGTCCCTGTCGTTCATTATGTCCTTTTCAAGACAAGAGCTGACGGAACAGATACTCGGACCTCGCTACAAATGTTACGACGACTCTCATCAAGTCGGCAAAACCATACCTCCCAAACAACGCTTGGCTAAACGTTAACTTCCCTGCTGTGGACAACAAGTGCGCTAAGACGTCTGACTTCAAGTTCGTCTTGAGTCGAATCTACACGGCTGTTCCTGTCCTGACACCTGCGGATGTTTCAACTTGTGGGAAAACTGGCAGGTACGTAGACTTTGATCATTCATACAGCAATGAAAAATTCCAACCACGTGTAGGCTCCCCAACGAGAGAGATGTCGTAAATACAAAGGGATGCTACGCCAGCATCAGCGTGGGGCTTGCCGATACAAAGCTCGATGCTGATGCTATTACTCAAGCTGCCGTGCTGGCAAAGCTGAAGAGCATCTTGTCATGCTTACCTGCTTGATATTCATTTGCTTTGACTATGAAAGGAAAACTTGGTCATGGTGAGGAACGACCAATGTACGGCGACAAGATGTTACGATGAATATGTCACGTGATCACTACCTGTTCCACCTACAAATTCTCCTCGTATCTATATCTGTACATATATAAAGTCATAGTCGTTTTGCTCACCATCATGTTCAGCAAACAAGTTATCTCTTCGCCCTAACAGTACATAACCGCCAGGAATACTCGATGTCGACTCCTGGCTCCGACCACGGCCAGGGGTAGCCCTAACCGAATCTCACTCCACAAAGCAAGCATAATACGACACTTATCCCAGTCCGGCCCCAAAAGAAAACACAGCCTCCACTTTTATCCAATCTTGGATATCAGTTCTGCTCGCTAACGACAAAATATTCTCCAGTTGTGCAGAATGACCTTGCGTTCCTCTAGGGACCTACCCTGTCGAAGGAGTGAGCTTCATGCTGGATGTTACATTTTTGGGATGCAAACTGGGGATAGATTGAAGAAGATTATCGTACAACACCTGTAGATAGAGGGAGATATGCAGAAAGGGGCATTCTTAGGATCTAGGTTTGGAGAGGATGGAGATACAGAGGACAGAGCCAGAGCCAACAACCCAGAGTCCAGAGCCCAGAGTGGAATAGTCCAGCCTCTGAGCTGCACTGAATAAGAGCTGTTCCAAGCATAGGTAACTCCTGGACTCTATAAAATAGCAATCGAGTCCTTTCCACATTCCCAATTCCTATCGTCACTTCCCACCATACCTGCACACCTGCACACCTCCATGTTTCCCGATCATCCAGATTTTCTATCTCGAAGACCCATCAAACCAGTTTTCTATGAACATGTTATCAGCACATCTCCTGCTCCTCCAACTCTCCACAATCCTCTTCTCTGCACCAACAAACACAGCAGCAATCCCTCTCCCAATTCCAATCCCAATCACTATCCCGATCACTATCCCGATCACTATCCCGATCACTATCCCGATCTGTCTTTCCCCCTCCCGAGCCCCAAGTGGTAATACCGTTCTTCTGAGGAACATACCTTTCTTGAATTCCGCAAATACAAACCATCGTTCAAGCTCCAATTCCAACTCCGATCCCCTCCAGCTCTGCCTAAAGCCTTACAGTCGCTACCAGAGACCAAAAGTCTACATCCGCCTCCCGATCAATCTTGCAAACCCAACACAAGGCGAAAACGAATCCGATACCAGAACGGAAGTTGATGTATTTTCGATTCCACACAACTATGACCTGGAAGATGAAGATGAAGTTGAAGGAGTAAGGGCTGGGATTGATGTTGCATCAGCCGACGAGGGACAGGACAATGATGAAGATGAAGATGATATTGTGGAGTTGAACAAATTGTACTACCCTTCTTCTGATGAGATGGGTCACCGCAACCGGAACAGCCAAGCCGCCATCTCCGTGCTGGAAGTTCGATAACTTTTGGAGCAGCAGGGAGACCGATAGCTTGAGATATCACAGGAGAACACGAATATAAATCGATTACAAACTTCTTGCCTTTCCACATCTTGTGAATCGAACGCCACGCGTTCATGATGATGAGTGTTGGGGGTTAGTAAAGTTCAAGCTAATTTTATCATCTCCGCCCTTCTTTAGTATCTTCACTTCGCCCCACCAGCTATGAGACTTCGCCTGGGATGGTCCGTCCATTCACCGTTCTGGCCTCACGTGGAGGTGGCCCATCCATTTCCCGTTCCGGCCTCACAATTTTCAACCTCACTGCGCCAATATAAGTACCCTAAAATAAATATCTGTAATAATTCTCAATGGTCTAGGGTGTAGGATATTGAGCACCTTCCGTGACACCTGCCGGCACGTGGTGGATCGCATCCAAACTCTACTTGGAGCACCTGCTGTGGGTTCGATGCCCAGAGCAGGCGTACGCTTAGGTGCCTCTTTTTTTGCCTTTTTCTTTTCTTTTTTTTTAATGGCTTCTTAATGCAATGGTTTGAACGTACGCCTCGGTTTGGGGATGTTTGAGATGGATACTGTGAAATACCTGGTGATTGGGTCTCACGATGAAGTTGAGTCGAGACGCTTTCAGTAGCCACGTGACCCGGACATATATATACTGCGTCCCTCAACTCCTTACCTTTCCATCCCTCTAACTACCGCAACAACTCTCTACCCTATTGCCCATCGCTCATTCCCCTCCTAATTCCCTTCTCCCACAGGAGACTTACCGCACGAACCACAGTCTCGATTAGTATATGAAAGAGCTCCGACTACTTGCTCGTCCCCTTCCGGCTAGGCACACACTTTCTGTCACGTAATGCACACGTGACGTGAATATAGTTTGGGGAAGCGATGCACCTACCCAGGTGGGTATCGTACTGTGATATGCTATTCCAGAGTCGTTAAGATAGAGGAAACTGAACTGTACTACCCCGTGCTAATCTGGTTGATCGTACCCTATATTCTTCCAGTCGTACATCATTCCCTTTTGAAGCTTGGAATATTTACTTCTTATATATACACTCTCTACCTATGGAATGTATCCCCTTCGTAAAGTTAATCTTCAGTATAATATCAGCTTATATCCTTCTTCCTCCCTTAAGGCTATACTAAACTTAGCTGCTTATGATTCACAGATCCAGGCGAGGCTATGCGATGATCTCTTTTCTCTTAAAGAATCCGATCTCAAATTGCAGTACCCGCAAAAGTGTGGCGGAAAAGGATGGTGGCCAGAAACTGTTCTACTATTTACGTGACGCAATATCTACCATCTGCCAAATGCCGTTCCACCCTCCTTCATTCCATCCCACCCGAAGGTCACAAAACCTTGAAACCCCTCGTCCTCGCCACTGCCATCCCCACCTCTATCGGCCTCACCGCAACCAACTGCCCTGAATACAGCATCTTCGCATCATTCCCCTTCGCCCCTATCTTCTCGCTCTCCATGCTTTCAAAATCAAAACCTGGCCCTTCCACCAGCTGTGCCGCCTGCGTGAACCCCACCTCCGCAAGCTCGTGCCTATGACAAAGCTGATGCAACACCCATGCCACTTGCAGCACCTGCCCTTCCTCGACAATGTGATCGAAATGGCTGAGGTCGAGGGCGCGCTCGTTGTCGCCGCGCGCGAAGGCGATGAGAAAGCGGTTGCGTTTGGCAGGGTTTATTTGGTCTTTACCAGCGACATTGGCGAGGGAGATGCGGCGAGGGTTGATGGGGAATTGCTGTGGCGATTCGACGACGACGGTGGGATGATCTTTCAAGATGGCTGCGGTGGTGTGTTTGAGGTCGCGCGGGATGTAGTTATCCATACCGATGATGTGATCGGCAACAGAGAGCCAGTCGCCGAGGCCGCCAACGACAAGGATAAGGTTGGTTCCTGAGGTGATCATGGCACGGATGCGGGTAATGAGAGGGGTGATGGGTTCGTTGGGGATGTGGGCATACATGCGGCTGTCGCGGACGAGGAGATTGGTTGCCGAGTTGTCTTCGTCAATGAGGAGGGTGCGGCTGCCGAGTTCAATTGCTTCGCGGAGACTAGAGGCCATGGATGTGAAGCCGCTGGCGTCTTCGGTTGTGAAGCGCTTGGTTGACTTGCCGCCAGGGAGATTGTCTATGAATTGGGTAATGTCTGTTCCGGTGACGCTTCTACCGTCTTCGGCCTTGACGACAGCGGCAGTAGAGTCGGTGACGACGAGCTCGCGGCCGTCGCCAGGGATATGGTCATACACTCCATATTGAATCGCTTCGAGGAGAGTGGACTTTCCGTGGAAACCACCTCCAGTGAGCAGGGTAATACCTCTGGGGATCCCCATCCCAGTGACAGGCCCACCGTTCGGCCGGTCCAACACCACTTCGAAGTTTTGGGGAGACTGAAACGCCACGACTCCATCACTTTCCATTGGTGTAGAGGTAACTCCGGATTTCGTGGAAGGATGGATCCGTTCCCGATGAACGACACCAAACCTCGAGCATCGAGCTGCTGGCGCATCGCATCTTGGTCTTCGACGCTAAGGATATGGCGCTCAAGACGCTGTTGGTACTGGTTGGCAAAGAGAAGCGCACCAGAGGCGATCTCGGGGATAAAGTCGCAGAGCAGCTTGGCAGCGTGTTTCCCCATGATCTCACGGCCGCGGGCAGGAAGACCCACTGTGAACCTCAGTTCAACTGTCCCCTCTTTCAACTTGATGATGCATGAAGACCGCGGCAGAACCTCTTGTTTAGGTGCATTGATGGTAAAATCACCCCCTTTTGGCTCTTGCCACCGTCCAGTTGACTGTGACTTGTCGTAGGACTTGTCCGAAATGATATCCCCCGCGCGTCTGGAAATGTAATCCGTCAAAGCCACACGGCGAATGCGCTTCTGATATAACTCGGTGGGAATTCCCGTGTCTTCCTGGTAGAGCATTAGCAAGACGTATTACAGCTAAACTTGGCTGGTTTAGTGGCTGAGCGATGGCTGAGCGACAGGCGTTCTCACCAGCTTCATGACAGCCCGTACGCTGGATGGAGGAGCATAGGGATCTTGCTGGACGTGATCCACGACAAGTGTCAGTGGAGGGCCTTTTAGTTCCCATTTGATGCCAACTAAGACTTCGGTGGGCATGATGCCTCAGTAAATATGTAGTTGAGCAGATATAGCATACCGAGTTGCTTGTAAGCGGCTGTCGGGTGAGGGGATGGTCAGCAATGTTTGCTCAAAATATCCTCCATAGGAGTTCAATGGGAAAAAACGGCGGGCTTACCATAGCTGTAACGCTCTATACCCTCCAAAACTTCGTTCAGAGGAGATTCAGAGTTGGGACCAAGGCAACCACTCCAGTCCTTCTTCGTGGCGAAGACAATATGATTACCACGTCCGCGTCCTGAGCCGCGGCGACCTTTTCCAATGGCATAGCCTGCTCGCCCTAACTTAATCGGAACTGTAAAAAGGATATATGTATTCCAGTAGGAAGCCCTCTCACCCCTCATGTTGACAGGCCTAAAAGTTTGGAGACTCTTTCTTCGCAAAATTGGGGGTTGAGTGAGAGAAGTAATTGAAGAAGATGAAGCTGAGGTAGAGAACGGAGAGCATCTATTACGATGGACTGGCGAATGTTGAACGGGAAGTGATAGTGGAGATGACGCGCGAGAACGCGCCATAACGTGTATTCGGAAGATGGGTTGCATGTTCGCGCGGATCAAGAGCTTCTGCATTTTTGCTTTTTCTGCTAGGCATAGTTAGACATTTGCAGAGAGAAGCGTATTCGGGATTCTATCAGTCGGGTGTTTTGACATGATGGGGTTATTTTGGTATTGCGGAGGGAGAGCAAAGGCAGACGGGAGTCACGGGAGGGCCAAGGACGAGACGTTAAGGACCATCCCCTATTCCAAGCGCGCCCCGGGATAAACGCGGGCAGGCGGCTCCGGGGCTGGCGCAGGCGGAGGCCGAAAATCTTCAAGGCCGAAGCCGAAGCCGTATTTCAGCTGCGTCTGCATCTGCGTCCGCGTCCACACGCCGTACATGGATTATTATCAGAAGAACTCGACACTACTGCACCACCAGCAACCGCAAGTCCAACCCCGTCCCTCCCTGCACCAGTCCTCGTGGGGTCCTCCGTCCGCCAGCCAGCAGCATCTCCGCCCCGCCCACCACCACCAGCACCAGGCCCCCCTCCCCTCCGCAACCGCGTCGTACCCGCATCATGGCTCCCCATTGACCAGCCTGCCGCCAGGAACCACAAGCAGTAGTAGTCCCAGCGACAGCGGGGGCATGATGCAGCCACAGCGAGGTGAGTGAACAAGTACAAAGTGACAAGGCTCGCTGCTCGCTCCTCGCCCAATCGCGCTCTCCTCCGCCGCCGCGTCTTGTGTTCGGAAGGCTGACTATCTTCCTCTCTTTCACCGCAGGCCCACCCACCAGTAACCCATATACCGCCGGCGCACCGTACGCGCAGGGAATGGCTGCTCTCCAATACAATGTGACACCACCGCACAGCTCAACGCCCGAGGCGCTGAGGGCACAAGGAGGTGGTGTGCTACCGGGACCCGTACTCCCACCACAGCAGCAGCAGCATTTCCAGCAGCAGCAACAACACCAGCTTCAGCAGCAGCAGCACAATACCCCATCCCAACAAGGGGTCCTGTCTCAGCCCTCGAGTACCAATGCTACGCCAACGCAATCCAAGTCCGCACACCCGCTCCCTCCACCCTCGCCAAACACGCAAAGAGACCAACAGCGCTTTTCTCTCCTCCTCGACATCAACAATGCTCTCCTCAAAGAAGTAGTCCAACACCAAGAATCCGGTCGCAGCGGCCTCCCGCAGCAACAACCCTCCCAAGACCCTTCAAACCCCGATCCAACAGCAGAAGGCCAGAAGAAGCCCACCCAAGAATCGATAGAGTATGTTTCGACAATCCTCTCAATCTGCTCGAGACAACATGCCCAATTGCACACCTCTAACCCCTCCCAGCTGCCTCCGCCGCCTCCAAGCAAATCTCTCCTACCTCGCCTCAACCGCCGAGCGCCAAAAGCACACTTCCCAAGCCCAACAACCAGCCGCTCCCCTGGGCCCCGCCATCATGTCCTTCCCCAACGCGCCCCAGGGCCTGGGAGAAATGTACGCAAAATTGCAGACACTTTTCCCAGGGTGGAACGGCCAACAACCTGGTGCCGGGGGGCAGGCGATGAAACCGAGTCCGAGTCCGAGTGCTGCTAGCCCGCCGCCGAATATGGGTGGAGGCGGAGGGCAACAAGGAGGAGGAGGAGGATTTCATGGGCAGATGCAGCAGGGACAGATGGGCCAAATAGGTCAAATGCAAGGGCAGCAGGGTGGAGTGCAGGGAATGAACATGCCCGGTATGCCGATGAATATGCCCGGGATGGGAATGGGAATGGGACAGGGTGGAGTGACGTGAGGAGAGGACTCAATGTCCCGTCCTTGAATAGCGTCGACTAGAAAGAGAGGGGATAGAGCCTAGAAACTGTCACTCTTGGTATGGTATTTCCGACCACCGTTTGGATCTACAACGTTTGGTTCATGATCCGAAAAGTCCGATGTCCCTCTAGGTACGGCATCGTCGCAAGCTTTTGCGTCACGGTCATATTTGGTTTGGAACCAAGTCAATGCACCCATAGCATAGGCAGTCAACTGCCCTGAGAGCATCGAATGTACGTAGACCGGTAGACAAATATCAGATTCCCACCTATATACCTAGGTATGTACTTTAGTCAGCTATACTGACCTCCTCGGTCACGTGGTTGAACCTTCGAGCAGACAAGAAAATCTAAGCCAATCCTCAATTCTGAAACCATCCGCGGAGAGTGAGCAGCTCTAAAAATTCAACTTGACTAAGGACACTTGAAAGGTCCCTAGCCCCGCGATCTGATCATGGAGGAGCTTTGCGCATGTCGGGTTGGCTCGAGATCGGAAACTCGATTTTCCCGATGCGCGACAAACATGGGATTTCGATGACGTCGTCGGTGCTGCCATATTTGGCGCGATGAGGGGGATCGAATGTCAGTGACGCGACTGTGGGGGAATCATCGTATAAGTAAAGCTCTTGCCTAGACTTTGTAGTCTTAACACACAATTGATCTACGGATAATTCCAACTCACTCACGACAATCAAAAGGTTAGTTGTTTTACTCTAGTTGCTGAGAACTGGGAGGACTTGGACGATCCTTCTCGATGACTTGAGCTGACCTTTTCGCCTCCTCAGAACTCTCAAAAACCTCAGAATCTACCTGCTCGCCTGCCATACAAATCCCTTAACTCAGACACTCATACCAACTTCCCACCAACCAACCTACAAACATGTCCTCCTTCTCCAACGCCGACACAGGCTCCAAGACCGCCGACCCCTACACGCAGAAGAACGTCGAGGAGCCTTCGCTGAAAGAAAAGGTCGAGGACCTCAATGCTTTTATCGAGCGCTGCAAGTTCTGCATGATGACAACCAAGGCGCCGGGGAATGAGGGATTGCTAGTTAGTCGGTGTATGGCTTTGGCTGCAACTGTATGTTCTTACCGCCCTCCACCAGTCCTTGTTGAAGGTGTACAGCTCTTCAGGCAATCTTGATACTGATACACGTTCGAATCACCAGGAGAACAACGGCATCGACCTCATCTTCCACGCAAACACCGAGTCCGGCAAGACCGACGACCTCAACTCCTCACCTGACACGAACCTGGGATTCCTGACCAGCTCTGGTGAGTGGGCTTCCATCTCGGGCAAAGCGACCATCTCCACGGATCGTGAGGATGTCAAGAAGGTACGATTGTCTATGCTTCTCCCATAATCTTCTTACGCATACATCGTCCTCCCCAACACCTCCATCCATCACACATTTGCGCATAAACACCAACTAACACGCCTTTACTGCAGTACTACACACCCACTCTCCGCGCCTGGCTCGGCGACCTCGATGACGGCACGCATGACGGTTCTGAAAACGACCCGCGCATCTGTCTCATCCGCGTCGAGGCAAAGACGGCACAGTACTCCATCTCGGGCAAGACTTTGCTCGGCAGCGCCGTCGAGGTTGCCAAGGGCGCCGTCACAGGCAAGGCGGCCGCCGTGAATAAGATCAGGCATCTGAGCGAGGCCGAGGTGGCGCAATGGAGGGAGAAGGCGTGAGAGGCCGAGAAGGGCAAGAAGAAGCGTCATGAAAAGGGATGGGAGGAGCGAAAAATTCCATGTGGTTCCACGAGCAGGACCAGCGTGAGAAAACAGGTGTGAAAAGATAAAGAGATTGTAACTCTCTTATCACCCCAAAAAACCATGTTCTACACTGGTATCCAAACACTGGGCATTGAAATATAACCTTGTTTGAGCCGCCCGCTATGCCGATGTCCATAGATTGATTGCTTCGCGAGACTTACGGCGATTCTCGCTTTCGCAAACGGGAGTCCACATTTTCTCCCATTAATTCCATGCCTAGCTCGTCACTCCTCGTATCTCCTTAACAATCCCGTCTGCTCCGTCAACCTTCGTCCTCGATTCCCTCCTCATGAAACCGCATCGTCAACGCGGCCAAAAAGCACGGAATCTCCTTCCTCCCCTCGACCCAAAACTCAATCTCCTGACGAATCTCCCTCGCAAACTCCGAGTTCGGGCCACCGCTAACCTTCATCTCACCCTTCTCGCCATCAAACACGATTGTGTCTTCATCCTCATCGTAGTCCTCCTCGTCTTCTTCACCTTCATCCACCACCATCTCTCCGCGGGCAATGGCTTGTTGACGCTTCGCCGCCCGCCGCTTCTTGGGGTCTGAGAAGAGAGACTTGACGCGCACGCGGCCATTGGGCATGAAGGTGAGCTTCCAACCGAGGATTGAAGCAACGGCTTCGCGGAACTCTGCGCCCTTTGCCGCGAACATCTGCTGCAGGCGGAGTTTTTGCTTTTCCTTCAGTTTGATGGTTTGGTCTTTCTCTTCGAGCTCGGCGCGAGCGCGTTCCAAAGAGGCCAGGGGAACAAAAGGCTGCTGTTGCTGTGCGTTTTGTTGTTGTGCTGCGGTCATCATCTTCTCCGGCGCGGATTCCAGTTGTGCGAGGAGGGCTGTGTTTTCTTCCCTGAGTGCCGCGAGCGTGCTCAGTTTGATCTTTTCGGCATCGGCGGTAGGGTTGCTCTTCAGCTCCAAGACCCTGACGCGGCTGCTCTCTTTCATCTGCTTCAGCTGCGCGGCTTGCGCCCGGTACTCTGCGTCGACGGTCGAGTGGCGCGTTTTGAGCTTGGTGTTCTCATCTTGCAGTTTGCGCAGCTTACGACGGAGTTCGCCGAGGCGTTCATCGTCTGAGTCGTCGTGGGGGCGGCGGCGTTTGAGGGCATTGGGAGTGCCAGAGGTGGTGTCATAGCCTGAGTCGGAGGGTGTTGGCTTAGTTGCTGCAGAGCTGAGCAGGAGTGTGAGGCCTGGGATCGCAGGCTGGCTTGGTTGCTGCGGCTGCTGGGAAGGCTGCTGTTGTTGCAGCTTCTCTTGTTCGTACGACTTGAGCTCTACAGTCAAAGTATCCACTTCTGTCTTGTAGGCGTCTGTAATGGCTTCGAGTTCTTGAATGCGCTTTGCCTTCTCCGAATCAACGCGTTCGGGGTGGAGCTCTTCCTCTTCAATATCCGCATTCTTCAATTGGACGCGCAGATACTCTGCTTCCTTGACCGCGAGAACTTTCTGCCGTTCCAATCTTGCACGGACCTTGCTGTCGGACTGACCACTTCCGTTCTTCAAATTGTCGATTTCGCCGAGCAACTTTGCTTTGGATTCTTCCAGGGCTTTGATATGTTCTTCCTTCGCGTCCAGCTCCGGTTGCATCGCCCCAATCGTCTCGACGCGTGAGAACGACTCGATTCGTTCACGCACGAACGCGCGCGCCATTTCTTCTGGGTTTTCGAATTGCAGATCTCTGGCATCTTTTTGAGTCTGCAGGTACGATATCCACGCAGTTCTCTCATCTTCAAGGTTCTGCTTCCTGATGCGCGCCTCAGACAGGTCCTTGCGTAGATCCTCGAGGCCGTGAACTTTGCTTCTTAGAGACCGAACCTCCTCCTCCGCAACTCGAACGCTTGTGTGCTGCTTGCGGAGTTCCTCAAGTTCAGTCGCCTGGTCGTGGTTGTCAGATTCCAATTCTTTTATGTGTGTGACTTGCTGCGATAGCTGCCGCTTGAGCACAGCTAAATCATCTGCGGCCGCGCCTTCCGATTTCACCTTTAAAACCTGTTCTTCCAGGTTGATGACTTCAGTCTCCTTTGCTGCAAGCTTCTGCTGCGTGTCCTGCAGTGCCGTGACCTTGCTCTGCAGATCTGTTTGCACCTCTTCGAGGCTATCTTGCAGACTCTTGACCTTTGCTTCCATCTCTTTGATCTGGTATTGGGTCTGTCGCTGCACCGACGAGAGTTGGCCTTGCGCATCTTCAACATCTTCCTGCAAGGACTGATTTTCCTCCGACACGGCTCGAAGCTTCTTCTCCGAGCGCAACTTCTCATTCGCGTGGTTGATCTGCTCCTCCTGGAATTCCTGCCTCAGCGACTCAAGCTTCGCGAGCGTGGAATTTCCCTGCGAATGAAGATCTTCGGCTCGAGAGCGTTCCGCTAGAGCGCGCGCTTCGGCGGAGCGAAGGTCAGCCTGGTAGCGTTCAGCCTCAACAGAGCTCTCTTCCTTGAGGGTATTGTAGTCATATTGCAGAGCTTTGAGCTGTGCGCGCAAGTCCTCATCCGATAGGACATTTGTGGATTGTCCAAACTGCGATTGTTGATGCGTCTGGCGGAAGGTGTCTCTCAGGTTGTCCTGTGTGGGTGAGGATGGCCCGCCGCCGGTAATGAAGTCGTAGGATGGCTGTAGGCTCGCCATGACGTTTGGCGGTGGATCGAGGGTGTAGCGTGTTCGAGATGCGATGCGACGTCTGCGAGTTAGAACAAAGACTCAACGATTGAGTATCCCATGTCGTCGTGAGATGTTTCAATATTGAAGATGGCGGAGCAAAGGAAGCGGGAGGTTGCGCCGCGGGTGAATGTTGTGTGTGGAAGAGAAGGCTTGGCGCGAAGAGCTTCGGCATGCCGTGGCTGGCGACACGCTCTCATGTGACCGTCGTCGGCCGGGGGCTTAAGAGGAACGACCTCGAATATATTGAAAGTACCTGGGAATCTCTAAATCCAGCGTCCAATCTGCGGTGCGTCCTTCCATGATCTACTTATGTTTTGCTAAATTACTGTACAGATTAGTCCTTTTTGAAATACGTCAATTTATCAGCCTCCAGCGGGTGCAGAAACTCGTCGGACATATAAGCTGTCTTCCAGGACACATCTTATTGCCACTCGGCGACAGGTTCATATTTTAGGAGCTTCCCCTCCTTCTACTATTGAAGAAATGGCATTCCTAGAAGTGGAGGCTTTTCGGACTGCTTGTCGATTCGATGTCGGATGAGTCCCTTACTGTGAGAGCTTGGTATACATTTTGGCAGTTGCTCCTGTTTTTCACTTGCCCAGAAAGATATCGATTGCACAAGTAGAACATTATCTGCAGCACCACATTTTGTTTGATTGATATGGTCGATAGCAATTCCATCGGCGACATAACTCGCGGGTTGCTACCCATCACATGATAGCATAGACCCCATTAGTCTGCCCTTGATGATCACCCATATCCATGATGGCAAAGATCCCATTAGTTCGCCCATGAACGCCGTCCATATCCATGTTGGCCAAGACCACACCAGTTCGCCCAAGATGGCCACCCGTATCCTTGAACGCCCAAGACATGCGAGCATCAGATGTCAATTCTCCGGAGCCTTGAACACGAACTTGCGGCTGCTGGCACCGAGAAGGCGAGCCAAGCGGATGTTGAAGTGCTCAGCGGCGGAGCGGCTGGCGTCGCGATGGTGGTCGTCCACAGCTAGATTCTCCAAGCGAGCGAGAATGCGGTCGAATTCGCCCTCGATATCATCGTGCCAATCGTGGAACTCATGCACACCTTCACCGGGAGCGACATTCTCGTTGGTTGGCATTTCAGCAGCTGGCAAGTTTGACAAGCGGTTACTAGCTGCTTCAAGAAGCCTAGAGACTGACTCACTTGATGGTGGGAGCACGATAGACGCTAGATTGATCAGATCTTCGTGACCTTCGTTGACGGTTGGGAGACGGATGGCGAGGTTGCTGGAGATGTTTGGAGTTGGTGGCGGGAGGCTGCCGGCAGGTGTGGTGTTGACGGGCGAGGCAATCAAAAGATTGTGTTCGATGTCGTGACTAAGCTGGTCGGTCACGACATTTAGGTCGACTGCACCAAGATCTCCGACAATGCTGCGCGTCGCAGGGGTATTGCGTGGAGGATTGGGGCCCAGTACAGTAGTCGCGTCACTGTTGGCACGGGAGCGACTTTCCACAACCGTCTCCCCGTCGAATGTGGAGTGTTCGGTAGCTGGGAGCATATGTGGATACTCGTTGAGGAGAAGCTGCGGCGAGCAATGCTTCATGTTGTTAGCTTTGAGAAGTGGAGGAAGGGAGACGCGATGCCATGATGTCAACGCGACAGGAGCACTCACGGGATAGGAGAGCCAGGAGGTGCGTAGACACTAGTGGATGGGATGCAGGAGGGCCAATGGCGTATAGATGCTGAACGTTGATGATGTGTGGAAGCAGAGGGCAGAGAGTGGGTTGTTGTTGTCGCGGGGGAGAGACGTGGGGTGAGAAGATGCACCTCACGTTTGTGGAAGCCGCGTCCGGCTGTTTGGTCCGGTGCCGTTTGAGAGGCTCCCTGCCGAGAATTGGAGAGGCATTCCGGAAGCATGGGGAATTGGGGAACTTGGCGTTGGCGATATTTGCCACCATGGAGCATTTGACTGGCACGAACACATGCGGACTCCCTCACGCCTCTCTCGTTACGACAACACTTCTATGGCCCCTGAATGACACATCTGCAGATGGCGTTCGGAAGACTGATGTTGATGAAGGCAGTTCGTGCAGCATCACGCCATGCCCATCTCCATCCCCATGTCCGGCGTGGCTTGACTCCGTAGGGTCGGCGGTGGACCTGGGCCGCTTGGACTGATTGCTCCCTCGCTGGACCTGGTTCTGGCAAGATACTCCTCTTTCTCTCCTTGTTATCCACGGCACAAGATTAAAGTACCCGCCCGCGGCAAAGACGCCCAGCCAAAGAACCAGCTCAGTGCCGTAGATGACCATGCCGAGGACGTCCAGAGTTGGTTGAAAGACAACAGAGATCAAAGAGAAAACATCGCCAGCAGCATCAATACCTATAAAGAGAAAAGATATTCCTCGGACGGTGCGGTGGACATATATATCCCAATAATGGCGGAGTACTCCGGCAGCCAGAAGTACAGCGGCGAGGACGGCCATGAGAGTCAAAGGCCATTCCACGCTGCGAGATATCCCAATCCGGAGGGCAAATACGAGAGCTGCTTCAACGCCTGCCATGATTGCGGCTATAGGAATGACAATCAGCAAGGCCTGGGGAATCGACCAGTTCTATATCCGTCAGTGAATGAGTCGGGGGGAGTGATTGGCGGGCGAACCTTCTCATAATAATTGCACTGGATCCACGTCAAGAGGCTCAAGAAAGTCAAGATCTGAGGCTGTATCCTCAAGGCTACGTTGAAATTCTCAACAATGTTATATACACCCAAAGGTACACCTGCCCACGCCCAGAGCATCATCATTGAGGGTTGGAGCCCTACAGTGTTGTGTCTGCGGTAGTTGATGATAATCTGAGGAACGAGCTAAGACAGCCTCAGTTCCATGCCTGATGCATTTCGGCAACACCACGTCTTACCTGTACAGACCAACATACCTATTTCCCCGAAGTCAGTGAAAGCATGAAGGGGTAGATATGCGCTCTACTCACAGCCCCGAGTGTCCCCAGGACATTCGCAGCTACAGGGACGTCCATGAGTAGCTACAGATCAGGAGCAAACACCTTGATGAGATGTTCATCAGCTCACAATTGGCTGTGAGGGTGCTTTTGCATTGTTCCTTCACATGATCCCAAGAGGCGAGGTGTTGCGGCAAGCGGGAAGTGCCGCGGGCGGCGGCAGGGGGTTCCGCCTTCCGAGTTGCGCGTGGCTTGATCGAGCCCGAGCCTCCCCAGACCCTCCGAGACTTTTTCCACCCACAGTCGAATTGAATCGCAAACTTCCAGACCACAACACACACCCGCCTCCACTTCAGATAAATCCCTCGCCTTCCCTCTCGCCTCGCTTCTTCTTCCTCCAATGACTGGGTCACCCCACTTCTAGCACCGCACCGAGTCTCCCTGCAACAATCCCTCCGTTCACACCTACTCCCTCTTGCTCATCCTCCCCACAGTCAGGCCTACAACCACCAACACACTCCACCATGGCAGCACCCACCGAAGCCGTCAATGGCAGCGCAGCAGATGCACCCAAGAAAGCTCCCGTCGCCAAGCCCGAGAAGCCCGATGAAGAGCAGTACAAGAAAGATCTAGCGCAGGCCGAGAAAGAACACGCGGAAGCCATGTCAAAATTTGTGTGTGCTGTCTCTGATGCGAGCACAAACAAACGCAAGCTAATCAGTTTCCTTCATAGAACGCAGTCAAATCCAAGCTTGATCTCACGAGGCCTTCCAATAAAGACTCGCCAGCCGGGAAACGCCAGCAAGAGCTGCGCGCCGAGCTCTCCAGCATTCGCCAGCAGCAATCCGGCTTCAAGACTGGCCGGACATCGACCATGGAGAAGATCAAGAAGCTGGACGAGGTGCTGAAGGCCAAGGTTGCCGAGCAGAAGGCCGCACGTGGCCAACACAATTTCCAGAGTGTTGAAGAGATCTCGGCCAAAATCCTCGAGCTTCAGAAGCAGGTTGCTATTGGATCTTTGAAGCTCGTTGACGAGAGGAGGGCAAATGACACCATTGGCCAACTGCAGCGACAGAAGAAGGCTTTTGGTGGTCTCGAACAGCAGGAGAAGAACATCCAGGACATCAAGGCCCAGATCGCCGACCTCCGTAAATCGCTCGATGACCCCGAAGCCAAGGCAATCAGTGATAGGTACACCGCCATTGCTAAAGAGCTCGATGGCCTCAAAGCCGAGTCGGACGCCGCCTTCAAGAACATCAACGCCCTCCGCGACGAGCGCACCAAGGCCAACGCTGAGCAGCAAGAGAAGTACACGGCACTCCGGGAAGTCAAAAATAAGTACTATAACTCGCTGCGCGCCTTCAAGGACTACGAATTCGAGGCGAAGAAGCAACGCTTCGAGAAGCAAAAGCAAGAGCGGGAGAAGTACGAGACGGAGCGCCGCAAGGCGACAGCCCAGCAAAAACTGGAAGAGGCCAGTGCGCCCGCCTATCAGAATGAGATTCACATTGCACAGGGCCTCATCCGCTACTTCGATCCAACGTCCGTGGAGGCCAAGGAAGCTACGGGCCCAAGCAAGTTTGCGGCCGCCCCTCAGCGCACTGTTGATAGCAGTGGTATGAAGGGCACCGTCTTGAAGAGCAAGAAGGACGTCGAGGACGACTACTTCGTCGGCACTGGCGGTAAGAAAGGCAAGAAAGGCGCGAAGAAGGGCGGCCCAGCTACGCCTACCGAGAGCAGCGCTCCCGCCAGCGGCAAGTTCAACATGTCGATTGGTATAATCGAGGAGCTCGGCAAGATCGGCCTTGATGCCCCGGGCACGCAAGGTGATGTCCCCGCCGTCCTGCAACAGCTTCGCGACAAGCTCGAGTTCTGGCGTAAGGACCAGGACAGGAAGACCAAGGAGGTTAGTAGTTTTCTCTCCTTCATCTGCACCACCTCGTCCCCTACACCAATTTTTTCTTATCGAAAAGGTCGAGACTAATACAACCTCCATAGAACATCCAAAAGGCCAAGAACGAAATCGAGCGTCTTGAAGCCGCCGGCCCGTCTAAGGAGGAAGGCGCAATGGATAAAGGCACCAAGGTCGCCCAGAAGAACGCCGGTATTAATGGCAAAGCGGATGCGGAGAAGGAGCTTCAGCAGGAGGAGGATGCCGTTAAGGATGTCGCTGAAGAGATGGAGGCAGCTAAAATCGAAGATGCTGACGGCGCTTGAGTTTGGAAATGCGAGTAAAACACGCCGCATTTGCGTTTGGGGATGCGGATGAATTATGCGTCGTTGAGGGTCGATGAATGGATGCGACGTGGGTGTTGGATCGGGCGGAGAGATGGAGTAGAAAAGGCGCATAGGGTTGACAGGCTCGTTCAGCCTACATTTAGGATCTTTCTGGGTTGAAAAAGCCGGGTCGCTTGATCGGCCTCGCCGCGTCTCGCTCAAGGGACTGTGGTTTCTTTTTATCTCTATCTTTTTCATGTAGGACGATTAAAATGGGAATACGATCGCCTTGCTCTTTCCATTCCTTGGGACTGATTCAGTTGTATTCTGGGCTGTGCTCTGTGGATTCGAGGCTCGAGTCATGTGATTCAATGTGGAGATGGCAATGATACCGTAATAGCGAGGCTGGGTCTAGTACCTAGTAGGTAGGTATGCTGTTCCGGTACTTGATACTTCCCTTCTTACTCCAGATTTTGATTCTTTAGGCCTATCTAATAGACAGATACTAATGCTCCAATATTTCTTTAGGGTTCTACTTCAGCAAACCCACATGCAGGACCATCCAAGGGGAATGCCAGGAGCGGGATCTTCACACCCCACACCCACTCTTAACATATCTAGTCTCTAGGGTATTTATACACGAAATCACACTTTTCATTCCCCCCAAACCCACTCCCAGCCCCATAACTCAGTTCTCTCTCCAGCCATAACACGCTGCACATCCCATGGTCTTTATCTTCCTCGCTCTCACAGACTCTTGCCCCCTCCCTCAGGCACAACGCCCCCATCCTCGGTCCCCTCAACCCCCATCGCCCTCTCCCCAGGCAGCACCTCCTCCCCCGTCATCCCGCCTTCATCCTTCTCCCTTACCACCTTCCGCCACCCTAGCTCCTCCCTCGCATCCTTCACAAACTCGATCGTCGGGAAATAGTGCTCGCACTTCTTCAGTGTCGCCACCCAAGGCATATCATCGAAGCTCATGGCTTTCAGCCTGAAATATGTGTTATCAGGGATCTTTGCGGTCTCGCGCAAGAAGGCGGAGAGATCGGGCGTCGCAACGCCGTTGACGTGTGTGATGAAGTTTGTGGGCGCGAGGGGATATTGGTACGCCGGAGAGCCCCGCATGCGACCTGATATGTAGATATCGCTGTGGATTTTCGAGATCTGCTGACGTACGGCGTGGTGGGGACGGTGGAGTATTGCGCCGCAGAAGATGACGACACGGTCGGTCTCGAGGTCTGTGGTTGGGACCGTGGGGACGGTAATAGCAATCTCCTTCTGCTTGCGCACGACGACGGCATCGAGTGTCGCGTTGTTGTATTGGACGTCAAGATGCGCGACACTGGTGACGAGCTTGCCATTGAGGGTGAGAATGACGTCTGATTCGAGAAGGCCGTCGTTATTGCCCGCGTCAACTTTGCGGACAGCGAAGAGTTGGTGACGTTCCGGGTCCTCACGTTCAACGCGCTCGATCCAGGCTTCGCTGACGCCCATGAGTCGCGCTTGCGACATGTGGATCATGTGGATTTCGACGTTGAGGATGCGTAGTTGGGGGACGACGCCTTCTTGGATTTGCTTGAGGATGGGGAGGACCATGGGGGTTGAGAGGCCCAGATGGTACTCCATGTCTTTGCCGCTGCTTCCCGAGCGCTCGCCCAGGTAAGTCAGCCATAAGGCTTGTACCGTGCCGTCTTCGGCTACGAGCACGCCGCTGCCACATTGTGAGGCAAGATTGGTGTCTACGGTGATGGCATCGAGGTTTATTGCTCGGTAGCGAGGGGTGGTCGGACTGGCTGGGATGGCAACAGTAGTAATATCAGTGACAACAGTCTTTCCAATAACCGGGCGGTAGTTCTGATTGAAACCAAAGAAGACCGTCTCTTCTCCTTGTGCTATGTGTGAGGTGGCGAGCTTTGCACTTTTGACAGGTGCCTGCACTAGGCTCGGGTCGTATTGTATGATGGCGTAGTTCTGGAGAGGGTGCATAAACACGACCTTGCCTGCTACTACAATCGAGTCGGCGATAGTGATGACTATGTCACACAGGTCATATGGCACGATTGCCCTGGACACAATTACCAGTCCTTTCTCGGCATTGATGACCAGTCCATGGCCAGTTTTGCGTCCTCTGGGAAAGCCATCGAGCTTGATGGGCATGGTCGAAGAGACCTTGACAAAGCTCTTGATGATCTCGGCCGCGTCAGGGTAGTTTGTACGGGAAATCTGAGTGAAAGAGGCTTTCATAGGAGGATTGGACTCTGGGGCAATGGCGTCTGCAATGTCCGTAAAGTCCCAAAGTCCAGTCACATCGTTCCGGACCGCCATCCTCATTTTTGGTGACCAGTGACGGTCCATGTTGATCACCAGCGTATTCAGAGTATGCAAATCTCGAAGGTGCTTGTAGAGCACAACGACCCTCGACCGATCTAGGCGACGCCAATATTAGAGAGATGCTCATCCTGATAAGGGTATTAACTGACCTGGTATGTTCCTAACGACTTCAATGAAAGTGGCTAGGTCGGGCGTATCCTTGTTGTCAATAGCCTGGACAAGCCAGCCTGATTCGCCGCCATCGTAAAAGCGGAACGATCCAGCGGCCTCGCAGACGTACACCCCGCCCGACTTCAGCGCAACAGCATGCAATCTTGCTTGTTGGTATGACAAGTCATGGAACGATGCGCCAGCAACAGAAACAAAACGGTCTGGGGTAATTGCGTGCAGGTCTCCGACCTCGATGGTGGTTTCGATCTCCTGGCCTTCCCTTTGGACAAGCAGGGTGACCTTGCCCCCAACGCTAGAATCGAGGATGTCGTCGAGGGGAACAAATTTGGTGAGAAGCTCCCCGTTAACTTTGATCAAGACATCGCCCTCCTCCAGTTTGTTATCTGCGGGGCCCTTTGGAAGCACTACTTCGGCACAGAGCATTCCAATCTCTTCAGGGAACATTGCGCGAACTTCCGCTTCCCGGCCGGGAGTGAGGCCTAGCCGACGGCACTCATCAAATGGTTTCAGAAGCCATTGCGTTTGTATGGTACCTCGGGATACGGGCTCGCCTCGTTGGATACATTCAAGTACGCGCAGTGGTCGATCCAGAGGAAGGAAGTAGTCTGTTGCAGCACCATCAGACCTGCCACCAGCCTGAAGTGCAACCGCGTGTCCGTCGATGTTCACAACGGGACTCCCAGAGCTGCCGCCACTTGCGGCCGCAGCAGCCTGGATGTAATTGGTGTCTGATCGTAAGTATCCGAATAGGGGTCAGAGTTTGGCTGGATCGGCTTACTGAAATCACTGTAGCCCTCGCCGTACTCGGGGGCATTCCTGTCCAGGCGACTTATGACACCAGACAGGATACTGAGCTTTTCGCCAGCGTCATTTCCTACTACGCGAATTTCGACACCAATTCCTAGCCTTGTCAGCCATAGCTATCACGGTGTTGTCGGTATGCCACTCACGAGCCAAGTCCGGTCGAAGATTGAGGGGAGCGAGGGGCATGTATCTGATCTTCGTCGGGTCGAAACGGAGGATTCCAAAATCGTGGACAGGGTCACGATAGACTGGGTACACGTCGCACTACAAAGAGGTCAATTGCTGTAGTACCCCAACGTAGTACGGAATTTATTACCTCCTCGTGGTTATCGAACACGCAATAGCCCCAGAAAGGGCCTGCGCCAACGACGTGCTGAAACCTGTCAGATCTGCTCTTTGGCTATCGGACTCTTCCCTTACCCTGTTTGTCATGATGTATCCTTTCTCCGCATCCACAACAAAGCCTGTAGCTTCACTGGCCAAGGCTGGGTCGGTGTCGAAAGAGCACGTCTGACAGAAGTGAATGGAAACCACGCTCTTGATGACCCTCTCCACCGTTGCCTGCCACTCAGCAGAGTCGGCCGGCATTGATGTTATGCGGCTCATCTTCCGGTCATTGGCAATGGGCATGTCGCCGCTGCCATGAGAGCCATTGACAGCCATGTCCGTCTCTTTGACTGGAGTCTCTTGTTCCGATTTCAGCTGCTTCACAGGCCTGTGGTCGCTCGACGCTGCCGGAGGCTGTTTTCTCTTACTGTGGGATGTGCCATTCGTGTTGTCCATGGCGAGGCTGGTGGAGAAAGGATAGCTTTGAGATGGGTGGGATGTGGTTGGTTTCAAAGACAGTGTGGCAGGGCGGATGAGTGGACGGGCAGTGACAGAGGTGCAAAGTCTTGCGACGCGTCGGTAAGTCGGTGGATGCGAAAGGAAGGACGGATAGCGTGGTAGACGAGGCGCAAGAGGAGAGTCAATGATGCTGAGGGTTTGCGTGGGACGAAATGCGGACCTCGCAGCTTGAGTGACCGAGACCTTGAGCATAAGTCAGGGAAAGGATAGTCGCGACAACGACCACGCAATGAAGATGAGGAGAAGCGGACAAAGTGCGAGGAGCGGACAAGATACAACGATATTATGAAGTCGCTGACAGCAGGAGGTCAAAGAGGTTGCTTGCAATAATACCTACCTATGTGCGGTACAGACCTTTTGGGTGTTGCTGACCACCGTACCGCAGCCACTACGGAAGCCAAAGTTGCCACGGAGGGTGGGAGGTTGTACGCCTTTCCCTCAGCTCAACTCCCTCATCTCCAAAGATATCTCCGATTCCTCCTATCCACGGTCTCACATCCGAAAGATCTTCTAGTTACTAGGTATCATATACGACTCCACTAACGTGGAATACTCTACCATGTGACAGCACGACTCAAGGTCCGATGAATCCGTACGCTCCTATGACAGGAGAAAGTATCACATTTCATGTTGATGGCACGAGTTTTTCCTACAATCAAGGACTCAAACCTTGCATATCATTGATTCCTCTATTTTTCCACGTCGAATCTCTTGAGGTCGGAGGTGTCTGATCGAAAATGATCTTGATAGGTTGTTTATTTCCAAGATTCAGGGCTTCCCTTTGGAATATACTATATGGGTTAACACCCTGCCCTGCTGGTCCCAAATATGATCGCAGCGGATATCGGATTTTTACGAGAATCCGCCCATACAACCCGTTTCAGTCAATTAGATGTCTGAAATCTCCCAAAATTTGAATGTTTAGCCCAGTCTCAATTATCATGCCATCCGTATTTGTTGCACATGGAGATATCCATCTGAATACTTTTGTATTGCCGATTGTCCGATTGTCTGGCACCTCAAGTATATAAATGAAGAGTTTGTCCTGGCTTTTCTTCTGATATCTGCTACTTCTGTGGTCACCTTATAAGTCCAGCTGTTCAGTGTTCATCTTTTCGATCAGACCGATCCCTGGGGCTCTCCCACAATACCCTACACTGTTGATTCATATTTTCTCTTAGCTGAATATCAGATTTTTCCTCACGTTCGGATATCCAACAGGCATCAATCGAGTAGACGTTTAAAATTCCGAATATCAAAATCTAGATCCAGTAATAACTGCTACTTCTCTCCGCATCTGTTGCAGATTAGGACGTCTAAGCGAAGACAATTTCCATGTTCGAGTATTTCTCTGATTGAAAGATTCTTTCATTGTTTCCTCTCCTTGAGATGTTGACTACACGCCGGTAACCATTCACACATGATCGGTCTGCTCACCCCTCCACTTGGATCAAACCCTTTGATCAGTGGCTAATTTGCCATCCATGAAACCCCATAAGTGACCCAGATAGAAGAAAGAAATATTGCCCCACAGGACCAAGTCCACTAACAACAACATCTAGACCTCATCTTCATCGCCCTCCTCTTCAGCCTTGGGCTTCTTGCTGGAGACTGTCGACGCCTCCTCTTCATCCTCCTCATCCTTCGCCACAGCGCGCTTCCTGCCGCGCTTTGCAGCAGCCTTCTTAGGACTCTTGGGCGCTTCAGCACCGCTCTCCGCTTGGTCCTCGTCTTTCTTGGTCTTGCGAGTAGTCTTGGGCTTGGAAGCGGTGGCAGCGGGCGCCTTCTTGCCTTTTGCGGGTCAGTCAGCGTACTTGTGTATGCAGGTAGCCGAAGGATTGATGACGTACCAGCACTCGGAGCAGGTTTGGCACCTTCGGTCGTCTTACTCTTCTCGCTGAGCCTCTTCAGATTGTCGAGCATGCGCTCGCAGGCTTTCTTGGTGCGACCCTCTGGAAGCTCGAGCTTCTCCCAGTCGATGGCTGCTCGGCTCTGGGTATAGATCTGCAGGAGGAAGCTGATCTGTGTTACGTACGTCAGTCATGTGGTTGGCGAGAATGCAGCTTCTGCCGGGAAGCTTACCTTGTCCTGTTCACTCCATGCCGCTCTCGAGGAACCACCCACGTCGCCCTTGTTGGATTGGTCTGCCATCTGTTGCAATGTATCAGCAATTGATCCATCAACGAACAAAGAGCGAGATGCGCCGATGGGCTGATGAAGCAGTAGAAGGCACCGTCAATGTGGCCATTTGATAGGCAAGATCATGCTTCAGAGAATGATCCCACAAACATCACAGTCAGCATATCAACACTCACCTTCACTTTTCGTCTGCACAACTTTTGGATACAGTGGAAATTTGAGTGGTGGGGACCTGAACTCACAGCAATCGAGGATGCAAGTGGTGGTGTTTGGAGGAGGTCCAGAGTTGAGTGGTGGGTGGTGGGAGAAAGAAGAGGTGGGTTTTAAGAGAGAGCACCATCAGGATCATGATATCAGCCCTACCATCACCTTTGAGGTCCTGTGACCACATCCTGCAGGTGTCAAGCTTGCCCCAAGGTGGTCATTTGTCTTATTCCGCACTACTGGGTCTCACTGACCTCACTTGAGAAGAGTTCCCATATTGGGTACAATAGTTCCTTGAAACCCGAAACCCCTGAATTGACGGCCAACTGCGCCCGACCATGTCGTGTTGTCGAGCTGCAAAAATGCCACCTCTTTCAATTTAATAAGAGCGAAAGGTTCCGTGTTACTTGGTTCCTTCCGAAGGGCTTTGGGATTCAGATGGTCTGCCAGATGCTACTACAGAAATTCACCAGTCTAGTGGTGACGACCAGCCCCGCCAGGTGCTCTCTTCTTGCGAGACTGGCATAATGACACCTGTGGAGAATTACAAAGACGAGACACTCTTGAATCAATGCCGAAGATCTCTCGCGTGTGAACCTAAGTATCACTGGTCGTGGCATCTTCATAGTTCTTTTCTTTATTGAAGACGAAGATGAGGAAATAGAGGGAAGGGTAATTTCTCATGTTTTGTAACTCACCACCACCACCCGAAAAGTAATTGAAAAGCTGAAAAATTGAAAGAAATAGCAAAACTGAACACCCCTCCCATTAGGGTTTGTCAGAACAGGCTCGCCCGCCTGTTTTTAATCCTCCACTTTTTTTTTGTCATGTCCCCGAAGGGACTCGAGCCCCGGGGTTGTGTGCCCCGGGTTATATAGGGTTTTCTTTTGCACTGTCCCGAGTAGGACTCGAACCCCGGGGGTTATTGCATTGCCCCGGGTTATATAGGATTTAGCCTGGCCGGGGTTAGTGCGGCGGATCCCATGGGAAGGGATCCACTAACCACCAGCGTCCAGCTCACTTGATGGAAGTTTACACTTTTGACTTGGTTATATTGTGCTCAAAATTATTTCTGGTTCTGGTAGTTGCCCTGGGACCGGGGAGCCAGTCCTCCATTTCTGGCCTTCTGCCTACTGTGGGCCATGCTTGTGCGCTCCTCTGAGGACTTCTGTAATTTCTACCTTGGTATCTATACGTCTTCTTCGAACTTTCTAACCAGGAAGCCTTGGCTGCGCATGTAGTCTTTCACTTGCTTGACGGTGTATTCGCCTCTGTGGAACTGTTGATGGAGTATGTCAGCGGACCAAGCTCGAGGAAATGGACAGAATATGAAGGCTCAAAACAACACTCACCATCCCAGCCCCCAAAGCTGCATCAACACCAGTCTTCTGAAAGACCTCGCCAAAGTGGTCTGGCACTCCCGCGCCACTGCTCGCAATAACCGGGACCCCAACACCCGCCTTGACGTCCCTCACCAACTCAAGATCAAACCCGCTATTACTCCCATCTTTGTCAATACAGTTGAGTAGGATCTCTCCACAGCCCATCGCCTCGACCGCCTGCGTCAGTTGTCGCACGTCGATATCGCGGCCCTCGCGCCCGCCCTTGATCGTGCACTGATACCACACGTGCTCCTCGCCATTCGGACCAGGGAAAGCAGTGTGGATGGTGTGGTGCGGAGTATCATCGGCAGAAGCTACGTAGACTCGCTTGGGATCAACCGATACCACAACTGCTTGGTTGCCGTAGGCTCCAGAGATTTGCTCGATGGCAGTCTTGCCGGAAAGCTTCTTCCCATTTTGGAAATACTCTTCGGCCGCGGTTACGGCGTCAGAGCCAATTGAGACCTTATCGGCGCCGGACTTGAAGTAGAGCGTTGCGATGTCGAGGGCAGAGTAGCTCGTTCCATCGACATCGGTCGTGTCACGAATGCCGCCGCCGATTGTCAGCGGTACGAAGACGGTCTTTGATGTCTGCCTTAATATCTCGAGCATGGGCGTATCGGCGACGGGACAGTTGCGGAAGGATGTGATGTTGAGGAAGGTCACTTCGTCAGCGCCTTGCTCGTAGTATTTTTGGGCCATATCAACAGGCTTTCCCAGGTTCCGCACGGCATTGCCGGAGGAAGGATCTTTTTCTCGGACATCGTACTGGTCCCCTTTAGTCACTACGAGGTCGCCTTGGTCATTTGTGCGGACGTCGAGACAGGCGATGATGCGGCGGGTTAGGCCTTCTTGGGAATCAGGTGCTGACGGAGTCGAGGGTAGGGAGGCAGACTTCTGCCCCGTCAAAAACGCCTTTATCACGCGAAGGCCTGCTGCGCCGCTTTTCTCGGGGTGGAATTGGGTTGCAAGGACGTTGTCTTTTGCTATTGCTCCAACGAATTCTTCGTCTCCGTATCGAGCTGTGGCAACACTCCAACCGAGCTTCTCAAAGACCCCTTCTTGGTAGGGTACGGCGTATGAGTGGACGTAGTAGTATTTGCTATCGGGACGCAGGCCATAAAGAGACTCGTTCGTCACACCTTCTTTTGACGAAGTATTGGCGGAATTCCAGCCGATATGTGGGACACTTTTGTCCTGATCATTGAATTTCTTGAGCTTTCCCGGTATTAGTTTGAAACCGTGTACTGCAGGATCTTCTTCTGAGCTCTCAAACAAGGCTTGTAGTCCTACGCAGATGCCCATGAATGGCTTGCCCGATTTAATATGATCACATATTGCTTGAGTGTAGTCTGCCTTTGCGAATTGGGAGAGACAGTGGCCGAAATGGCCTACTCCGGGTAGTATTAGCTTCTATATGTGTAATGGTTAGTTGGATTTGTCCAATCCCTCGTTCAGATTTGGCATAATTGATATACCTCAGCTTTTGGGACGTCGGCGGGCGATTTGATCCATTCCACCGTGTATCCAAGCTTTTCTATAGCATTCACCAAAGACCTAACGTTTCCTGCGACGTAGTCGAGCAGATGGACAGTCGGCATACTGGAATTTTGGCTAGAAGGAGTCAATTGATAGGAGTAGTGAAAAGCTGGGATAGTGGGATGAAATGACTGGGACTGATGCGCGAGTCATGCAGCGCCAAGATATAAAAATTCCATCACCTCAGCCCTATCCACCACACTTTATTCCAACCTCAATCCCCAGATCTATTCGCAATCCCACGCCTATACGGAGTACATTACATTACTTTCACCCCATCTCTTCCTAGCTAACCACCTACAACCTTCGCGATACTTACACCTACACTTCCAACCTACCTTCCTCCCCACATCCAAGAACCTCCTCTCATATACCTAGAAAATGCCCCGCAAACTCAAAGACCACGAACACCGCCTCCTCCGCAAGGTCGACTTCAACACATACGCCAGCGATGGCAATCACCGCGCAGCCGCTATAACCCGCCGCTACGCCATCTCCAAGCCCTCCGACTACCACAGCTACAACCGCCTCTGCGGCTCCTTGCGCCAACTCGCACATAAACTCGCACTCCTGGACCCCGCGGACCCTGTGCGGAGACGGCACGAAGAACTGTTGCTTGAGAAACTGTTCCAGATGGGGATTTTGGGGACCGGAGGAGGTGGGAAGGGGAAATTGAGTGATGTGGAGAATAAGGTTACGGTTTCTGCGATGGCGAGGAGAAGAGTTGGTGTAGTGATGACCAGACTGAGGATGGCGGAGACGGTGCAGGCGGCGAACAAGTTTGTGGAGCAGGGGCATGTGAGGGTGGGGACGGAGGTGGTTACGGACACGGCGTTTTTGGTGACGAGGTATGTTGAGACCCCTTTCTCACGCTTCGAGCGCCCTTGGTCTTTTTGAGCGATGGCGGCTGATGATCTGGTGTGGCAGGAACATGGAAGATTTCGTCACGTGGGTTGATACCTCCAAGATCAGGAGGAACATTGCAAAGTACCGCGACGAACTGGACGATTTCGACTTGCTATAGCCGAGCCGGGACTCGGCATGGAGGTCTCCTTCTGCACTGGCCTTACGGACCATGGCTCCGGCTATCACATGCATAAGATGGCGTTCAGATGGGGACAGAGCATTTGCAATTGTGTCACGGAGTTTTCGGATAGTTGGGGGGCGATCTTACGCGCCGAAGATGAGGACAGATACCCCAAAATCTTGCCTTCCCTGTTTTATGTCAAGAATAACAAATGGCTGCGCATATTGTCTAAATCTTTAGTCGCTGTCCTAATGCAGCATCCTTCCACGAACTTCTCTTTGCCCCAGAAATCATGTTCTCTCAAACCTCTCATACTGCGCTCCCTCCTCCAAAATTACTCTACTTATCCGAGCAAACCTCCGGATGGTCCACACTCGTCAAACACCAACTGGCAACTGGCCACCCGACACTTTGCTCTCTACTCGCCATCACCGCCGCGGCAGGAGCCCCACACTGGTTCGCCGCTATGCGGGTGAAATCCATAAAGTCCTTCCCACTCACACACGAACTGCCTATAAAGCCACCTGCATAATGCGGGTCCTTATCTGCAATCACCACCGCACAGCTACCCCGCTGCGCAATCACGCACCAACTCCCAAGCACTTCGCCGGTATCCGGGCTGTAGTTCTTCCCGTGCGAGAGGCAGTTGGTATCCGGGTCATTGGTGCAGATCTGCGAATTGGCGTCGAGACGCTGGTTTTGGATGATGGAGGAGCCGGCGGTGTAGATGCAGTCGGCCATGTCGGATGCGCCGATGGAGCCGCTCGAGACGCATTTAATGCTGCCATCTAAGTTATCCCAGGAGATGGGTTCGGCGGGGCCGGAGAGGGGAGGCGTGGAGGCTGGGAAGGGGTCATGTTGTGCGCCGGCATCGTTGAGGGGGCGGAGTCCAAGTTGATTGAATTGATAAGGGTTGCCGTTCCACCAGCCTGTGTTTGGGCCATTTTGGATGCATGAATTGATTACTGGGGAGCGGCGTTAGATGGGATGGATTGGGAGAATGCGCTTCGCGTGGGAGAGGCGGTTGACCGAATGGAAAAGAGCGTAAATGGGGAGTGAGTTGACTTACTGTTCTCAGTACTGTCCCAACATTGCTGCCACTGGTCGCCGGTCGAAGGACTCATGCGGTAAATCCAGGCTTCGACACCCCCCTCGAGTGCGACCGAAATTTCACAGCTGTCGCCGTTGTTGCTAGTCTTTATCGCAACAGCGGCAGACGAGATACCAGCTGGGACGGCACATTGATTGTTGCAAACCACTGTAGTCGTGGATCAGTGCCTATATCGAAGAATGAACATTAAAGAGTTGCCTTACCTTCCCGCAATCTATACATCAACCCATTAACATCAATCTCCCCATCCCCGGCGATCAACTTCTCCGGACCTGACGGTGCGTTGTCTTTCTGGCACCCAATCTTCGTTACATCGACTGCAGACGGAGTGGCAGAAGGCGCAGTACTGCTCGAGCTCGAAGAGGAAGAGCTCGGCCTGGCACTAGGCGTATAAACGGGCAAACCACCCAGGATGCCTTGCGCGACGTCTAGGTCGCTGGGAGAGAACGCTGTGTAAGCCGGGGGATCTTCAGGGGAATCGTCGAAGCAGTCGCAGCCTTGCCAGAGGTTGTTGTGGTCTTCGAGCTGTATGTGGTTGCGTTAGTTACTGAAATGTTCGCATCTGATTCTTGAATATGGCTGGTTGCAGTACTTACACCATTGCATTTCATCTCGGTAGCGCCACCGCATTCGCCGCAAGGTAATGTCTGGCTTCCTGAAGGGCACTCATCGTCCGGCTTGCAGTCACAGCCTTTGTTGTCGCCCTAGAGATCGAAGTCAGATCAAGAACACTCTTTCCAAGCCATTCCATGGTCAATCCTCATGCGACGTACAGTAGAGCATTGGTTCTCGTCATTCCCAGCACACCCCTCATCAGAACAGCTCGGCTGTTCATCTTCCACGGGACATTCTTTAGGCTCACACTCACAGTCCTTTTGCGGACCAACAGTGCACTTGTCATCATCACCTCCACTGCAGATCTGCGAACTGCAGGAAGGCTTGTTATCAGGATCGCATTTGTCTTCGCAGGGACAACCGGCATCGAGGCCAATGATGCACCATCCAGCCACTCCGGCGCAGTCGGCACAGTCTCCTAGGTCCGAGGAGCAGAGATGGGTGGGGTTTGGGGTGCCGGGCGAAGGAGGTGGGAAGCCCGGTGGAGGGATGGGGAAGGGGAAGGCGCCGATTGGGATGTCGGAGTCGGAGGACGAGGTGGGGAGAGGGGCTGCTGATGATGTGCTGGAGGATTGGATGGTGGTTGTTGAAGAGCTGTTAGAGAATTGGCGAAGGTAGAGGAGTTTGGAGAGTGGTGTTGGGACTTGGTCGAGCGATGATGCTGGTGATGCGAGGGCGAGGGAGGGGACCGCAAGGGTGCCTATGAGAAAGCGTATCGTTTTCATGTTTTGTGAGAGTAGAAGAGAAGACGAAGAGAGGGAATGAATGAAGAAATGAAGAGAAATGCTTCCAAGAAAACGAAAGCAATTGAATATGAGATGAGGAAAATCGCAACGGAGGTTGGATAGGAAATGGCTTTACATCTACTACTAGTACGCATCTCCGGACGAGTCCATGCCATCGGACGACATGTTCCATCAATATTCAGCACATATTTATAGAAGGATTACCGAATCCAGAGAATGCTAACATTCAAAAACAACTCGTCCGGTGGTGGACGAAATTGCGAGGTGTTTTGTGACCACTGCGCCTCCACTTCCGCCCTGGACCCCACGTCTATACGGCTACCGGGTCCATTTGTACCAGCAAGTCAAGCGAGGACTCATGGAAAAGCAAGGCTGACGAATTGAACGAAGTATTGTGAAGGCTAGAGTTTGTTGAACGTTATTATAATCTCACTATTGCTGAAAGAATCAAATACACAGCCTCGCTGAGTGTTGTACCACAGCAGACTGCGGCCCAGTGTAAGTCTCCCATGTAATACACGATCTCGGAAGATGCCTTTGAACTAACAGTCCAGTCTTGTGACAATGAAAATAAAGGAAGGAAAGAAGAAGAAAAAGGCTGAGACAGGAGGCTGACAGTCGAAGAAAAGACTTCCTCAGCCGGCCCCTGGATGGTCGCTCGTCGTATGCCCGAAATAGGCAATGTGTCCGTGCGCTGTGGACCATCCAACAAATGAGAGATGACAGCTGAACAGCAACATTACCCGTTCTAGCCTGTGGCATCCGTATGCTCAGCTGGCTTGAGAGACGAGAGATTCGTGGTCTAAATACATTCACGAGCTGCTACATCGGCGTTAATGTTCACTGTGCCGGGCGAAGCATGTTATAGACGACCTCGAGAGTCGTCCATAAACTCCAAGTTTCATTCCATTCCCCCGATTTTATCTTTTCTAGTCTCTTCACTAGTTCCCATTTTCAAGATGCGTTCTCTTTTCTTCCTCTCCAATACTCTCGTTCTTTGTTCAAGCATCTTCTCCCACACCAGCGCCTACCTCTACTGGATCGACCAGTCATGCGACGACCTTGGTTTCTCCTCCGCAGTCTCCGAAGCTATAAAGATGGCTTCGAGCGCAAGTAGGCGATTGAATGACCCAAACGATCAAGTGATGCACGATACCTTCGCCGCGGTTTTCAGTACCACCGTCGACGATGCCGAAGCTTTGAACAAAGTCAGAAGTTCGTAGTGCCCATCCGATTCCCCATCCCCTACCTCTATGAAATTCCTCCGCGCCAACGACAATAATGACCCACTCTCTTCCTCAACTAATCATTCCCCCACCGCCAGACATAATGGGAGGCATCTCCACCTACAGCCGCATCCTCAGCGGCGAAGCCGGTCGCCGATCCTCCGACATGCGCATCTACTGCGACCAAAACAAGCGCTGGGCCCTCGTCCCCGACCGCGCCCACGACCCCTCGCCCAACTCGCTCCGCCGCCCGCAGGACCAGTGGTGGTTCGACGCGACCAACAACATGTACTACCGCGGGACGCCCATGTTCCGCGAGCCCGGCGGCAACCCGTCGGGGATCGGGCAGACGTACGTAAAGGTCGGGGCGAATCTCGCAGGTGGCCCGGCGGAGAATGGAAATCGCGCGGCTATGACGATTGGGAGGAAGTTTGCGGGGGCTAGGTTGTTGTCGTTGGAGGATGTGGGGCAGGATAGGGACTTTGGGATGTTGAGTTTGAGGGATACTGTGCTGAATACGCTGTTGAGTGCTACTGTGCTGCATGAGGTGAGTTTTGGTCCTGGCTGGTAGAGGAGAGAGGATGTCTGGAAGGGCCATCGGGTCCCCGCGAGGGAGCAGAATCGTCTTCGATTGAAAGGGGTATTTTCGGATCAACTGCTGACAGTGTCAATCCAGTTCACTCACCATCTCAATTTCGATAGTACGTACCCCTTTTTCCCATTGAAAGCGCCTCTACTCATTTTCACCTCCAGCAACCGACATCTACCCCAGACCCTACGGTTGGTCCGGCGCTTACTCCAAGACTCGTGCCGATGCTCTTGAGAATGCTGAAAACTACAGTAAGCTTCTTTCTCCTTTTCCGTCTTCTCCCACCACATTTGTCAGAACTCAGAACCTCTAACACATTCTCCTTTCTTGCAATAGTGTACATAGGCCTGCTCGCCCGCCTCCTCGATTCGGACATGAGCGGTGGATGGAAGATCGTCGGCGATGGGAATGACCCAGCAACAGGCAACTTATTTCCTGTTCTAGATCCTTTTGCGGATCCTGTTCCCGACTCTGGTTCCGATTCTGATCCTTTTGGCGATCCAAGAGCAAGGAGATGGGTGGCTTAAACGGTGTCCGCAAAAGACTGGAAGCAAACAATGTAGGCTGAATGTAGGCATGAGGAAGACGCTGGTGCTGAGAAATATAGAACGGTGGGTGCTTGAAGACAGGTGGAACTTCATAGAAAGATCGTTTGGAATGGAAAGTTTCAGAGAATTAGAGCTCAGGACGGGGTGGCCATTCTTCGTAAACCTAGCTAGATATACTAGCTCGCATCGAAGTCAAAATGGGACTATCTCGACTGTAAAAACGACGTTTGGTGATGTTGTGGTTCTGGCATCACTATGAATGCGCGGTAGAGCGATGTTAGGTGATATCGAGGCCCTCCAGGAGTCAGAACAAACCCCACAGTGGTCTCCGGGTAACGCTAAAGCCTACTTTGGCTGCTCAGAAGCTATAACTTTGACTGCGTTAGCAAATTCACAGGAGCTGGATTTCTATGCCGAACCTGAGCTATGTCAAGTCCTCCTCTCTTTCTCCTTTTCCTTGAAAAAGGTTCTCAGTACATCCCGTGTCTCACCCACCCCACCGCCCTCTCTCAAACTCCCCTTGATCCACTGCGGCAACTTTGCCCTGATCCTCTCCCCAGCATACCTTCGATCTAACAGCAAAATAGCCGCGTAATCACCTCGATGTCGTATCGCTCTGCCAATAGCCTGATTCACAGCTCTCATGCACACGTTTTCGTAGTATTCTCTTGCGGCGTCTTTCCCCGCTTGCTGTACACTAACGCCATCGGCAGAGGAAGCAGCTTTCTCGGTGATGAATTTGATCTTGGCTTTCCACTCGGCGGAATGGGGATTGGGGAATGGCATACCCACTACTGCTACGCCTCGACCGAGAGAGTCGCTGAAGTTGATACCTTCCGAGAGTGTACCGCCGATGACTGCTAGGAGGAGCGCGCCACGACCGGCGCCGGTGGTAACCGCATTGGTGTATGCAGTAAGGAGGGATTCGGCTTGCGATGGCCCGCTACCGTAGCCACCTGATATCTTTGCTGTTTGCGTCCGGGACTGGACAGTGCGAGATTCGAGGAAGACAGGCTTCGCTGATTGCAGGCTTTCCCAGATGGGTTTTGCGGAGGCTGCCGCGGGTCTTTTCCATTGCTTGACGCATTCATCGAGATAAGCGTAGCTTGGGAAGAAGACAACCACGCCGTCTGGGATAGCGAGACAGAAAGTATGTATCGCTTCTCCGAGTTCTCTGATCTGAAGGTGGTGTCAACGTTACTGACTGGGAAAGGGTGCACAGCATGATTGACTGAAGAACAGATTGGTAACAGTGGAGTGACTGGAGTATGCGATGAAATCAACTCAATCCGCGCTCTACTTACCATCGATGCTGAGTTGCGTTTTTCGAATGTGAAATCAAAAGCTGAGCCATTCAAAGTGCGAGTAACAGGACAGGCTAGCAAGCTGGAAGGCGGAATAACATGTCCGCAGGATAGGGTCATGATACTCTCCGTAGGCAAATACGGAAACAGCTGCTGGGTGTAGTCGCTCATCTGTAGCATTGGTTAGTCTCAGAGTCAAGACCGCAATGGGGAAAGGAGTCCAGAAGGAGAATTGCTAAATTGCTAATTTTCATGGCAGACATACCGGCGACATTGTTCCTCCTGCGAGTACCACTGCCCTTGCTTCTTCTACGATCTCTTTGAAGTGCTGAGTAGGATCAAGGAGCATATACTTCAATCCAATACCGCCGTCTTCCAGCTTGTTGCAGAAAAAGCGGCCCTCGGCTGATGGATTCATCAAAGTCAGCAGGAAACTCTGAATATGCGTCAAGACCGGCGTAGTGGCCTCGGGTCTTTCCGAACGAGAGAGAGCATTTGGTTTATTCGTGAGAGATTGTTCTTTTTGCTGTTGCTCAGAGTGCACAATATACCCATCTACTTTGCGAGCCAGATGACTCTCCTGTAAGTAGCGAGTGAGCTTGTAGAGGTTGATCTGGTCCACGCCTTTACCACCCATAAGATCTCCAGGTCGAACAATGGTATCAGCGGTCCCCCCGGCGGCAATTTTGCTCTGCAAGAATGAGAGGAGCGAATCGAGAAGCCGCACCGTCTGCGTGACATATACTCGATTCTTTCCTTTCAGGCGGTTACGGAATTTCTGGAGGTAGATGCCGAGTTGAGCACGAGAGCGTTCGATTTGAGTCAAGGAGACCGAGACGGAGTACATTGCAGTGATAGCATCCATCAAGTTGTGTGCTTCATCCACAATGACTACATGACCTTTTAGTGAAAGGCCTAGGGCTTCGCGAGCAGACTTCTGAAGCAGTAATGGATATGGCAATGTGACAATCTGAGCGGTAGGTTAGTAGTTCATGGTCGAAATAAAGAAAAGTTCCAGTCCTTACCTCGCAAGGCTTGATCGCCGGTCGAGAAGCATAGTATGGGCATACACCCAACCGCTTGCCTAAATTGCCCAAATCTTCAATGTCCCGGATATCGGCGAGAGCATGATCGCGGAAATCTGCAACAGCGACTTCATTGTCTTTGCTGGGTACGAATGGGCATTTATGCTCAGTTGCGGTCTTGGGCTGTTGAAGCTCCAAGCATCGCTCGTTGATAGCCGACGCATTGCCAAGTTTGTTCACCTTGGGATTGATGCAAAGGTTCTTTCGCGAGCTGAGTGTAAGATGTTTGAACGCCTCCTGGGTTTCCAGCAGTTCGTCGGGACCCTCGGATTCAGGAGTAATTGCAGGTGGCATCTTTACGCGGCGTAGCTCGTTTGCAAATTGAGAGAGTTGTGAATGTGTTCGCGAGCAGAAGAAAACCTTCATTTCGTCTTCCATTTCTGACTCCTGATCGGCGTTGGTACTGCTCAAAGCCATCCCGTACTTCTCTAACAGCGCCTGGGTTTCAGCTGAAAGCCCATAGTCCGCTGTTGTAGGTCTCGTTTTAGTTTTGGATTCGTGATCACTATCGTAGTCGTCCAGTACAAAGTCTTCTTCTTCATCCACAGCCTTAGCTGCTGCAGTTTTCACACGCTTAGCTGGATTGTTAGCATCTCTACCGCGCTCCCTCATCTTCTTTTCTTTTATTCTGATCCTTTCAAGCCTCTCTTCAAGCTCTTCTTTCCTCCCAAGTGCTTCTCTTTTCTTTTCTTTCTTGGTGAACTCAATCATCCATTCTGGCTCGTCGTCATCTTTCGGATCCCCTTCAAGGCCCTGTTCGAACTTTCTGCGCTTGTGATCTCGCAGCCATGTGAGCGACCCACAAATCAGACTCAAGCTCTTCCCAGTCCCCGTAGGAGATTCAAAGATGCCAATTTTACCGTCTTCGATGCACGAGTAGAGAGCGGACATGAACTGGAGTTGTATGTCATAAGGAGTATACGGATGATGAAAAACGCGCTCTTCTCGTGTGGAGGTCATCGTCGCGAACAAAAATCAGAGTATGACTTGAAGCAACACGAGACATGGGAGGATCTCTTCATCCAGATCGATGTCATTCAACGAAATTCAGATCTCGATAGCGGAATTTGTAGTGGAGGATGGAATCTCAGCTGCGGCTCTCCAGTTCCTTGAAGAGTCAGAGACGATCGTTTGAGGACCTCTGCGGCTTGAACGGTACGAAAAGAGACTTGACTGCAATAGGCCGAACTTGCTGTACTATGAAGGTAGATGGAGAAATTCGTAAGTGAATTTGATGTGTAGACTGAAGTAGACCACGTGAAATGCTGCAGCAGAAAACCTACCTACGCGACGCGAACGCGTCTCACACGTGACCTTTTGGAATCGCTCATTCCCAATTGGCCAATGACCTGCAAGAACCTTCCACCTCACCTCACCTCGCTCACCTCATTTCATCCACCTTCCCCTTTCGCAATCCTATTTCCTGTCAGAGCGTCACTGCTACTAGAAAGCGGATGTAACTTCGTATCGCCATCAACCGTAGCCAACAAACCACGACCCTCATCTCCCGTGTCCCCTTTCCCTTCAGTCCCCACCGCTATCCAATTAATATATCTCCCAGCCGACCCCCGTACTCGCTTCAGACCGAAGCGAAGCACAACTTATCCCGGACCGGGAAACAACCAAAGTGCGTCCGTCCGAAATAATGCCCGGAGATTTCTCTCTTCCCTCTCGCCATCTCTCCGTTGCAGTTCTTTCGTCCAAGCAATTTCATTCCTACATCTCCCGAGTCTTGCAACCCCACGGACCACTACATAAGGTACCAGGTACCCTCAATCGTGCCTGTGCTTCTCATTAATAGTAGAACTTCCGTAAGGCTGATATTGCGTATAAGATTTGCCTAATATAAGGAAACATTTCATGGCATCTGTGCTTCCTGTCTAGGGTAACCGGGGTGGCGAGCATCATGAGCCCGGATGATCAAGACATGGGTATATTCTTTGCGTCCCTTTTACTTCGTCATTCGGGGTACCGGACGTTCTGTTATGACGTCGCAATCATACCTCAGATGTCTCCCCTTTCGCTGCAGGGAATGTGTTGTTTAGGTGTTTACCTAGGCAATATCTTACTACAGTCCACGCCAGGATTATCAAGCCTTCCGCCTGGAAAATCTAATACACGGTCGCCTCGTGTCCTTGAAAGGGCTCACTATACCTTTACGCTCGAAAGACACCCAAGAGCACAGATTCCCTCACCTTTTGGGATGATTGCAAGTATCTGAACGAGCCAGCCCACAAAAGCCATGCTCAAAAAACGACGTTGTACCAGTTCTCTCCTGTCTGTACTCCGGTTCCCCTGAGCAACAACCTCCCGCCAGTCCACAAATACGTCATTTCTTTTCAACCCCCCTTGTCTGCAATACCTTTCATCCGCTGCCGCTTACAACCTAGGTAACAATCAAGCTTTCCCTCATCTGCAGGACATATACACCTGCACTCTACAGGTGGGTCCCAGGAAAAAGGCGTTGTGAGAACAAGGAATTAAGATGCGAAAAAAGTAGGTAGGTATCGAGTGCAGTGGATACCTAGGCAGTAGTTTACAGGGAATTTATACAATCTGTAGCCAAAGTCTAAAAACATAGCATATCTCTCTATCATTTCCATCAGCAGAGCTTCCAGCGAAAAAGGCAGCAACTGCACTACTCCTTAGTAATTCCCCTCAATCGCTCCCATGTCCTCTAAAGACCTTTTGTTGGAAGGTACATACACAGTAGGCCTCTAATAGATGTCGATAGCAAAAAAAAAGACATGAAAACGATAAATGAAAAGAAACTTGTACAAGTTTAAACGGCAAGTAAATTCGGAGAGAATTTCCTTTAGAAGACAGAAACCATACTTTCTCACGACGTATTTAACCCAGAGCGCGCGCGAAACGTGTCGTGTGCTAGACGAAAGCGCGTGCAAAATGCAAGAAACACCACTAGTAATCCGACAATGATGAGATGATGGATAGGATGATAAAAAAGCGCCCAAGCGGCACAATGGAGGAAAAGCCAACGCCGGCTATCGCAAGCGCAATCCCCGTTGCAAATTTATATAGCATACAAAAAGTAAACCACACACGCCCTTTCCATTCCTTTCCGGCCCCCAGATGGTTTCCCCTACAGCTCCGATAGCAACCAGCGACATCCTCAACTCATCGATTACCAAGATACCTCAGGTATATGTATTCACTTCTTTTATGCTTTTCATATCCTCCTCTCCCATGCGAATCGTCTATACCGCAGGCTTGGGTACTTCCTTCGCGCCCTCGCCAAGCAAATCGCCCAACTTCGAATGCGCATACTTAGCCGGATCATAATCGGGAGCAATCTTAGGCGCGACACCACCGACCAGGACAAACATGCCGAGGATGACAAGACCAAAGACGATGAGCTTGCGCATGATGGGATGACGGACGCCGTAGTCGGCCCAGGCGCGAACGCCCTGGGCAAGGTGCTCCTTGATCTTGTCGGCGCCGAGCTTGTAGTAGACGAGGCCGGCGAGAGCAATGCTGTAGCCGAAGGCTTGGAGGCCTGAGACTGGGTCGCCGAAGAAGACTATGCTGGCGACGACGAGGAGGATGTCCTTCAGGACGCCTGAAAGGGTGAGGACAAGGGAGGAGGTCTTGCCGATCTGTTGGGTGGCTGAGTCAGTAGGGGTGTGGGTTGGGACAGCATAATTGGAAACATACCAGGAACACGACGGCGACGTTCAGCGCGAAGGCCACACCGGCGTTGGCAGTGAGGGTGAAGAGGCCGACGCGGAAGATGTCCGACATGGCCATCTTGGGGAGTTCAATGAAGAGGCACATGGCGCCGTTCATGAGGGCGCATGCTGGTGCAAAATAGTAGAGGGAGACAAGGGGATCCATTTTGAACTCGGAGGAGCTAAGGAGTCGCTCGACCATGGCGAGGCGGATAGCCTCGAAGGTAAGCCCGAGGACTTGGTATACAAAACCCGTCATGTCGAATTTGATTTCGCCGATCGAGGCAATAATGACACCGAGGACGATCAAGGAGACGTTGGCGAGGGTCTTCATGTTGGGAGGGGCCATGCCAAAGGTCCAGGTCACGATGAGGACGGCGACTGGTGTGCAGGCCTGTGTATGTTAGCAGTAGCTCAGTGCTTGTTGAAGTATTGACATACCTTGAGCATCTGGATGAATGACACGCTGAGGTAGATGTAGGCCACATTACTGCAAATCAGACTCAAGCTGAAGAAGACACCAATTGGCACGATTGCGCGAAGGTAGACCCGTCCAGTCATGGGAACGTTTCTTCGTGAGTCTAATGTGGTTGTGGTGCGGGCCATGATCTGGGTCACCGCCGTGGCGAAGACGAGATGCCATGTTGTGAGGAAGATGGCTGGCGGGTGTTAGGAGGATAGGAAAGGTGAGAGGAGGTTTGCGGGGCACATACGGAATTCTGCAAAGTGTTAGTAAATGTCTTTGTGTGGTTACAGGCGGTTGAGACAGGGCTGGGACATACCGAACTTTGCAGTGTGGAGGATCCACTTGTTGAAAAGAATGACACTGGAGCTCAGACCTATCCAGGCACTGCGGTCTTGTCAGTCGCGATGCTCGCCCGGCGAATGAGGGTCTCTATCTGGTGTGACTTACGCAATGTAGACTGCGGCGGGCAGCGAAGCCTTGGGGGGCTCCGTCTTCTCAGACATGGGGTTTGCGGCGGGTTGGACTTGGACGACGGCGTCGGCGCTGAGCTCGTCTGATGAGCGGACCTTCTCGTCGTTGGACATGATGGAGGAGCGGTCGGGAGGTCTTGATCTTGGAGTCGCCGGCGACGTGCTCTCAGTGTCGCAGCGGAGGCTTTAGAAGGGCGGTTGAGCCGGGCACGGGGTGGACGGAGGGTTCGGACGATTGCCTCGGTGACAGATTGCGCTTCGGCGAAGGACAGCTGGGCAGGCTGTCGGTGGACGAGTGTTTGGGCGTGTGGGAGGTTATCAAGCCTGGTCCGGATAGATTGACCTTGTATCGAGAGATGCGGCTATTCTTCTGGAAGAGGGATTCTCAGCCTTGGCATGGGACGGGATCTTGGATTGGGACCGTGGAGCAACCCCCGAGCCAACCACCAACAAAAAAACAACGACGTACCTCGAGCACGGGACACGCAGGGACAACAGGGACGGCCAGACAGGACTAAACAGGTAAAGACGCTGTTGTTTGCTCGAGGATGCAGTCCCACAGGAAGATGCAGAGACGCAAAGAGGCAGCTCTTGTTGCTGCGGTGCGGCGAGGTCAAGGAGCAGGACAGGACAGGAGTCTGGGATAGGGGCGCGTTCGGCTGGCTTGGTTGCCTCACGGTTATTACTGGCTCACTGGCTTCTCTCACTCTCTCTCGCGGATGCTCGCAGTGAGCACTGAAGGCAACACCCACCCCCCGTGCCACCCCCCGTGGAGTACGTACTGGACTGGAGCAGACAAGCTCCCGATCTCTCTCCTCATCTCCGCCCCAACTCAACGCTCCTGTTCGTCCAGTGATTCCAGTCCAAGCGCGGTATAGTACCAGTGCACAGCCCGGCCGGCGAGCAACCACACGCCAGACGCCCTCACGCAAAAGTCGAGGCTCAAGCTCCACTCTCCGCCCCAGCGGCGCAGCCCGTGTCCGCCAGAGCCGCCACTCCCACTCAACGTCAACGGCGGCGGCTCTTCGCGCGGAGAGCACGCTGCACGTTGGCGGCACTGGCAGGCTGAGGGAAAGCTTGTCTACTCCAAAACTCGACGCTGTTACACCAGACATGAGTTTCAGACATCCTCAAGGCTGCCCTACCACCTCCCAGGCACGCCCGTGGCCCAGCAGGGAACATCGCGGCTGCGAGCCTCTTCACGTCGCCCACAGACCAGCCCGTGGCGTGCTCGAGCCAAAGTGACATCTGAAGCTGCTGGGTGTGGAGTCGTGGACACTGGGCAATCGGACAGGGTGACGGAGAGGGACTCGAGGGAGGGATGCCACGGTTGACGTCTACAGTTCTACAGCGATGCCTCTGCCAGGCACTGCCAGGCGCTCCAACCGGTACCCGGCCAGTCTGGTGACAGCCTGACAGGCGGGAGATTAAAGGCTCCGATCCTCTACATATTCCATACCGTGCTTATACAATCCCTATACAATGCTGTGCAAGGGAGGTTTGAGCCTGTCGGTGCCCGTCGACGACAAGTGTCAAGACAGTACACGTATTATTAGCAGCAACCTCCAACAATCCCATTCAATCAAACTATCCCGGAACTGCCCATGCATTCCTATCGCTCCACGCTCGTGTCGAATATACAGACCATCTGAGCACTCGTGGTGGGAATGGAGCGAGGGATAGGGGGGAGAAGGAATAATAGAAGCAACACGCAACGCGGCAACAGCGTGGCCTTGGAGCGAGCACGTCCGAAAGAATACAGTATCAGATTCGAGTGAAGCAGAGACGCGAGTCTTTTATTGGCGGCGAGCCCCTTTCGAGTCTCGCGTGCTGGAGCAATTGGGACTGATCAACGTTCAACAGCGTGAACGGGCGCATCAACAAGGCAACGCTTCAGTTTGGTGCACGAGTGACAGGACAGGGCTCCCGCCCGACACCACCTCAGTAGAGCCGTACCACAGACACCCTCAGGGCCTCTCAGCAAACCTCCGCGGCTTCGGCAGCTTCCCGCCGCGCAGCATTAGAGCACGCCAAGCAATTATTTTGCGAGAGCTCCCAAACCATCACCTCCGTCGCAGGCCATTGCCCTCCCTCCCACGACACCTACACCCGAGCTCGTCTCCTCCCAGCACCTAATTGCCTGCCTCCTCTACGGATTCCGCTCGTTTTAACTGCTCGCGCGTCTATTTCGCAGATTGACACCTCCGCTTCGCCACCATGGGCAAGGAGGAACTGTGAGTCGCCCGCGACACCAACCACACACCCTCAGGCTAATGTGTGACAGCAACGTCGATGTCCTCGTCATTGGCGCTGGACCGACAGGTCTCGGTGCGGCGAAACGCCTCAATCAGCTTGTACGATGCTCGCCACTGCACTAGCTGGATCTATCCTGACGTTTGAAACAGGACGGCCCGTCATGGATGATTGTCGACTCGAACGAAATTCCTGGAGGCCTCGCCTCGACAGATGTCACCCCAGAAGGCTTCGTGAGTCGAACTATAGCAATTGGCCTTCAGCAATTAACACTCCCAGCTCTACGACGTCGGCGGCCATGTCATCTTCTCCCACTACAAGTACTTCGACGACTGCATCGACGAGGCCCTGCCCAACGAGACCGACTGGTTCACCCACCAACGTATTTCATATGTCCGCTGCAAGAACCTATGGGTACCATACCCCTTCCAAAACAACATCTCCATGCTGCCACAAGAGGACCAAGTCGACTGCATGAACGGCATGATCGATGCGGCGCTTGAGGCGCGTGTTTCCGGTACAAAGCCCCAGAACTTTGATGAGTGGATTGTCCGGATGATGGGCGAGGGTATCGCCAATCTCTTCATGAGGCCATACAACTTCAAAGTCTGGGCTGTGCCGACCACCAAGGTAAGGAAAAGTGTGTTCAAAGACGGAGCGCCAAACCTGACACTGAGCTAGATGCAATGCGCTTGGCTCGGCGAGCGCGTCGCCGCCCCAGATCTCAAGAGCGTCACGAAAAACGTGATCCTCAAGAAGGCTGCGGGCGGTTGGGGACCCAATGCCACCTTCCGTTTCCCTGCGAAGGACGGCACTGGTGGCATCTGGATCGCCGTGGCGGACACTCTTCCTAAGGAGAACAAGCGCTTCGGCAAGGACAACACGGTCGAGAAGGTCGACGCCGACGCGAAGAAGGTCACATTCAAGAACGGCACGACGGTCAAATACGAGAAGCTCATCAACACAATGGCAGTGGATGCGCTGGTAGAGAAGATGGAGGATCAGGAACTTGTGAAGCTGAGCAAGGATCTCTTCTACTCCAGCACCCACGTTATCGGGGTTGGCATCCGCGGCGAGCGTCCCGAGCGCATTGGCGACAAATGCTGGGTACGTCACCACCCCTTTTCGACATCACTCCCTCATCAGGTCACATGACTAACATCCCTTAGCTCTACTTCCCTGAAGACGACTGCCCCTTCTACCGTGCCACGATCTTCTCTAACTACTCACCCAACAACCAACCCGATCAGTCGAAGCTGCTGCCGACCCTTTACCTCGCCGACGGCTCCGAGGCCCCCTCGGACAACCCCTCATATGGCCCTTACTGGTCCATCATGCTCGAGGTTTCCGAATCCAGCATGAAACCCACCGACAACGAAAACATGCTCCGCGACTGCATCAAGGGCCTCATCAACACCGACATGCTCAAGCCCAACGACGAAATCGTCTCGACGTACCACCGCCGCTTTGACCACGGATACCCAACACCGTCGCTCGAGCGCGAGGGCGTACTCAAGCAGCTCCTGCCAAAGCTCCAGGCCAAGGATATCTACTCCCGTGGCCGTTTTGGCAGCTGGAGGTATGAGGTTGGCAACCAGGATCATAGCTTCATGCTAGGTGTTGAGGCCGCTGACCACATTGTCAACGGTGCGGTGGAGCTGACACTGAACTATCCGGATTTTGTCAATGGAAGGAAGAACGAGGAGAGGAGGCTGGTCGAGGGAAGGCAGGTTTTCAAGGGGATGAAGGGGGTTACGACGCAGGATGTTGCTTTCAAGAGGGTTTAAGGGGTCGGTCGGAAATCTTCGCGCGGACGCTGGACAAGCATGGATTTCGTGGAATACGGAAGGATCTAACCGCTGTTGATGATGTGTAGGATTTCAGAGACGGAAGAGATAGACGGAAAGATCCTGGCTTTTCCACTCCTTGTTTTCTTGCCCCTATTTGATCCGAGATCTCTCTTTCTTTTTTCGCTTTTGGTTGGATTAGATGGGAGGGAGCCCACTGTAATAGTAGATTATCGTCGTTGCATCATTAGAGGTAGAAGCTAGAAAAAGCGTGGTTGTTGCTCTTGCTTTTGCTCTTGCTCTTGCTGTCGTCGTTATTGGTTGATAGTTTGGGCTGTGTGTACTGTAGTTGACTTGATGCTGTATAGATACTTATAGGTAGTCGCTGAATGACATCAATTGAGTGACCATTGCCTACACATGTGCTGGACTTGACTGGCCCTGGGTTTCACATGATTTCAAAGTAAAAACGGTCCGAATTCGCAGACACAACAATCTAGATTTCGAGTTCGTTTACCAACACAACACCAAGTTTGTCACACGTGTACCTGCCAAGAAGGTTTGAGAATTGTTTGAGGAAATGTGGATCTGGGAAAAGCACGGAAGGAGCCAAAGTGGCATGTCCATGCGGGTGGTTGATCATTCTTTCCATTGGTAGGGTGTTTCTGAAACGATGGATTTGGGGGATAAAAAAAAAGAAGATTGTGCGGCTGTAACTATAGGTCGATGCATCGAAGAGTGAGTTATCTTGAATATCTTTCTTTATTTTGAGATGTGCCAATTGCATTTATTTTTCCGCCCCTACTTCGAAATCCATCTTTTGGGTCGTTTTCAAGACGACCATTTCCCCACCATTGTCCATGTGGTATATACGCCATCGCTATGCAATGCAAGAACTCCAAAAAAAAAAGCCAGTCCACATTCAGTCCGATATACGGTATTATCACTCCTCCGTAGCAAGGACCATCTTCTCCCTCTCTGGCTTCCTGCTGGGCTTATCCCTCCCAGCATGCTTCCGCCTATTTTCCTCCCTCCTCTTGAGTGCCTGCAACTCCTCACTCTTGATCTCACCCGCCTTCTTAACCTGCTTCGGAATATGTCTGTGTCTCGCAATCCTCCTGATCTCGGGCATATGCTTGTATCGCTCCTTGAGCTTCTCATCATATTCCAGTTTCTGGCGTTGCCTCGCACTCTTGACACCTTGCCTGTCACTGGCCCTCGCACGCCATAGCCGCACATTTCCGTCGTCAGAGCCGGAAAGGATGTATGCGTTATCCGGTGTCCAGGCACAGGAGAATACGCGCTGCATTCGCTTGGTGTGGTAAATATCCCTGCTATGGCCACTGGCGCGGTCCCATAAACGAATGCTGCGGTCATAGCTGGCTGAGACGAGCTCCTGTCCCGTGGGCGACCAGTCCAGCGACATGACGGCGGCGACGTGATCGCGGTAGACGTTGAGTGCGCGCGAGAGATTTCGCGAATCGAAGAGATACAGGTTGTGATCTTCGGATGCCAGGGCGAGGTTGAAGGGCTCGATGGGGTTCCAGGCGAGGGCGTTGGCGGAGAGGGTCATGATGGAGCGGTGGAGGGGGGAGGATGTGCGGAGGTCGTATAGGACGAGGGACCGGTCGGTGCCGCATGTGGCGAGGAGGGAGGTTTCGGATTGGTTGAAGGCGACGGAGTTGATGGTGTCGACGGAGGTCGGCCAGGAGAGAGTTTGGGAGGGCTCTTGAGAGGGGCGGGAGATGTCGTATATGCTGATTTGGGACGAAGCGGCGGCGAAGGATGGCTGCGAGCGATGTAGAGATATTGATGTGAATGCGTTCGACCCTAACCAGGATGCTAGGGGAGGGGAGTTGGAGGCTGTGTTATACGGGTCGTGGAGTTTGACCGTCTTATCGCTGGCGCAAGTGAGAAGCTTGCGGTCGCGTGTCCACGACATGCCTCCAACGATGTTCTCGTGGGCTTGCGACTGCCATATTTCGTCTCGGCTTGACAGGTCCCAAACTTTTACCACACCATCGCCGGAGCCGCTAGCAAAATGCTCAAGGGAGTTAGGGTCTTTGGCCATACTATAGACACCGTCGACGTGGCCGCGCCCGAGTTGACCAATGAAGGGCGCGGCAAACATCCGCTCGAGCTTCGTAGCATTGAGGGCGCGTGTGTATTCTCGGGCTTTTTCGAAAGGATGGAGTGCAGGGTCGAGATTTCGAGGTTGGCGGGCGACATCTGCGCCCGACGCCCGTATCGAGGCCGTTGGGCGGGAGAGAGCTTTTATTTTCTAGAGCGCGCATCAGTTATTAGATCTTTGCGGGATAAAATTTAAGAGAACATACCATGATTGTGGCGGTTTACGTTATTCGTTTTCGCATCACCAATTTTTTTTGGAGTTGAGGTCGAAATCTTGGCATGCGGTAGGCTGGCGCCACACATGGCGCGTGTGGCTGGTTTGTGATCGGGCCGCTTTCCTTAGCAACCGCCGGCTTGTTTACTTTCCCGGTTCTGCATCACCAACAACATCATCCACCGCTTTCCCCCAAATCACCACTCTCCAGCAACCCTGATACCTCGCATACAGAGCAACTCTACGTCTTGAACAAAAGTCTTTCTCTGTTCAATCGTTCAGTTGACACGCCCTCGCCCTCGTTCTTATGCTTATGCCCGTTTGAACGCGCACGAGCCGTAAACATTCTTTACATCCACCACTCGCATTCCTCGGACTCTACAGCTCAAAGTCGCCGCAATGGCGTCGGCTTCACGAGAATCATCTCGGGACCGAGACGGCGCTGTCGTGCGGCATCAACATTCACATTCCTTCTCCGAGTCTGGCAGAATCTCGGTTCCTATGTAAGTATCCTCTGCTTTTCGCCCTCAACTCCAGAGAGCTTTGATGCTCTATACCGTCTTGAATTATGCCGCTAACAGGTCGTCTTCGTTTTAGGTGGGACAGCTCTGACCCAGACCGCGCACCTCCTCCACTCCCTCTCAATCCTGGCTCTCCAAAACCCACCACTCGCCCTAACACATCCGCCGCTATTGCCGAACGAGCCAAGATACTCGAAGAAAAGGCACGCGAAAGCGCCCCAGCGAGCTCCTACACCACAAACGCCATGCCAGACAAGTCTCCCGAACGCTCCCTCATCAAAGGCGCTGCGCATCGGCGTATGCAATCTCTCAACCCAAATGCTACCCGCGACCTCCGCAGCTTCCTAGACAATGGTGGCGCGAGATCTCCTGAACGGTCTCCGGATCGCTCGACTCGAGCGGGTACCCCAATGAGCAGGGAAGAGGATGGCTCACCCGAGCGTGGATCAAGAGCTGGCACTCCTACGCCTGCTCCTCGCGATGGGCTTGAAAAGACTCCAAGCCTGCGGCCGACTTCTCGATCTACCCACAAGGCCATCCTCGGAGAGAACACTCCTCCATCGGCTACAATGCTTGCTCTCCAGGCCTACCAAACTCGCGAATCTCCGCGCGATGCAGATGTACCAGCACCGCTGTCGAACATCACCAATTCTGCCACAATCCGTACCCCTCAGAGTTTCGATGCCATTTCAACGCAGATCAGTAGCCTTACTACGATTGCAACGAATCTTCAAAGGGAGATGACAAATCTAAGTCGTCGAAGCAAAGACAATGCAACGGACCTTGTCAGCCTGAAAGAAGCGACCAGTGCACGGGACGAGGACATCCGAAAGAGTCTGCGTGAACTCGTCACTAAAGTCACTTCCACTCCGGCTTTGGAGAATGGCACTGCTCGCAACCCCTTCGGAAACCTTCCCAGCTTTGCCACTCCACCCAACAATGGAAAGTCTTTCTCATTGCCACGCATTCCCAGTCCCAGTAGTTTCCTGGACGATCGGTCTGGGGCTGCTTCACCCTACTCTGTTGAAGGAGCAGCAAGCGTAGCAATGCTTGAGAAGATCATCCGCGAAATGGTCACCAAAGAGGGGCAAGATCGACTACTTTCAACTCTCAACCAGCTCTTCGACAAGGCAAGCAAAGAATCTGGAACCACCGCAAAGAAGGTCGAACAGTTAGTCGAATTCATCAAGGACACGTCGGGAAGTCAAGCACTTGTTCCACGAACTGCTAATGGCAAGAATAGTGGAGCCCCGCAATTGGACATCACCTTCGATCCGGCATCTGGCCCTCTTGTGACCTCTACTCGAGACATCAAACCCTCTATGGGAGGCCCTTCTTTAGGGACTTCTCATGCAAAGTCTAAAGATGCGGAGTTCGTTGGTGACGAGATTGTTGCACTGCTCAAGCAGGTCAAAGACAGCGTGACTACCTCCCATGGCTTTATCAATATGATTAAGACTAACCAAGGCGAGTTGCGACGAGAGGTCCTCACTATAGGGCGCGAGCTAGGAAAGAAGATCGATGAGGCCCATAAGCCAGCCACCGACGCCCGCCAAATCACTGATGGCAAGAGCAAGAGCAACGAGGACGTTGTCCAGATTGTCCACCAAGGCCTTGCCGATTTGAAGCAGCACATGGAAGATGTCATGAGGGAAAAGCGACGCCAGTCGAACTCTTCTATGGTGTCCCGAACATCCATCGACAGCCGAGACGTTCAAGATGTTGTCAAGCATGCTTTGGCTAAGCGCGGACTCGATCAGACGCAACCCGCGCAACTTCAGGTTCCAGGACTTGACAAGGAGTCGATTCTCGATGCGGTCAAGGAGGCGTATGAAGCTTATAAGCCCGAGATCGAGCTTCAACAGTTCGGTCTTGAACGAGATGAGATCTTGCAGTGTCTCAAGGAGGGCTTGGAAGACTACCGTGCCGCACAGCCAACTCATGAGCCCGGTGTGAGCAAGGAGGAGGTTATGGATGCCATCCACGATGCCATGCAGCAGTTCCCACCCCCTGCGCCAGTCAACGAAGGCCGAGAGATCCGTGAAGAGGTCATGTCCGCTGTTCGAGACTGCCTTGACGAGATGAACCTTCCTTCGTCCCGGAATGTTGATGTCGACGTTCAACGTGGCATTATGGTTGATGCAGTCAAGGAAGGTCTCTCCACACATGGTCCAGGTGCCCCGAAGGAGATCGAGATCAGCCGCGACGACCTCTTTGACGCCGTCCAAGCTGGCTTGGAAAATTCTGGCAATCCCTTCGGAAAGTATGGCGAACAAGTCGTGAACCAGCTCCATGAACTTGTCAACGACATGCGTTCAGAGTTCAAGTCGTACTCTGCGGCCAACGGACGCGATACTGAACAGGTCCTGGATGCCATGAAGGATGGTCTGGAGTCACTTCGCGCCGAGGTGGAGACCTATGTCGATCGTGCTCAGGATGTCACTGGAAAAGACGAGATCATCGACACCATTCGCAGCGGTCTCAACAACCTTCGCAATGATGTTGAGGGTTTCGTCGCCGAAGTCCCTCACGACGATAGTGCTTTGAGCAAGGCAGAGATGCTTGCTTATATCAAGTCGGAATTCGAGCACCTGCACGCCACCATGTCCTCCCAAGTCATTCCCCGGGACAACGATTCGGAAGAAAATAAGCAAGCTATTCTCACTGCTCTCCATGCCGGTTTCGAGAGCCTCCGCAATCGCTCTCTTGGAGACGATGGGTCTGACGAGTTGCAAGCGATCATGAAGGAAGAGTTGGAGCAGATGCTTGAGAAGGTCTTGTCAAGCACCAACGCCCAGAAAGCCGAAGTCCTCGACATTCTTGAAACTATCAGCTACAAGCTGGGCGGTGGCGTCGATGGTCAGACTTCCAATGACGAGGTGATTTCTACTATGAAGGGCGAATTCGAGCATCTGCGCGAAACTCTGGCAGGCACTCTTGTTCGCTCGGGAGGCTCGGATCCAACCGAAATTGTCGAGTCGTTGAAGGAGACTCTGGATGGTCTCCGAACGGACCTATCCGCCGATCAGAATGAGACCTCCAAGGAAATGCTTGGAAATATCCAAGGGGAACTCGAGCATCTGCGTGGTGCTCTGAGCTCCATGGTCGTTCCTAGCGGCAACACAGCCAACTCTGAAGAGATCTTGGACACGATCCGATCCGGCCTTGACGACATCCGTAGCCAAGCTCGATCCAATGATGGCCCGAGCGAAGACGGCGTAGAAGCTTTGCGCACCCAGCTGGCTGAGCTCAGTCAATCACTCGCGGCAAGTCTGGCTCGAACAAGTTCTCGAGCCGATACTGAGGAAGTTTTGGAAACCGTTCGCCTTGGACTTGACGACCTTCGTTCCCACATCGAGAAGAAGCTCGACAGCCCTGATAAGCAGATGTCCATGACGGGCGAGATTCTGGATGCCCTGAATGACGGCCTCGAAACCCTCAAGACGGACGTTGCCAAAATGGTCGACAAACCCGTCGACATGACCGTCTCTTACGAGATCCTAGATACCTTGAAAGGAGGTCTCGCCAGTCTGCGCGCTGATATTGATCAACTCAAAGAGGCTGCTCCTTCAGGAAACGAGGTCGTGCTGGCAGAGAACGCTGAAAATGCAGATGGGGCAGAAGGTGCCCTCTCCCGAGAGGTGGTGGATGCAGATGCTGCCAACGCGCTGAAGCGGGACGACATTGAGAAGATGGAGGTCGCGCTCGCTCAACTCCAGATCAAGATCGAAGCCATGGACGCGTACATCCAGAACCCCCCGCCTCAAGAACCTGCAGCCCCAACCGAACCGGCTCCAGGGACGGCTTTGAAAACGGACGTCGAAGGCATTGAAGGTCTCATCAAGGAGCTTCAGGTTTCTGTTGCCCTCATCGCCGCAAAGGAGCTTTCCGAGACCGCTGCTACCAAGGAAGACACAGACGCCATCGAGACTTTGCTGAGGAATACCAAAGCTCAGCTGGACGACGCGAAGTTTCCGGATCCTGATAGCGCTGCCACCAAGGAACATATCGAGTCTTTGGAAGCTATCATCCGTGCCACTCAAGAAGGTCTTGCTACGCTCTGCAATACGTTCGATGAGAAAGCCGCCACCAAAGCCGATGTTGCCGTCGTCGAAGTTCTCTCGCAAGACATCAAGGCTGTTCTCGAGGAGGTCAAGGAATCCGCCAAGCCTGCTGAACTCGATCCCGACATCGTGAAGAAGCCCGATCTCGATGTTCTCGGTGTGCTGTGCTCAGAGATCAAAGAGAAGGTCTCTGAAATGAAGCTCCCCGATCCAGAGGCTATGCCCTCCAAAGCAGACATGGAGCAACTCACTGGACTTATCCATGATTTCCGCGAGAGTCACGACAAGTTGAAGGACAGCTATGAAACTGACATTGCGGTGACTGCCAAAGCCTTCGACGATCGCAAAAAGGAAGCCGAGGAAACAACTGGTGCCATTGCAGATGTCAAAGCCTTCTTGGAAGAGGTTAAAGAAGATATCAAGACCAAGGTTGGAGAGGGGAACAGCAATGTGGGCACTCTTACAGACATCGTGAAGAGTTTGGACGAGACCATCGGCAACAACTTCAACGTGACTGCAGATATCAAGGAGCTTCTCGAGACTGTCAATCGTGAATTCGAGCGTGCCAATGGTGCAATTGAAGGCCTCAAGACCGACAACGAAGAGAAGAGCGCCGCTGGGATTGAGAAGCAGGAAGAAAACAGAGCCGCCGTGATTGCTGAAGTGTCCACCAAACTTGAGGAGCGCTTCGACACCATCATGTCCAAGTACGATGATGCCCAGGCCGCTGCTGATGAGCAAAAGAAAAGCATGGAGGAGAAGATCGAAGAGCAGAAAGAGTTGTTGTCAGGTTCGAAGGCGATGGCAGACGATCTCAAGCTCACGATCGATACCCTTGGTACCGCTGTTACTGGCTTGGAATCTACCTTTGCGGAAGTCACGGGCAAATTCAACGACGTGTCTGACAAGATGAGCACCGAGTCGCAGACTGTCTTTGGTCGTATCGATGAAACGTTCACCAAAATCGATGAACACCACTCCGAAGCAAAGGGCGATCACCAGCTCACACGTGATGAAGTTGCCAAAGCGATTACTGCTATCGATGCTCTTCAAACGGAGGTGACCGAGTACCATCCAACTTTCATGGTCACGCTCCGCGAAGTTCTTGCTCTCGTCAACCAGCACTATGAGCACTCTCAAAAGGCGCAAGAGAATCTGGTGGAGTCTGTGGTCGAATCCGCCAAGGCAGCATCGGAGGAATCGAAGTCCCACGTTGAAGAGCTCAAATCGACCTTCTCCGGTCTGCCTGCGCTGCTCCCGCCGCCTCCTTTACCGCCCATCGAAGTCAAGGAGGAGTACGACGACACCAAAGTTCACGAGAAGCTGGACCAGTTGATCAACCATGCTGTCGACCCTACTACCTCCGAGAAGCTCGATCAGTTGATTAATCATGCTGTCGACCCCACTACCTCCACTCAGCAGATCGAGCGCCTGGACAAAATTCACCAGCAAGTCATGGCTACCGCTGCCGAAGTCTCCGATTTCGTGACTACCCAAACCCGTCTCATCACCGAAGGTCACGAGTCCCGCGAGAAGGAAGCCGAGGAGGCAGCCTTGCTTCTCGAGCGCCGTATCGCCCAGCGAGAGCAAGTTGAGGATGAAATCCGGCATTTGGACGATGAAAAGCTTGCTCTGCGTGCAGTAGTCGATATGCTTAAAGACGAACGCGATGCCCTTGCTCAGGAGAAAAATCGGTTGGGGCGAGATGTCGCAAGTCTTCATACTGCGCTCGACATCCGCCGCGAGGAATTGCACGCCATGGACACTAAAGCAGACAAGCTCGAACGTCGCATCCTCGACGGCCTCATGGATCATTCTCGCGTTCTCCTCCAGCAGCGTGCAGCAGCTTCCCAGCGCAAAGCAGCAAAGAAGTCGAAACCCTCTGACGGAAGCGCCACGAGCAGTCCCACCAAGACTCGCTCGACTCCACGGCGTGTGTCCTCCAACGCGTCCGAAAGTGGTTTCTCATCTCTCTCTGCTGCGCCCCCGGGTATTGGGAACGGCTTGAACATGGCTCTCAACTCCAAAACGCGCGCACAAGCTGGAAGGCCTGGCTACAACCCCAACACGGCCCGTCGCATCCTCTCCCTCAACCAGATCTCCTCCAACGTGCCATCGGGCATTGCATCGTTCGGAGCCGGCTCCATAAACCCTCCTCTGACCCTCGGCAACGCAGGACTCAAGCGCTCGCACTCCGTCAAGAACCAGAGCAGCGTTAGGAAGCCCAGCTGGAACGGCCAGATCACCAAGATGAAAGAGGTCAGCGAGCATGAGGACGGCGATAAGGAGAATGCCCTGACTCTCGCCCGCGGACTCGAAGGCGAAGACGACAACTCCATCTTCGAAGCCGATGAATCGCAAGTCAGCGGCCACGACGAGGATGACGAGACCAGCGATGCTGGAACTGAACGCCGTCGTGTTTCCTTTGCTACGCAGTCTTCTGCTTCTCGCCCCACGACTTCGGGAACGGATGCTGGTAGCGCCTTGACCTACGGCACGGGCTCGGAGTATACTACTGAGACCGACAGCCGTCGCGGCAGCTACAGCACCATCACGGGCGAAAGCGAGCTCACGGCAGGAACTGGGAGTTATCTCACTGGCAGCGAGTTGACCGAGTCTTCCAGGCGCACTAGTGGTGGATCCACCGTTCGCTCTGTGCTCGAAGGCGAGGAAGCTGCTGAAGTCGAAGACGGCGAGGAGGATGCTACTCCTGTCCCGGAGCCTGAAGCTGAACCTGCCGAACCTGCCGAGCCTGAGGATGCTACCGCGGGCGCTGAACAGGCGGAGCCCGAGGCGGATGTGGAAGAGCACAAGGACACGAAAGATATTCACGTCTTCACCAGACACTCTGACTCGGGACTCGGCAGCGAGATCCCGACTGCGGGTGGCTTGAGTGGCAGTGAGACGGACTACTTCAGACGCGCGGCGGAGGAGGCGACGAGTGCGCTTAGCGGGACCAGTGGTGGGAGTGAGTAGATGGGTGAGACGGAAAAAATTGTGATGGAAGATGAGGGTAATGATGGTGTGCGGTGGGTGGTAGTTTGTTCCACAGGGTGTCTTTCCCTTCTTTGTTTGTTTCTTAATGATGGAAAGGGGGAGTTTGGTGGATTAGGAGTGGCGTCCTCTTGAGGTTCGAGGTTGTTTCTCGCCTTCTTAATTTGCTCATGTGGTTTTTATTTCTATCCTTCTCTTTGAGTGTGTCGAGATGACGTTGTTGGTTACGAGACTGCCGCGAGGGGAAGGTAAGGAAACATGGGCTGTGTTTGGGATAGCCACTGCTGTTCACTTCTAGGTAGTTCAATTGAATGATGTTACCGTAGGCCCTTCTTCTTGCATCATTGGACTGACGGTCGGATCAGAGGATTTAAGCTTGACGGCTCCGGTTCCTTTCGTTTGGAACGAAACGGAGGAAATAACCATTCACTAGACTAAGTACATAAAGAAAGGAAAAACGGTTTTGGTGTTGATATGTCGGCTCACCCCTACCCCACATCCATACTATATTTTCGAGTCACGAAATCTGCCACGGAAAGAAAACCCCCAACCACGTCGCCACCCAACCAACCCCCCACCCCACTCCCTTACCATCCATCCCATCCTTCTATCCATCCGAAGACAGAAAGAACAGACAAGACAGTCAGCAAAGAAGCAGGCAGCAGATCGAGTGGAACATAACGGGCAAAGGCTTTCTTGGCAGGAACTCTTTTTTCGGCTGCTGCAGGGCTTGTGTTGACATTTTATAATGACAATTCTGGCATCAAGCGCTTTTTTGTTACGACAAGAGTTGTGGATGTCGGATGTGGGTTGGCTTGTAGGGGCTTTTTCATGAGCGCGTTTTAAGGGGTTTGGGGGGTTTGATAGGGGTGATGAGGTTTGGTGACGAGCAATTTGTTCTGGCTCGGTACCCACCGCGGGGAGGGAAACGGCTGGGGAGCCGAGATGGCCCCTCGCGGTAGGTGTGAGCGTTTTTGGGGGGATTAAGGGGAGAAGGGGTGCGGGAGAAAGCTTGCTGAGGAATAAAAGGGGGGAAAGAGAAAAATTCGCTGTTGGAAATGAATGGCTGTTTAAAGGACGCTTGTATGAATTCGACTGCTGACATCTATAACCCAGTGACGGCGATACACTGGAATGCCATCCCTACCTGAAAGACATGTGTCGAAGGCTGCAACGGGCCCGCGAGACGGTAAAATAGGTGGGAGTATCAGTCCGACGAGGGGCAGCGCCTGGAGTTGTCCGCTCTGGAAAGTCAGCCTTCAAATACATGGCCAACCTCAACTCACTTGATCGGAGTAGATATTTCTCAGCGAGCTGCGCTCAAGTACGTGAGGAATAAGAGTCAACACGGTAGAAGGCTGAGGAGAGGCCAAAGATAGCGGTAGTCAAAGTTCGGGAGCGAGGCCTAGAGTCGTACGGTGAATTTTGCTGAAACGCACTGAAGTAAGGAAAAGAAAGACTTTGAAGTGAGGTGGGAAGGAAATTGTTTATATATACCCGAGAGTCGGCTAGAAAGATCGTTGACGAAACGGGCAGGAACTGTTCGCCTATGTCACGTGATCAACCTCTACTAGCTGGAAAACCATCACCAGATTGTCCTCGCGAAGAATGCCCCAGGACGAGGGACATTGGGGATGTTTGAATACTTGAACAGCTCGATAGGTACGCATGTGCGATCCATCTGCCACATGGAAGTTGGACGAGCCTTGAAATCGGCCACGTGACCGTTCGACACTTTCCATTCAGGTCTCATGTCTAGACTTCATCAGGACCAGAAAAGCCGGAAGTCCTCATGTCTCGTAGGCAACAAGGCTTTCTTAGTGAACTCATTCAATTCAGTACCTGGTTAGTTTCGGATGGCAGGATGCGAAGGTAAAATAGATGGAATAGGTTCCCTTGGAGAAGATACCATCGCATGGATTCCATCCAGACTCGATTTGATCGCCTACACAAGCGTTGGCCCGAGTCGTGTCAAGCCTGTCTTGTGGATGGTCCGAAGGATTCCGAGTCTGCCAAGCGTATAGGATATCACCACAGAAGCTTTTCACTTCGCGTACAGACTTTGGGTGCATGTGCAGGGGGACCATACGTCCTTCACGATTGATGCGGCCAAAGCTCTTTTGGGGACTGGTTTCAATTGCTATGTAAACTCAGTCTCTCTGAGTGGGCCCTCTGTGGAACTCCTGTTACACTCAAAGTCGAACCCATGAACCACCCGTCGCAATGCCGTTCCGTCACCGAACCGAGAAACCGTTCAAAACCCTGCCATACGATTAGTATCCTTTCAATTGCCAGACCACCCAGATTGTACGTACTCAGAGGGGTGAAGAACCACCTGTTCTTGCCAGACTGGTATCGCTCCTCGAGAGTCTTCTTGACCGTCTTCTTCGCCTCGTCGCGCTGTGACACCTCCTTGAACGTATCGTTGGTCAAGACACCCTTCAGTCCCTCCAGATCCAGCGTGTATCGCGTCGGCATGATGTGGGTGTAGTTGATGATCTTGATGAAGGGCTTGACCTTGGATCGCTTCGCTTGCAGCTTGGAGGACATGCGCCGGGTGACTTTTTGTGGGTAGCGTTCGATGCCTGCGACGAGAGCGTGGGGGAAAGGATGCGCTTTGGTACCGTTGTCCTGGTTCTGAACAATCACAACCTGATTGAAAAGGCGTCAGTGTCCGTTTTGCGGTGAGGAGAGAATCTCCGCTGGGTCGCTGTACCTTCTTGCCGGCATATCGTCCACGGGTGATGATGGCCACGCGACCAGTCTTCAAGACTGTGGCAATTCGTCAGCGAGGTTGAATTACTGCATCTCAGGCAGTGTCTTACACTTCATGATGGCTGTGTGGTTAGTGGGTCGTGATGATGTTGTTGGTGTCGTCTGGCGAGGTCAAATTGAGTGTGCGCGGGCAGGAAAATCTCTTGGCGCGGCTATTCCGCGTTTGGCTGCTAGCGCCATCTCGCGCGTCTCCAGCCGCCTGCTGCCCTGCCAGGTGAGCTCCGACAGACGACCTCACGAGCCAGCCATCTACCTGCTGAAATCCATCTCTGCTACCGACGAACTCACTTCGCGATCCATCAGTCCGTATACCCGTACCACGACCCGCCAGACGAAGCCTCCACACCAACCACATCATGTCTGCTTCCTCAGCCCCGGAAGATGCAAAGAGGATAGAAGAAGCACAGAAGCTTTCCACCACAGATGCGAAGCAGGCAGAGACTATCTACAAAGAAGTGCTGAAAAAGAACCCTGGATCAAATGAGAGCGCCATTAAGAATTTTGAGTCCGCTTTGATGGGCTTGGGCGAGCTATATCGGGACCAAAAGAAGACAGACGAGCTCGCTGAGCTGGTACGAGAGACGCGGTCAGCGCTATCATCATTCGCAAAGGCAAAGACAGCAAAGCTAGGTACGGCAGGTCATTCAGATCCTCCATGCGATATACTAAGTCTCGACAGTACGGCAGCTGCTTGATCTCTTCACCACCATCCCCGACACAATCGAAGTGCAAATCTCCGTAACAAAGTCATGCATCGAATGGGCCGTCTCAGAACGGCGCGGCTTTCTACGGCAGAATCTCGAAACCCGTCTCGTCTCCCTCTACATGCAAAAGCAATCCTACTATGAAGCCCTCACTCTCATCAACAGCCTTCTCAAGGAGCTCAAGCGCCTCGACGACAAGCTCGTCCTGGTCGAAGTCCAACTCCTCGAATCCCGCGTCTACCATGCCTTGGGCAACGTCCCTAAAGGTCGCGCCGCTCTCACCTCCGCTCGCACCTCTGCAGCTTCCGTCTATACTCCCCCACTCCTTCAAGCAGGTCTCGACATGCAATCCGGCATGCTGCACGCCGAAGACCAAGACTTCAACACCGCCTTCTCGTACTTTATTGAAGCCATGGAAGGCTACCACTCGCAAGACGAAGCCGCAAAAGCAACCTCCGCCCTGCAATACATGCTCCTTTGCAAGATCATGCTCAATCTCGGCGATGATGTGAACAACCTCATGACATCCAAGCACGCGATCCGCTACGCAGGAAAAGGTCTCGACGCCATGAAAGCCGTGGCACGCGCCCACACGAACCGCTCGCTCGAAGAATATGAACGCGCCCTCTCAGACTTCCGATTTGAGCTCGGCTCTGATCGCTTCATCGCAAACCACCTCCGCCGCTTGTACGACGCCATGCTCGAGCAGAACCTGATCAAGGTTATCGAGCCCTTCAGCCGCGTCGAAATCGAACACATCGCCAAGATGGTTGGGCTCGATACCGTACAGGTGGAGCGGAAGCTCAGTCAGATGATCTTGGACAAGGTCATTATTGGCGTGCTGGATCAGGGGGCCGGATGTCTGATTGTTTTTGACGAGGCGGAACGCGATCAGGGTTATGATGCGGCGTTGACGACCATTGAGAAGTTGAGCAGTGTTGTTGATGTGCTTTATACTAATCAGGCGTCATTGCTGGAGTAGATTGGGTAAGGTGTGGAAAGGTGCCCAGGAGATCAGGAGTACGGCGGAGGTGCTGGTAAAGGCATTTCGGCCATGGAATCGGATGGAGGATGTATCATAGCAATAGATGGCGTCTCAAGGGGACGCCCATGTAATATCTTTGAAAGTCCATGGTCCGAGAGCAGCACCCAGGAGAACTCGTGGATTGCGCCCCCTCCGAAACACTGCCCAAGAGTTCATCATGCTCGGATAAATCTGGTTCATACCACGTGATTCTCAACAATCTCCATGCGCGGCTACTGAGAGGTTGGTACGTATGAATGCACAACCGTCTCGACTCGTCTCCTCGAATTCCTTCTCATCGACCTTCTAGCTTGGCCCTGCTTACGATGCCATTTCTCTCGGCGCTGTCTTTCCCTGTCCATCTGCTTCCTACGTCTACGAGTCTACGACATCTTTATCATGCGAAAATAATGAATGCCTTCATCGCAGCCCCTGATACTGAAATCATCTATTCAAGTCGTCTTCTATTGTCGCTCCATTCCAGCGCTGTTCTTCATCGTCTTGTTTTTTCCCGCTTCTTCGTCTGTAAAGCTTGGTGAGGAGTGTTATTATTATTTTTATTTAAATTTCTGCGAGGGATGGGGAGATACTGGAGGAAACTTTGCCCCAAGATAGGTCATCTCCCTGCAGATTTCCGCGCGGGTGTGAGAATGAATGGAGAGGAGAGAAAGGAGGGTCTTGTATATTAATCGCGTGTATCACGTCTTGAGTTCCTGCACAAGAGAAAGAAGTACTACCCTAGGTACCTAGACAGTTCACATTCATACGGTTTGCGCTGGCCTTCCTTGGTCGTCGAAAACATGTCCTCCGATAATTATCTTACAGCTAATCGCTCGACGAATGGGACCCTTTTGCCGCGGCCAGAGGGTTATAGAAGAGTCTTTAGAGCCCGATTCCAGTTTCCGGGTGTGTTCATTTTGTTTCTACTTGCCAGCTCGAGCATTACGTCTTCGGTGGCTCTGCTGGCCCACATATCAATGCATCTTAACTTCTTCTTCTCACTTTCTCTTCATCATCTGTTCCTAATGAGTTACCCCATAGACGTTCTGAGATCAAGGTGGAAAGCACGAATGATCGCTGGAGAGCTTCATCATCATCCCTGGCATATACATCATTGCATTATGTCCACATGGAAATGGCGTCAATTCACCTGGTGATTCTAGACATCTATAAAAGATGCCCATGTCTTCTGTTCTTACCGGTGTAGCTTCAAAACACATAAGCAATTGGAAATCATCGTGGTCGCTGGCGGTCCCGGTGGCCCGCATCTCATACCCTCTGAAACTTTTCTAATTCTTATTTTTCCAAGTTCCTTCTTCGCATTTTGTGATGCGCCTCATCGATTCCTCAAGATATTGTTCTGCAGCCAATCTGACTGTTGAGCAGTATCATTGTCATCAGTGAGTGCTACACCAACGGACCTGATATGTTGGAAATGGTACCAGCATGAAAACCTTTCCCATGCACAGGAGTCCATGAACGGAGGCCATTGGAGGCCAACCACATCTCCTTCCCTCAAATCTACTCCCATCACTGCCCAACGTCATTGCTTAATATTCCTCTGGCGTCAAAGCGATCTGCGACATCCCGAGACATACATGTGTTCCTTTTGTTTTGCTCATCATGACATGTCGACGAAAGTCTTCGCTTTAATTTCTCGGAATGATGTTTGGCAACAGTTTTTGATACTGAGCTTCGCCACCATGAGTGCTAAACAATCATGAAAAATTGCCACTAATTGATTATCCAGATACTCTAGGTTGGTTCTCGAGGAGCACTCTCTACATTAGCCATGGTCTTTTGCGAGCCTCCTTCATATCAGAACAAGAGAAGAAGACAATCGTTTTTATACTCCAAGAAGAGGATCTGCTTCATAGTATCTTGCAGCCCGTTAGTTTCCATTGTCATTTCAGTCCTCTTATGGATTTCAAGAAAGCTTCATCAAAGCAATGGCCGTCCCCAATAACTTGCTGTAAACCATGTGAAAGGGGATCAATGATTTCAGCAATTCTTGGTATTTAAGAAAGCCCTCTAGCAGCCGCTAGTTTCTTCGCCCAAAGACTTACAACGGATGCGCAATTTCCCAGAAACTTCGCTTTCCTGTTGCTACTTGCTTCCAGGCCTCATTTACAGAGAAAAAAATCTCATCATCCCATTTGCATGGTGGTGAGAGTATTCGCGTTTTGTCAGTAACGATGAGCGCTTCCGTCCTGCGGTGACCGTGATCAGTACAGATTTCCCGTGTTGCCCAACATTACGAGAAGATATCGATGAAAACTTTGTTTGAGGACTTTACTCTATCACTGACTTGGGCACCGCAGCCACAGAAAAAGCCTGACAATTTTGTCGACAACTCTATGGAGTCTTCATGTGTTTGGAAAGACGGCTTTGTGGTGAAGTACCTATATCTAGTTCGTCTTCGTTCTTCCTCCGACAATCTTAAGAGCTTCCCACGATCACGATCCGCGGCATTTAAGGTTGTATAAGTCCGAAAAACGTGGATGATCTAAGGAGCAATAGGACAGCTCGCAGTAATCCAGAACCATCGCTGCTTCCTCGGGACTTAAGGACTTAATGTGTCTAGTCTTCGTCGTTACCACCGTTCATGACTGATTGAATTTGCGAGGTGTGTGTTCATCAACACCCATTGTGCAGAGCCTGATGTCGTTCATCGTCGTCACTGTAGACTCGTTTCAATCACCGCTTAGCGGTGAAGGTGGCTGTCATGATCAGATTCCTGCAGAATTCTGCATCTGCATCTTCTCGAATAAGATTCATCGCGATTAGAAGATGGTGAAGGAGGAGGAAAAGAGTGTTTCCATGAGCGGCACTGTTTCTTCTGCAAATATGAGGCAGTTTCGCGTCCCTTGTTGGAAGAGTTGTTCGTAGAAATGAAGCGAGCACGCTGTTTCATTGCGCTATATACAAAAGCGATCATGTGAAAGATTGAAGAGCAAAGGATAGAGATGGGAGCTATGATAAGCCGATTTTGAGACGGCTGGAGATTGCTATCAGACTGGATAAGACGATCTGTTTTCTTGTTGGCCTCCTTTTCACTTCTCGCACAGTCGCAATCTGAGGAAGTAACTCCTTCTGCTGTCGGCTCTGTGCTTCCCACTCTTTCACTGCTGTAGAAGGGAAAGGGCGTCATGGTAGGATGTTGATGATAGCCATGCATGTTTTTCAATGAACACAGTCAAAGTTTCCACTAATGGATGATTATAAGCAGGCAAACTGTTTACCGGTGCTCCTATTCATATCAATTCAAGTTGTAAGGATATTATCGCACACGATTGCGAGTGCAGTCTCCAGCCAAAGACCGACAGCCACATCGAAAGCTTGGTTGGGTTTCTCCCATCTTTGTCGGGAATTGCTCGGGTACAGTATTTCTCAGAGGAGAATATATAGGGATAGCTAGGTAGGAAATGATGCCTGTGGCACGACGCAGAAGCCATGACGTTGAGAAGAGATGACAAGAAGCAGAATGAAAGGAGAGGATGGTTGAAAAGCCCGGAGTGCATATCTTGGATGGATGGGATGGTATAGGGTACCAGTTCCAGTTCCCCTTTGAGGCCCATGGTAAACAAACGTCTAGTAAGACAGGTCAGATAGGAGAAAGGCCAAGTTGTCTCATCTTCATGCCTTTTCAACTTTGAGCCGGTAGGCTTTGTCTTCTTCACCTATATGTTTTGCTCAGCATACCTTGATGGTGATGGTTCATGATAGAGGACCAAGCAAGGGTCTCAGAGTGTCTAGGCTGGATGCAGACAAGGCTGATGGATCACCAGGGGAAGAGCGCCAAGACATCAGCGCACGGCCTTCAAGGAGGTCAGCTCGTGGAGGAACGTCACACCAGGATTGACCATATCCCCAGTGATACCCCCCAAATACCCCCACCAAGCCCCTCTACCCCTCTGATACTCTCCACTCTGTTCTGCTTTCAGATATCTGCCCAGCTCTATCATGAAGCTTGTGCTTCGGGGCATACTAGGCTCTGTCTCTCACTGATCTAACCGACCCCAAACACCCACCATGTTTAACCTGAGCTCGCTCGTTCAGAAGGCTCAGCAGTTTATCGAACCAAATCTTGTAAACACTGGCTTGCTATCTGATGGCAGACCCTCCAAGGCTGCTCTTTTCAGACACCAATTCTGCCTTCCCGACTCCCAAAACCCTCTCCAAGAGATCACCGCCGAGTTGACCCTCCCGTTCCATCATTCCGTCAAAGGTTCCGACAGCGACTCTGGGCCGAAGTACGTCGGGAAGCTACATCTCAGCGAGCAATTCCTCTGCTTCTCTACCCAAGCCTCGAGCTTCCTCAGCACCGCGAGTACCAGCTCCTCGAGCTCCTTCACCGGTCAAACACATGGCACGGGACCAGCAGGAAACGGCTTCACACTCCCGCTATGCGGCATCCGACGTGTCGAGAGACAGAACACTCCGACCTTCCACTTCGCACTCGTCATAACAACAACAAACGGGTTTGGCGATTCGACAACCGCACCCGCCAACTCCCCGCCGCAGAAGCTGAAGATAGAGCTCGCCGGTAGCCGACAACAATGCGAGAAGTTCTGCGATGGGCTGAAAAGAGGTCTTCGGGAGGCAATCAAAGAGGCCGGAAATCTGAGGAAAGTTATTGCAGAATGCTACTCGGAATACCATCTGGCGTCGGAAGTTGCTCAGAAGGAGAAAGAAGCACCAGATACGGGTTTGGGCTCTGTGTTCAGATACCCTGGAGACTCGAGGAAGTTGAGGGACAAGGCTAAGATGCGACTATGGAAAGAGTATATGCGCGGTAAGAAACCTTGATTGGCTGTACTGGGGAACAATAATTGACTCCGCTTTAAGAGAACGGCGGAAACGTCACACTCGTGCGGCAACCTACCTTCCACAAGCTCATACGCGTCGGTCTTCCGAATAGACTTCGAGGAGAAACATGGGAGTTGACGTCGGGCTCGCTTTTCTTGCGATTACAAAATCCCGAGCTGTACACCGACACGCTTTCAAAATTCTCAGGGCAAGAATCGCTGGCCATAGATGAGATTGAAAAGGATCTCAACCGGAGTCTGCCAGAGTATCCTGGTTTCCAGAGTGAAGAGGGCATAGGGCGGTTACGGCGCGTTTTGACTGCATACAGCTGGATAGATCCGGATGTCGGATACTGTCAAGCGATGAACATTGTCGTCGCAGCGCTCCTGATGCAAGTTTTTGATCCATTCATGCAAATCTCACCTACTAATATTCATCAGCTACATGTCCGAATCACAAGCCTTCTATCTGCTTTCCGTCCTCTGCGACCGACTCCTCCCTGGCTACTACTCCACCACCATGTACGGCACACTACTTGATCAGAAGGTCTTTGAATCTCTGGTTGAGAAGACAATGCCAATATTGTGGGAGCATCTGGTCAAATCTGATGTACAACTATCCGTCGTTTCACTGCCCTGGTTCCTTTCCCTGTATATCAACTCCATGCCCCTGATTTTTGCTTTCCGAGTGCTCGACTGTTTCTTCCTTGAGGGCCCCAAGGTTCTCTTCCAGATCGGCCTTGCTATCCTTCGGATTAACGGCGAGGAGCTTCTTGATGCCACTGACGATGGTACATTCATCTCTGTTCTGAAATCCTACTTTTCACGCCTAGATGAGTCTGCGCATCCCAAGTCGGAGAACCCTAAACTCCGGGCTGTCACTCGATTTCAGGAGCTCATGGTCGTGGCATTCAAAGAATTTGCTGGAATCACGCAAGAAACGATCTCGAATCAAAGAGCGAAGCACAAGGATGCTGTGCTTGACAACATTGAGAATTTCGCCAAACGAACTTCCATTCGGAATCTGGGACCTGATAGCAAACGCCTGAGCGTCAACGACCTTGGATTCTTGTATGACCGTTTCTACGGCGTGCTGTACGAACGACAGACCCGGATGGAGATGCTACAACAAGAGGCGGATAGAAAAGCAAAAGCCACCAGTGCGAGAGCAAATGAAACGGTAACTGGAATCGCAGGCAACAGTGGTGTGGCTATGGGCAGGGTGGGTCTCGGTCCAAGCCCCACTCAAATGGACTATGATGCTTTCAGGGAATTCCTCGCTGGCATTGCGAAATGGGCAGTAACAGACTCACCGAGTTCTCCCCACCGCGAAAGTCATGACAAACCGTCATACTTCAATGGAAGCGTACGAAGTCGGAGTGTGTCTCTTTCTCCTTGGGGCTCCGGGCCAGAACCAGCGGACCACGAGTTCATGCAGAGGCTGTTCCGACGCTGGGACAAAGATATGAACAGTGTCCTAAGCCTCCAGAATGTCGTGAGCGGCCTTGCTGGAGTCAAAGGCTCAAGCGATATCATGTCCAACATCAGCTACTTCTTTGAGTTATATGACGATGATGGAGATGGCAGGGTCGATCGCGAAGGGATTCTCAGAATCTCTGAAGCCCTGCTGTTCCTCTCAAGGCGCGGAATGAGCGACGTTTTGTCGCCCAATGCATCGACCACCGACTTCAGCCAAAGCTTGAATGGAAGCACGGATGGCAGGCGAGAAAACAGGGATGAGCAGTTCCTAAGCAGCATTTCTGCTTTTATTCGGAGATGCTTTGAGTACGCCGATCCAGATCACGCCTCCAATCGGGAGGGGAAATCAGACGCAAACTCTGTCCACGACTCCGCTAAAGCATTCGATGCTTTTAGCATAGGCGGCGATGAAGATGACGAAGATCTCCTCGACCTCGACGACAAGCCAAAGTCCCCCGCAACACCCACAAATACATCCCCTCCACCCGATTTAGACGCAACCCCAAAACCAAACAACCAAACCCCCTCCAGAACAAACGCTAAGAGCGCAAACCTAGCTCTCGACCCCGCGAACCCCCTCCACCTCACCCTTCCCACCTTCCGCATGCTCATCCTCGCCGACGAACAACTCGAAACCTTCTTCGACACGGCCTTTGCCAACAGCTTCCGCCTCTCGGACGCGCCCGTCCCCTCCTCCGCATCCGCCTCCTCGAACCTCACAACCTTTAGCAACCTCTCCGGCGGCCGTAGCAGCAGCGTCTCGGCCGCTCCTGTTCCGGGCGCCGGCGGCGTTGTTGCACCCGGCAAGGGCATCCGCGGCATGCTGGACAACATCGTCAGCGATGGCATGCGCGTTGCCGCTGAGGTCCGCAGGAGAATGGACGAGGCGCAGAGGGAGCTTGAGGCTGGTGGTGGTGGTGCAGGTGGAGTACATGGGCAGGGCGAAGAAGAAGATGAGCATGAGGAGTTGGAGCATGATGATGCGAGGAGTACGTATGCGAGGAGTGTCAGGGAGGGGGATCGCGATTTGTTGGATGGCGCTGAGACGGCGGACGTGCAGGTGCAACAGGGGGAGAGTAAGGGGGTGAATCTGATGGATCAGCCGGTTGTGGAGGGGATTAGTGGTGCGGTAGGGTTGAAGGTCGGCGATGAAAGCAGGGGCAGAGAGAGGACAGGTAGTGATGCGAGTAAGATTGTTGAGTTTGAGCGATAGTCTAGGAACGTCGGATAATGGGGAAGGGGTTTGGGTAAGTTGGTTTGGATTGGATTTGGGTCATCTGGCTCGTTTGGAACGCAACTGAGCAACAGGGGAAGGGGTTGGACTGGGTACCTAAGGGCGGTGCCGGAGTCGGCGATGGATTTCTCCGCCGCAATTGTGGGGTTTTTCAAGGCTTTTGATCTTCATGCATCCGCGGTGATTTTCCCGGGACGTTCTGTATGCATGTATTTTGGGCGGGCAGGCGAAAGGAGCGGAGAAAGGCGTCTGAAACTATACCGTATTTATTATCTATAGGTAGCCGCAGATATTTACACCAAAGTATTTTATTTCTTGCATGAAGTCTCTGTGGAGAAGATTAGTTTCGACTTCACTCCTACGTTTGAAGGATAAGAGCATCAGGGAGGTCGGGTAGCGTGATGATCTAAAGAGTGCGAAGAGGAGGGCATAACTGGACAGTACGTAGGTAAGGTAGGTACCTACTAATTAACGTGGCTGTTGGGAAGTTGGAGGCATGGGCGCCGTATTCAGAGTACTCGAAGTCGCTGGACGGGAATAGGAAATTCTTGATTGTAGTCCGGACGCTGCGCGGGATCTAGACTTTCTACCTTGGAGTTTACTTCAACGACAGAGGGCTTTCGGAGCATCTATTGAAACGGTCTTCGGAAGTTCCTAGGTAGGAAATTTCATTGTAGGTAATGTACGGACGCTGCGTGGGGTCTAGATTTTCTACGTTAGAGTTTCTTTTAAATGCTAGAGGGTATCCGGAGAATTCATTAAACGTCTTTATAATTAGGAAATTTGATCTCAAAGTACGGACGCTGTATAGGATCTAGACGTACTACGTTAGAGGTCTTTTGAAGACGGAGCAATTTCGGAGTACCCATCTAACGTCTCTAGAAATAGGAAATGTTATCTCAATATACGGACGCTGTGCGGGGTCTAGACTCTCTACCTACGTTCTGATTTCTCTCTAACGAAAAGGAGTATTGGGAGTATCTCATCGAACGTCCTTAGGATAGGAAGATTTGTTTTGAAAGTACGGACGCTGCGCATGAATCATATTTTCCACCGTTGGCTAGGGCCGCTCGTGGTAGGAGGTCAAGTTGGAAGGCTACATGCCAGTAGTCTTATTAGGGCTTCAGAATGCCTGCCTTGCTTTGAGAAGATGTACCGGGCCCAGAATCTTCTAGAAATAGGATATTTGTCGGTAACTATTCAACCACAAGTCACGTGTATTACAATACATGGTGATCCTGGTGAGAGCACCCAGCACTTGCCACGTCACTCTCCTAGTCCTTTGTAGATATACTTCGATAGTTCCTCCTTTGGAGAAGAATCAAGACAACCAACACGAATCCAAAGACATACAGAGGCTCCACTGTCCACCATCGACAGCGGCGAGCTTTGTGTCAAGTGATTCGCGTGTGTCTAGCTATATCTACTTCTATGCATAGAAATGTTTCCCGACAATATTATATAGTAGAAGTACGGACGCTGTACAGGGTCTAGACTTTCTACGTTGAATGTTTATTCGAACGATAGAGAGTCTTCGGGACATTCGTCTAACGTTATTAGAATGATTAAAAAGAGTTAGGGGAAAATGTTATCTCGTATACGGAGGGGTTTCAGGGCATTAATCGAATGTTTGTAGGAACAGGAAATTTTATTCTGAAGTACGGACGCTGTGCAAAATCCAGGCCGCGGACGTTGAAGGTCTTTATGAGACTTTTCATGTAAAATGATGGATGAAGATGGTTCCGACAGGTCTTCAGATTACTCAAGGAGCAAAAGCGGTGCTGATGAACGTTGTCTCGTTGTGGATCCGGAATCAGTAATTTTGTTCGAAGATACAGACGCTGCGTCTGACTCTGGTCGTGGCTGTTTAGTACGTTCGCAACGAATAGGTTAGCGGTTGGCTGTTTGAGAGGCCTGGGAGGGAAACATCATCGAGTATATCGTGGATATGAGCGACAGTTCAGCAGTGTAGATATCAAACTCGTGTTTAAGAACATTTATTTCCTCAGCGCCGCACATACGTACACACATCAACCCTAAACCCTCCAAAGAAAAGAAGCAAAAGCGGGCAATCAGCCATATAAATATCCTCCGCTTAAAACAACCATGCAACAAAAGTCCTATAAAACCAACTTCCCTCATCATCACCGCGTCCATTCCTCTGCTTCTCGGCTAAGAATTCCTCCTCAGCTCTATCAATCTCCGCCTTGCCCGTCCACAAATCCGCCGTCTCGGGCCTGACGCCCTCCGTCTTCTTCCACCACTTCCAGCCCACGATCATGATCAGATACAACGGAATGCCGAGGTATCCCGTAATGAAATTCTTGTAGTCAAAGTCGCCGTAGGTCTTTGGGTCGTGGACGAAGACGTTGAAGTTTTTGGTTAGGGCGATGAGGATGCAGAAGGCGAGGGCGCCGTAGGATCCGTAGATGCCGAGCGGGGCGACGTAGGGGAGGGAGGTTGTGGGGACGTTTTGGGCGACGCGTGCGCGGATGAAGTAGATGTGGGTTACGAGGATGGAGATCCAGGTTAGGAGGCCGAAGATCGTTACGAGATTGACGACTTGGTGTGGTGTTAGTACCGATGGTTCTTCTTTTGGCAGAATTGGGTTGGGAGAGGAAAGCGTGAAAAGGTGAGAGGTAAGACATGAAAACTTACAGTAGAGGAAAACCTGCTTCGAATCCTTCGCAACATTCATGAATGCGAGCAGGCAGAACAGCGAAGATAACCCCAACGCATAGACCGGCACACCGCGTCGATCGGTCTTTGCCAAAAACGCCGGCGCCTTCCCATCCGCCGCAAGTCCATAAATCGTGCGACTCGCAATGTACAAGTCCGAGTTACTCGCACTGAACACGAACAGCAGAATACACGCATTCATAATCTGCGGCAGAATCTTGATCCCGGCCAACTCGATCGCCACCACGAAGGGACTCGCCGACGCCGCCGTGGACGCCGAGTTGGCGAAGACGAGCTCTGGGGAGTCGTAGGGCACGATCATGCCGAGCAGGAAGACGGACAGGACGTAAAAGATGAGGATGCGGTAGAAGGTCAATTTGATGGCGCGGGGGATGCTCTTGCGCGGGTTTTGCGCTTCGCCGACGGTCACACCGACAAGTTCAGTTCCGAGGTAGGCGAAGACTGCCGTGATCATTGAGGACCAGAAGCCGAGGAATTTGCCAGTGGCTCCCTCTGTTTGGCGGTTAGTCTTGTACCGATATTAAAGGTGGAGCAAAGAAGAACGAAATTGGTGATGCTTGAGGAAGAAAAACGTACCCATGATATACGGTTTGAAAGCACCAGGATCTCTCCAGTACCTGAATCCCGTCCGGTCATGATTAGGACCTCCACCGAGCGCGAGGACGAGCGAGAGGATGATCAGACCGCAAATGACGATGACTTTGAAACTGGAAAGCCAGAATTCAAATTCACCGAAGACGTGGACGCCGAAGTAGTTGATCGCAATAATGACGACCAGGAATACAGCAATGAAGACACCGGGATTGACTTTCTCAGCTTTGACCCAGTATTGGATAACAAGCGCCGCAGCGGTCAGTTGATTGGGCGTGACGATGATGTATTTGAACCAGTAGGTCTGCAAGAGTGAGTAAGAGTTCAGCGGGAAAAAGAAGGAGGCGGAAAAAACTTACATATCCAAGAGCAAATCCAAGGGCAGGATCAACATATCTTGAGGCGTATCCAGCGAAATTCTTCCCGCTGGGAATCCAAGCAGCCATCTCGCCGAGCGCGCACATGACGATCCAGACGAGGAAACCAACGAGAGCGTAAGCGATGAGGATGGAGCCAGGTCTGCACGAAAAAATGATTAGCATTTGATCCAGTCAATTCGAATAGTATGAACACATACCCAGCCTTTGCAAGCGCAGATCCAGTTCCGATGATCAAACCCGTTCCAATAGCACCACCGATGGCAATCATAGTGATGTGCCTCGCCTTGAGCCCACGATGAAGGTCCTCTTGCTTCGCAAGCGGCGGCGAGCCCTCGGGGTACTCGGCGGTCGAGTACTCATTTTTGCCATAGTGGTGGACATTTTCGGGATCAGGACTTGGACTGACATCGTCCGAAGAGACCGAGTGGCGGTTCCAGATGGCCATTTCTGCGGCGGGACCTCCTCGGTCTTGCTTCTTTCTCTCTCGAAACTCTTGTTCTTTCCAAGAATGTGATCAGATTCTTCAGATCCTGAATTTCCGGTCTCTTGCGTATCTCTCTATCTCTCTATCTCTCGAGAGCTGCTGTGAAACTGCGACAGAGTCGTGTGGTGTTTCAAAGCCACCGACCACACAAGACAAGGCTGACTCGGGCGCAGCAAGGACAAGTTCGACCAAGCACCTGTCGACGGTCTCCGGAAGGATCTCTTGAGCTCAAGCTTTCGACGCGCGCGCTGCGGATGCGTTCGAGGTTGTCCAACTCCTGAGGGCGCAGTAAAAGCGGTCGTTGTCGTTCGTCGGCAAATAAATGCAAACGCACTCCAGTCCAAGACCCAGGAAAGCGGCGAAGCACCAGCCAATATAGATAAGAAGACAGAGCAGGCAATCCCGTCGGGTAGATCAAAGGCGGGGGACCAGGTTCAGGTCTTGGGAGGACTCTCTTCTATTTAAAAGATGGAAATGCGCGTGGCCCTCGTCGCCGCCGTATCGCTTGGGTACCGTAAGGAAGAACAAGGATGTTATAACCCTGGCTGAGCACGTAGATTCGACAGGAGATGTTTTGAGTGATGAGTAGTAGCGGAGGTAGAGGTAGTAATCAGGATATCGGTGTGTAGCACACAGACTGTACACAACCTAGGCCGGCTGATTGACCGAGCTGGATCGCGTTCACCGTACAGCTAGGTATACCACAGCGCTGGCACGGGTGAGGCTCACTCTTCTTCTAGAACCACGGGCGGCCGTACACAAGGGTGTCGAGACGAGTGAAATGGCCAGACAGAGGAAAGGTAGGGATACGTAGCGACAAGGACATGCATGGGGACAGAAACCAACAGCAGTTCACCTACCTCTTTATACAAGCGTCGATCTTTGGATATCCACCATCCAGAGGTAGAAAATGCGCCTTGGATTACTTACCTGCCCGCCCGTCCATAGGACCAAGATACCGTACATGCAATGTCTGCAAGGCTGCATTTTTGCTTGATAGTTGATAGAGACAATGCCAGACTGCCTCGCCGTCCGCCCAGCGCCCAGAGAACCAGTTCCACCCGTACAGTACAGTAGGAAGACGGCAGATAGCCACTCACCACTCCCCGAGTCCACCGAAAGAAGGTCCTATCTCTCTCCGCAGCTCTTTCTTCCCCTCGCCGCGAACTCCATCCCAGTGCCCACCAAGCAAAAGTCTCGGCATGCCTCTACCAAGCACTTGAAGGTGGGGAGGACAAGCAACCCACCAGCCCCGTTGTGGCAGGTCGCCGTGTCGCGCAAGCCTTTTTGCTGCGACGGTAGCGTAGCATCCATCAAGACCTAACAAAAGGCAGACTCTCTCTTTTCTGGCATCTGCCCGCGTGCTTGTGACGGACCATGAATCTCAGCCTCGCCACTGAAAGAGGTCTGATCTGGTTTCTGGAGAGCCGAAGCTGAGCGCTGAAAGCCTGAACCTGAAAACCCACTGCAAGCCGCCAAGAGAAGTCCAAGCAATAGGGTTGATAACGACGAGCCGGGGGTTTGACTGACTTTGGCAGGGTGCATGCAGCATGCTCATATGAGACGCCTTGCCTTTGCCTGGTCGGAGATGCGCGGTGTGCTGTAGAGTAGGTCTTACGCGTGTCCATTCGGTGATTCCTTGAAGAAGACTGTATTTATATCATGGCCTGAAGCTGAACATTTGTATAAGTAAAGCCTATAGAAGAAATAAAGGACTTCGAATGACGACGATGGTTTGTTTAGTGTCGTCGGGGAAGCCGTTGACTGACTCGGCATGCCCGATCAAGCTGTCGGTTGTGGCGCTGGTGTGTCTTGGGGGCGCTTGTCACTTGATTGCTTGCCGAGACGAACCAACTAAGCACGTGACTGGGCCTCGACAGGCCATCCTCAAAATTGGGAAAGGATGTTGGATGAGTCTTAGAACTAGATCAGAAGTTTTGAGATAATTTCGAACAGTTAGAGACCAAACATCAAAAAGTAAGGTATATACATTAGAAATTGCCCTCTCCAATCCACCACCATATGACCGCGCATGAACCATCACGACCTCGTTAGCGTTGTCTTTACGCAGAAATGGACTGCAAATGGTCAACACTTCATCCACCCCTTGTGTTTTTCTCTCACATTGACCGCCGGCAGCGGCTTCTCCACTGGATACATTTCCGGCTCTTTCTTCTCCTCCAACATCATCCAATCCAGCCTCAACCTCTCCTTCTCATCAATCCCACAGAAGAGTCTACAAGGGCAGGCGTCTTCATTGTCATCAAACCAGCTCTGGCAACTTCCCTTGTCATCAAAGTACAAGCTCTCAATGACCGGTACATGGTTATTGCCCACCCTTCTGCTTTGACCCAACCAATCCTCAAGACTAACATCCTCTCTCCCTCCTTGCTGTTGGTCCCCGCCTACCCAGGGTTCGATTTCGCGGACTTCATGTTTCGCTCTTCGTTTTTCGCATCGACTACACGCCTTTTTCACTTTACCTTCTTGGCCCAACTTCTCGATGATGTCCATGTTTGCGAAACCGGGTGTGACGCCGAAGACAGAAGGTAAGACTATCGCGAGAAGGGGCTTGCAAGCTGGGAGGCAGCCGGCGATGATGCCGAAGTTCGTTTCGATGCCGAAGAATATAAAGACCACGACTACGTCGTCTTGAGGAAAAAGGGCAACATGTCAGCACGAGGGAGAAGTCTGTGACAAGAGAATTGTTGACTTACAGATGAAGTCTCCGCCCTCGAAGAATGCTTCGGTGTACATGATACGGGCTATGCCGAAAGCGCAGACACTTTGATCGTGTTAGTGTATTATCCTAATCTTCCAAGCTGCTTTCTTTGCTCAGAAGGAGAATGACTCACAGAAACCCCAGGCTGAAAACAGAAAAGAGCCCAAATCGCTCCAGAGGCTTCAGACGGATTGTCCGCAGTGCTCGGATTGGCCACAGGAATACGGCAAAGTCGGTGACGCTGTTGAGGATTGCCGGAGCTTGAAGTGTCCATCGCCGATCCAAGCAAGATCTCGGATGAACCCGTACGTCCCAATATGCATTAATGGGCCTATTTATCGTTAGCACATTGCTGTCCGTGAGCCTGTCGGAACTTACGAGCATTGGAAGATCTGCAACCCTGTCACGACCACAGCGAAAAGTACCATGGCGTAGATTGTGGTAATGGAAAAGAGCCTGTCGATTCTGTCCGGTAGCAGTCTCAAATAGCTGACGCAGATCGAGATTTTTGTAAGGGCGTTGCAAGGCGCGACAATAATAAAAGTGGTAAAGAGCATCTGGACCACAGTCAGCGAGAGGATCAAGAAGGCCTCACATGTCTGCAGCGGAGCTTACCTGGCCCACTTGAAGTTGATCAGCTCGCCCGATCTCAAAGTCGTGTCTCCCAAGGCCAAACGAAAGCCCAGAAAGCTGAGTTCCGATGATGAGAGTTGATAGCAGCTAAAAGGTATGTGAGCAGGTCAACTCAAGATATTCAAAGAAGAACTTACCGCCGACAATGCCATTAGCCAGTCGTCGAGTCCCAGGAACTTCCGTGTTACTGTTCTTGCGTAGAACCGAGCGCCCACCATACCCAACATGAGTACAAGCATCCCGACGTTTGCAACCAAGAGAGCAGTCCCGCGATATGGGCCAGGAGCAGCCTCTTGATTGCGAAGTAGTGGAGACATCTCGGAGGCAAGATATTGCCACCATTCAAGCGCTCACAGGTCGAGAGTCACCTGCGAGGTGGCACTTTGGAGGTCGGCGCAGAGCGGGGTTATATGGCGGACTTGAGATCTACAGCTGTAGAGAGAGCGGTGTCAAAGCTCTTCAGTGTGCTCGTGCGACAGATATGTCCGAGCTTGTGTGAATGGACAAGCGGACCGAAATGCGAACCACAGAGCTTAGGAACAGAACCTGTCTAGTTTAAACCAACGAGAGGCCTTGAGTTTTGAGTTTTTCTGGCCCGTGATCCTCAAGTTGGAACTTCAACGGAGACGCAGAGAGGATGCGAAGCTAATTGAAGTATGTAAAGGTTCTTTGTCAAAGAATATTAGCGGGTGCTTGGATTGCTGAGGTTCTCGCTGGCAAATCCTCGAGATATTGGGAATTGGCAAGGTTGGACATAGAAAATGGTACACGTGCGCTTATAGAAGGAGTTGGCATGGCCACCTCTTAACTGGCCAAGCCTAGCGATCGAATCCATTGCTCTGGACCAGCACTTCTTCGAACAGTAGCGATGAAAGGGGTTCCATCGGACGAAAGACGGATTGTGATGGTAGTTTTAGAGCTTAGACCTGATGCAGGCCTGATACACGTGTACGATGAACAGGAGATAGGGACGGATGCTCTGTGACAGTTGTGGAAACAATCCTGAAGTCTGGGTTCGCTATATAGAGCATGACGAAGAGATACGTTGACCGAGGGATACCGAATCAGGAAATGTGAGCGAAGAAAAGACCAGAGGAGGTCTTTCATTGGGAGCTATGCATTCGCCGTCTACCCCTTCAAAACGAAGGAGTACCCTTAACGAACTACTTTTCCGAATCGACAGATCGAACGTACTTGGCAATCTTCGAAAAGGGATCAGAGTGCGAGATTCTAGAATGGGAGGAACTACGTCATGCTGGTCATTACGTTCTCTTTTCTCAAATTCAGCTTGGAGTTGAGTGTTCAATTCATGGCGGTAAAGCTGTCCGGCTGCCGACAAGCTAGCGGACATAACGGAGTAGATGGCCGCCCCAGTTTGCACTCTGCACGGAACGCATACGGGACTGGGAATGTTGCAGTTATCGAGGGGCAACGAGTTGGGTGGAGGGTTGGAGTGCATGTTCGCCACGTCGCCGACGGGAGACGTCTGAGGAAGTGGCACAGACCAGCTCTGCACGTGATCGGGAATCCGTCCCAGTCTTCCCGTCTGACGCTCAGACTCGAGCAGGAGCAACAACATCGTAATTGTGATATTTCCCATCTCGAACTTTGGTCTTCTATTTTTCTACTCGAAGATTATCTCATTTCACATAGACTGTTTGCGTCTCAGTCTCCGAGTTCCTTGACTCGTGACCCAACTTATGCCCTCTTTTTTACCCCTCCACAGCTTGTACGGAGTAGCTGTCGACATATGCTTGTTCATCTCTCCAAGTCATTCAAGAAAAGCCTTAGGTGAGCTCGCAAGATCAGGGTCAAAATATGCAGACTTTTCAAACTGCACAATGCTGACATCTAAAGACGAAGAAATCTAAAATACATCTCCTTTTTTCTGCATTTTCCTAGTATATTTTTCCTGGTCAGAAGAGAAGACTTCCATACGAGAACGAGTGTCTAGTTTCATGAGGTAAGAGAATTCTCGAAGCTCTCGAGCCACGTGCTGTTTCATATACTCATCGACATCCAAGAACCCCATGTACCTACCTCCTTTCTCGCTTGGGACTTCCATCCACAGCATGTTTTAACATACTCCCTCATCGTCATCCATCCATCCACCCATAGACGCCTCCCTTCGCCAACTGCTTCATTCCTGACCTCCCTATCCGCGGCTGCCCCGTGCCCGCCACGCGTCCCACAAGTTCCCCACAGGCAAGACACGTGTCTCCGCTGGCACTTCTCCGCCACATCGTTCATTTCTTGCTACCGCTCCACCAACTTAGCTATCCCCACAATACCAAGAGCTCCCCACACTCTCAAGCTCCACATACTGCGAAATGCTTGGTCTCACACATTTTTGCGTGAACGAGCGGACGAATCAGGGCATGTTAAAGCCCTGCCTATACTGGATCGTGCGACTGTTTTCATGCTCCCAAGTTTGTCATCACGGCTCCTTCGTCTCTTGATATATCCGCAAGACGTTAGGCCTAACGAGGATATAGCTGAACAAACTTCTAACGTGTAATGCCCAGACTCTGAGCAGCGTCTGCTTTTCTCAAAATAGACACTCCTTTCGATTATTGACGTTGACATGCAACCACTCCTCATGGCTATTTCTGGACATTTCAATGCGCTTTACAGGACTGCCCTCCCCACAATTGTTGTTGGCAAGTCCTCAACGTTTAAAGCCCAGACTTTAGCAGCGTCTGCATTCCCAAAGTATAGTTACTAGATTTAGGAATCGTTAGTACCTTTCAACCGCTTCACATGGCTATTCTTCAATAGTTCAAAGCGTTCCAAAATCGCTCTCGCTACCTAGGTACGTGTAGGTATTGTTGGCACGTCTTCAACATTTAAAGCCCAGACTTGAGCAGCTCGCGCCACACTGCTTGGTACTGTGATAACCAATACACGTGATTCCCATTGAATAGTTACCGACATATAGAGAACTTCCTTTGAATACTGCAATAAGTTCAATTCCTGAGAGCTATCTGCAGAGTTCTTGCAGTTGGATCCGCAGATCTTATAAGAACTCAGCGCCTGCACAGTTGTCTTTATATGATTAGATATGCCAAATTGCACATCAGTTTGAAGATACCTGGTAGTGTGAGGTCCATACGTGTCGGATATTTCGGATACTTAAGCAGACCAAAAAATACACATGTAATTGTGCGCACCTTTTTTCGCGTTTTGGTCTCTGACAATACGACATACGTCACTGGAAGGACAGTTGACATAGAAGCTCCAAATTTTCTTTTATTGAATATCGTAAATTGACTTACGTCGGCGATCTTTCTCTGAAAGACTCCCGTTTGGATATCTCAATTCGACGAATGTTCGAGATCCAGCTGCAATATTCTGGCGGTCGAATTCCTCGAATTCATGAAAACCTAGAGTCGGAGTGAACTTTCAGGTGCAATTGGATATGCCAAATCCACATAAGTTTATACATAGGCTATATAAGGCTTCTACTTGATATACGTTCCTAGAAGAACAATTGACGTAGACGCTTTAAATTATTTTCCTTGAATATTGCAGATGAACTTATGTCGGCAAAGCTTCTCCGAAAGGATCCCCTTGGATATCTAAATTCAAGGATTTCTTAAGATCCAGCTGCAATAGTCCTGCGGTTAGATTCGTAAAAATCTTAAAATCTGGCGTTGCAGTGACCATTCAGATGCAGTTGGATATGTCGAATGATCCTCCAACCAAAGGGGTAGGTAATATTTGGTTCCTATCAGCGAGGCTCCAGCAAGGAGAAATCATCTGAAAGTTGTTGTATTCCTTGAATGAAGTTCGCAGATTACAGCAAATGCCAGCCTGCCTATAAAAAGTCCTACTTGGATATGAACAATCTGACCATTTCTCCATGTACAGATTCTAAGTTCTGGTTGTTGCGTCGGCAGAGTTGACAAAACTTCAGGGGCAGCGCTCAAATTGACCTGCTTAGACGACTCGATTTAGCTTTCCTTTCACTTGGATATTCGGATTCCAGTTCCTCGAGGTGTCCTGGCCGTTCTAACATAGAAAAGCCATATTGAGCGGAGCGTCACAATTGGCAGTACTGAGAAGACTTCTTGGGAACAAAGTCCCGTCTTTCGCCAAAGAGCAGTGAGTGGATGGCTTTCAAAATTGGTTAGAATGACGAATGAGAAAACCTTACCCCCTCTTTCGCAAATCTACTTCGAGGTTGGTGGTAGCCGTTGTTGTACGACCTGTCAGTCACATGCGAATCTGGGGTGCATTAGCTTCATATGACGACACTACCATTCCGCTTCCATTGTGCTTCCACACTTTCTTCTCCGCCTCACCACAATGAGAAGCGAAACAACTAAAAGACGCCGATATATGTTTCAGCATTCATAACTTGGGTCATATCTCTTACCAAGGAGACCGACGGTAAACATGGCATACAACTACCTTGTAAGAAACTCCAATTCTTCCTCGAAAATGCGTCGACCTAATCATATGCAATTGGTTTCAGGAAGACTTTGAAATCTATCACCAAGAGCAAGAAGCTCAGCGCTCCCTTCTTGGTGGACCCGCCCTTCCTGCCCTTGGCCATGCCGTCTCCGGCGCAGCAGGATCCGCCATCTCGAACCTTCTCACCTACCCCCTCGGCTTGGTCATAACCCGACTTCAAGTCCAGAAACATCTCGCTTCGTCTTCGAATACTTCGTCAGAGAAGGCCGGCTCGGATAGCAAAGATGCGGACTACAAGAGCATCAAAGATGCCATACAAAGAATTTACGCGGAAGAAGGTGGACTGAAAGCGTTCTACTCTGGAATAGGGCAAGACACGGCGAAGAGTGTTGCGGATAGCTTCTTCTTCTTCCTCGCCTACAACTTTCTGCGGCAGTCACGCTTGAAGACACATGGGACCGGCAAATCGAAGAAGAGGCTGTCGGTGGTCGATGAACTGGGCGTGGGCATGCTCGCGGGTGCCTTCTCGAAGCTCCTCACGACGCCCATCCAGAATATAGTCACGAGGAAGCAGACGGCCGCCATGGTCGCGTCGCGGTCAGGAAATGCGACTTCAAGCCCGGAGCTCACGACGAAGGATATTGCACTACAAATCCGCGAAGAGAAGGGTCTGGCCGGCTTCTGGAGCGGATATAGCGCGACTTTGATCCTCACGATGAACCCGGCTCTCACATTCCTCCTCCAAGAAACCCTCACACGGATACTCATACCGAAGGAAAAGCGTGCCAAGCCTGAGGCACGAATGACTTTCATTATTGCGGCTCTCTCCAAATCCATCGCAAGCTCCATCACTTACCCATTCTCCCTCGCCAAAACTCGCGCTCAGGTCAGCTCGAAGAAGCCTACTGACACGGAGCCTACCGATGCCATCTACGAGCGCTATCAGACGGGGAAGAAGTTGCAACAGTCGATGGTTATTGGTACCGTTCTGCGCATCGCACAGACCGAGGGCATTGGCGCGCTCTATTCGGGTATCGAGGGAGAAGTCGTGAAGGGTTTCTTTCAGCATGGAGTCACAATGTTGATGAAGGAGCGCATCCATCGGATCGTCGTCAGTATGTATTATCTCGTGCTAAAGGGCCTCCAGAAGTATCCTGGACCGCAGGAGATGGGCGCGCAGGCGAAGGATGCGGTGGAGACGGGACTGGAGAAAGGGAAGGAGGTTGGAGAGAGCGCGAAGGGTACTGTTGGCGAGGGCTTAGAGAAGGCGAAGGAGGTAGGTGAGAACGCAAAGAGCACTGTTAGCGAGAGTCTGGAGAAGGCGAAAGAGGCGGTGGACGATGTGATCGAGACGGCAAAAAAGGCAGTGAGCGGTAAGGCTGGAGGAGAGGTGATGTGATGTGATGATTGATACCAGGATGATGCTAATTCTTGGGCTGTTATTTGAGTTTGGTCTTGCATTGTAGGTTAGTATTTGGAGACTGTACATAGTCCCGTATCTTGGAACAGCCATCAGAAATAGGGCCCTTTTTCAATCACAATTGCAATGGAGAGGTTCTGCATGTCGAGGCCGGTTCTCGTGTTGCTACGGGTGGTGCAGTGGTGACGCGATGGAGACGCGCTAAAGTATGAGATCCAGAATAGGAGAAGCAGCACTAATTCTCCGTATGCTTACCCCTTGGGATGCAGCCATAGAAGTTTGTTGTAGCAGTGTCTGCATGAAGATTTCAAGTGGTTAGCAGTGTTTCTCCGTAGGAAATGGCCACACGTGTGGCTAATGCAGGGGTGGTTCATTTCTGTTGTCCAGCCGTCGACATCACATGGGATGCAGCCCGAACGCATTGAGTTGCACCTCGCACCTGGCTACATCAACAAACAACCCCGACCTCACCGCCCACAGGACAACAACCGGACTCCACGGCCACCATCCAGCGGATACTAACCACAGCGCACCACCAGGACATCTGCCGCCGGCAAGGAAGAGGAAGAGAGCGGATTGCAGTGCGCACGCGGGGACACTCGTAGGGCAGAGTGAAACACCACAGTCGCAAGCCACCCATCGCATCGCAGCATTTGCGGAGACCAGCAGGACCTTTGGCAAGTTGGCTACCGATTTCAGAGTCTTGGAAGACGGAGAGGGAAAGGATCACACGCGATACCTCACTGCACATTGCAAACAGCAGCTTCTTCCCATCCACTGCCTCCGTCAACTGGAACGGGGGATACTCGACCCTGGACAATACATCACGGGACGTCCCATATCCCAGATACCGCTGCCTGGATTGGCACGACCGAGCCTACAACCGTCGCTGGCCACCAATTATACATAGCTAGACAGCCACCATGCTGGACTCGCCGACCACGTCCCAGTCATCGCCCTTCCAGCCTCCGCCTGCCGGGGGCTCTCTCGAGGACGACCTAGCATACTACAAAGCCCAGTACGAGCAACTTGAAGTAGAGTTGCAAGAGTTCCAAGCAAGCTCGCGAGAACTCGAAGCTGAACTCGAGAGGGACATCGAGGCGAGCGAGAAGCGAGAACGTGGTCTGAAGGAGAGCGTCGAGAGCCTCCGCTTCGAGGTAGAAGAATGGAAGACCAAATACAAGCAGTCCAAAACGGAGGGGAACAATGCGCAGAATACACTTCAGAAAGAGATCACAGCGCTGAGGGACACGAATCGGACACTGCAGATGAAATTGCGGGACATCGAGGTCGCCAATGACGACTTTGAGAGGCAAGCTCGCAATACCACCTCATCGCTGGAAGATCTCGAATCGAAGTATAACCAGGCCATAGAGCGGGCAGTCATGTTCGAGGAGGAAATAAAGATGGGAGAGCAGGAAAGAGAAGGCCTACGAATAGAAACCCAGCGGCTCCGCGACGAACACGCCGACCTCAAAATTGAAGCCGAGATCGTTCAGGACAAGCTACGGCGCGCAGAAGCCACCATCGAGCAGCATCATCAGAACAAAACGCACGAGATGATTGCACATGTTGCACATGATAGTCTGCGACCTCGTTCTCCTGTGTCAGAGACTTCGACGACTAATACGACCCTCTCATCCCCAACAGTGTCGACACCGCCGCCCACCAAATCAGCGGCGTCAGTATCAACTTCCACTCCACCTTCTCCACCCCTCTCCGAAACCTCCGCAAACCCAAAGACGACGCCGAAAACGCCCATGCCGCGAACGAAGCGCTCGGCCACAATCACAAAAGCATCGCATCTTGCAACAGCAACGCCGCGAACTAGCAACGTCCACACCACTGTACGCCCACCTCCACGGCATTCGCGTGGTCCCTCGATCCTCAGTGCTTCCCAGACCGGCCGTGCTACACCATCTACAACCCAACGAAGGCCAACCTATGGCGCTCGCACATCCAATATCGGTGTTCCCTCAACCGCACCATCCACCATGCCACGATCTGGCTCACTATACAGGATCAGAGGCCTCATGGCACAGACGCAAAAGCTGGAAGAAAGGGTTCACAACGTCCGAAGTCGTCTTCCCGCACCAACAGCGACACCTCCCCGCGCAAGCCCGCGGAACGACAACGCCAGTCGGCTAAGCAGAGACGTCGCCCTGAGCAACCAAATCGGCGGCAACGTGACCGTCCGCAGCAGCAGGAAACGCTCCAGCAACTCGACTTCGTCTTCCATAAACGGCGACAGTAATATCCCCACGGGCGTCTCCCGCCTCTCCTTTGGCTACTCGGCCTCCAACACAACCCCCAGCCGCCCCTCCAGCGTTGCGTCATCTCACAACGCATCTACAACGACGCCTTACGCTCGCCCCTCCAGCCGCTCCGCTATAGCGCGACCCTCGAGTCGCTCCAGCATCGCCCGCCCCGCCTCCCGCACATCTATGGCATCGGGCGCTCGCACACCCCTCGGCGGCCACTTCAAAAACGCATCGCTATCGCTCTCAATGTCCGAATCGCGGCGACCACCAGGTGTCAGTGGGCGTTCGTCGGTGTCCGGACAATATGGCTCAGGACTACATGCAAGGGGATATTCCGTCGCAGGACTGAGTTCGAGTTCCTCGAGAGACGGGGCGGAGAGTAGAGGTGGCAGTCGCAGTCGATGTGGGAGTCAATTGGGGATGTCGAGAACTACGGGGATAGGAGGCGTGGAAGGGGATGAGGACGGCAGCGGAGAAGAAGTGGATATGGCGACGCCGTTGGCGAGGAGAACGACGTTTGGCCGCGAGGAGGGGAGTGCGCTCCCGCTGCCGAGGCGGTTAAGTGGCGGTGGTCCATCGGCGGCGGCGGGGAGGAGACAGAGTAGGAGTGAGGAGGGGAGTATGGCACCGCCGCCGTCGGTGCGACAGGAGAGGTTGAGTGAGGTGGGGGAAACCTATTAAGATATTAAGATGAGACTAGCCGATAGCTGATTTGGCGGGAGGAGTAGAGGGAGGCGCGTCTGTTTCTGATTATGTTTTGAGGACGTATTTATGCTATCCAACATCACCGCATCGTCGGCACCTTTTTCATTGCGTCAGTTTCTTAGTTTATGTTCGCTGCTGGCGTCAATGGGGCTTTCATCGGATGCATAGGCATAGGCATAGGATAGGGTATGGCATGGGACGGTATGGCATGGCATCGTGAGTTTTTCCTAGGGCACAAGGAATATGGGGGTATCTTATGGACACTTATTGGGCGCGTCAGGGAGGAATATACCATTTTGCTGGTTTTGGTTGCTCTACGTCCGGCTGTTCTGCCTCACTAAATGTCTCTTTCGCTACAACTATTGTTGACTTTTCGTTTGTAAGTATGCATAACTCGGGAAGATACTTGTTGAAGTAGTGCTAAGTATGTTGTGAGAAACCAGGGTGATGAACCTTATTTGCTTTACCGCGCGAAGTATTGAAAGGATGCGTTGTGTCCTATCTGAGTTCCGAGGGTTGTATTGCATATTTTGGTGGTCGTATTGATGGATCGTATAGTGGAATGGTGCCAGGTCATTATGAAGACTTTACTAGGCATGGCGGACTGTGAAAGTGAACGCCAACAATGGACTCGAGAAACTGGTGCCCGATTCTCATGCAAGTGTGTGCATCCAGGAGTAGTATTTACCTTGATTGAGCGAGGGAGCGGTTGAAAGGCACCAACGACTCCTAACTCTGGTAATTTTACTTTGAAATCACAGACGCTGCTTAAGTCTGTGCCTTAACCGTGAAGAACCCGCCAACGGTTCTTACCTCTCGTAGTGAAAACCATATTTACAAAGTGCTTCAGATTACCTCGAAGTAGCCATGAGAAGCGGTTGAAAGGCAGTCACCAACGATTACCAAATCTAGTAGATATACTTTGGAAATCCGGACGCTGCTCAAGTCTGGGCCTCAAACGTTAAGGACGTGCCAACGATACCTACACGTACCTAGGTAGCGAGAGCGATTGCAAAACGCTTTGAACTATTGAAGAATAGCTATGAGTGGAAGCGGTTGAAAGGTACTAACGATTCCTGAATCCAGTAAATATAGTTTAAAAATGCAGACGCTAGCTCGCGCCACGTCACTCTCTGTCTCCTTTGTATATACACTTCGATAGCCCCCTTGAATGAAGAATCAAGACAACCAACACGAATCCAAAGACATACAGAGGCTCCACTGTCCACCATCGACAGCGGCGAGCTTTGTGTCAAGTGATTCGCGTGTGTCTAGCCACTATCTACTTCTATGCATAGAAAGGTTTCCCGACACTATAAGATAGACTGCCAATTTGGGGTAATTTAGAGAATCTATAAGAAAATATTGGTCCTATTCAGTCGATTCTCCTTCCAGCGACGTATTTTGTATGAACTAAATATTGTGAATCTTCGAGTTGATGTGAGATTTGGCATATCCAATTGTATTCCGACACCTGTGTAGACGATGGTCTCTCGTCAAGTCTGCGGATCCAACCACAAGAAAATTGCGGATTGCTCTCAAGGATTGGACGAATTGTTGTATCCAAATGGAATCTTCTTTAAGATGTACTGCCAATTGGAGGCAATCCGAGGAATCCAACGAAGATAATTCAGCTCTATCAACTCGATTATCCTTCCGGGAGTGCGTCTGGCATACATGTAACCTTGCCTGGATTTTTTGTTTGTATGAGTTTTGCGAATCCAACCGCAAATCTCTTGGAGAAGTATCCGAAGATTTTATAGAAACGGAATATATAAGGGAGATATTCTTGGGTAGGACGGCATAAATCTGACAAAACGTCAGAATCCAAGCAGCCAGAAGTTGGATATCTTTAGTTGTTTCTTGTCGGAGACTAGTCACGTGAGTGCTTAATCAGGCATCATGTGATCTGGAGCATATATTCCATCTCCGGCATTTGGCACTCCTAGACAGATACAACACACAATTCTACACACACATCACAATCTTCACGTCTTTGCTCTCTCAAAGATCTCACTTTTTCCACTGCGTTATTGCACTCCCAACGTGATCACGCAGTATCCTCGGAGCTTGGCAACTATCACCCCATAGACTCCGACATTTCTCCTCCCTGAAACCTTGCTAATATAGATTTAAAGGCAGCTAGCCGCTGAATTGGAATGGTTTCTGCGTATCTAATCTTAAGAATGTACAGATGGGATGGCCAAAACTGAGCGTTCTGTGACGTCCAACGGAGCTTGTATCGAGGTTGTATATCGCGACTATCAATATAATAGATATCCAATTGCATGCTGAGAAGTTCACCATTTTCCTCAAGCTCCCAATTTTGACGGTCAACAGAATATTCCCAGCTTGTTCAGTTGCAATTGCATGTTTCGTTCTTATCCACATTTGAATGAAATGTAGAGAATGAATTGCGCCTTATTTATGTAGGCCTTTCCCCCTTTACCTGAGGGGTATCTTCCAAATGGGAGTTGTAAATCCGCAACAAACTCCATAGTTCCTGATGTATTTCCACGCTGAGAACGCCTCATCACTGTTCATGTCAGGAACTCCGACAATGAATCAAAAGTCCTGAACTCCAGTCTCCCCAGTCAACGGCTCTCCGTCCTCCCTAACCTGGACCGGCTCCTGCGCATCAAAATATGCCTCCTCCATATCCCTCTCCGCCTCCGGACAGAAGTCCAACCTCTCATCCTCATCCACTGTCTCGTATTCGAAGTCATCGTCATCGCCCGCCAGGAACCTCAACGTCATCACGGACTTCCACTCCTCCAATGCCTGCTCCTTGGTCTGCGGATTTCCATCCATATCCTCATCGGCATCCTCTTCCACGATCTCGCCATCCTCACCCAGCCTGTAGGTCACCGTAGCATTCGGATCAGGATTTGCCAGCGCCTGGAGCTTTGCCTCGGAGCGCTCGATATCTGCCTCGACGATGCCCGACCAGCCCTTGGCGCGGTCTTCGGCGGTGCGCTCAGCGGAAGTCTGGAAGTGGCGGACGAGACGGTCGTAGAGGAGAGGGTCTACAGGTAGTATGTTAGTTTATTATAGGTAGGCGCATTTAGGCCTAGCTGGGGACTGTAGTTATATACCGGCGAGCTCGAGCTCGGACGAGAAGTACTCGGGGTGGGTATCCAAGTAGCGTTTGCGACGGTTCTTGATGACAATTCGGCGATGATTCGCGGAGTTGTCTGCGACGGGGAAAGTATCACGCAGAACCACTGTCATGCTCAGTGGCGCCGCGTGAAAGTATGGCATGTCGGGGTTTGTGCTCTCGACAGAAGTCTCGGAGTTGGGGGAGCGGTTTCCGGTCATGGTGAATGGTGTTGAGGGATCGGAGTTCGGATGAAGAACGCGGAGATATCGGCGTTAAGAGTCGGTGGACGATAGTGGCCTGAGATGCGGATATCGGCTTTAAGATGAGGCGGGCGCAGATAGGTGTCGGCGCTAAGATGAGATCACGTGGTGGTTGCAGAGATCGGCGTTAAGAGAAGTCACGTGATGAGCGATAAGATGCCCAGGTCCACGGGTAGTCGCAGATTTCGGCGTTGAGATTCGTGCGTTGGATATCCAGATTTTGGCTCCTGGCGGATATCCAGCGGGTTCCTTTTTGGATATCGCAGGGAAGGGCGTCTACGAATCGCTATCAGCCTTGTTTCCTATCGTGGAAGATATCGACGTTAAGATGAGGTCACGTGATAGGCGAGAAAATGCAGTGGGCGAGGATGAAGTGGGCAGAGACGTCGGCGAGGTGCAGCGATTCTTCGGACACCTGATCACTAAGTCTCGCCATTCAAGAAAACACATATATCCTGGATGTCTCCGGGAGGAATTCAAGAGTCGCTCCTCTTCCCAACTTTTAATAAATGGCCATGGAGATCTTCATTAGTTCAAGAAGCGAAAGCTCCGCCATTCAGAGAAACATTTATATCCTAGAGGCCTCCGGGAGTAATTCAAGAGTATATCCTCTTCTTGACTTACATTAAATGGCCTGAAGTGCACGCGGTAGGAGTCGAGATCTTTATACTCATCTCCAATCAGTTTAACAAGGGAAAGCTCCGCCATTCAGGAAAACACGTATGTTCTAGGGGCCTCTGGGAATGATTCGAGAGTCTCTCCTCTTCTCAATTTCTCATAAATGGCTGTCCGATGCAGGTGAGTGTCTCTTCGAGACAACGGGAGGTACTGCGCCACCTTGCGCCACATCACCTGATATGAAGAGACGTCTGAGCGCAAACTGAGATGAGAGAGTTCTAGCTCCTAAGGAAAGATGAGGTCACACGACAATGAGATAAGCGATAAGATAAGATGATGTGTCTTGGCGCCCCAGCTCCAGGTTTCACGTCCAACCTTAGTCACTGACATGGTGGAGACACCACGTTGCTCAATGCTGGACTGGCTCTGGGATTACTTCAGCTTATTAAACAGAACCGCAACCTGAGTTAGACCCAAGTCTTGTTGGCGGAAGCACTTGTTTACAGTTCTAAATGAGTCTTTGATTACTTCGTTCACTCCTTTTGAAGAGCTAAGGGACACCAGGTCTTTGAATTACACGAGTCAATCAATATGGCTCGAAAGCGCAATGCTCAGCAGGCGCCAGCGGACAAGGTGGAAAAGTCTTCAGAGCCGCAACAAGCAACCCAGCCCAAGCCGGAGCCATTCGAGGTCATCATAGGACTATCCGCGGCTCTCCTAAGCATTGCGGCCCTGGCATCTTCTGTATCTCAATCGAGCCTGTCTCCAGTATATGGCTCTATTCCAGCCTCCAGATTCCATTCCAGAGGCATCCTCTACACATCTCTGCTCGCTTTTGTTGGCAAAGGATTCTTGCGTAGGCGTCTCCCAAGAGGCATCCGATACCACATACCAGTTCTTGGGTACTACATTCCCATGATCCAATGGGTTCTGTTCACATATAGCGGGAAACTGGGCCCAGTCTACGGACCATTGGCCACAGAGGCATTGACTTTCTACCCTTTCCTCCTCCTTTCCGTGCATGCCGCAGGAGTAGCATTGGATGATCTCGATTTGAGCATGTTTAGCTCCACTGCCGCTGAGATGCTGCCCACAGTTGGCTCATTTCTCTATGTTACGGCCATTGAGAAAATCACTAGCGGAGCTCTGCCATCATATATGGGCTCCTCAGACTTTTTCACCCGCTCCGGCCTCCAACTCTTTGTAGCAAGCATTTCAGCCATTCTAGCACCATCACGAGCACTCATACTTGCTGCTCCCGCAATGTTGTTCACAATGAAGGTCAATCCGCACCATCCGGCGGAGTATACCACGGAACTTGCGAATCGGACTCTGCAGAATTACAATTACACTCTTCTAGAGCGGAAGGAATCTTTGACCGGCTATGTATCAGTTCTTGAAAGCCAAAATGATGGCTTCCGCGTACTTCGCTGTGATCACAGCTTACTGGGGGGCGAGTGGCTGGTGACGGAAAAGAGCAAGGATCGTGGACAGACGGGCCCAGAGTCCATCTATTCCGTCTTCACTATGCTCGAGTCTATCCGCCTGGTAGAAAGAGAGCAAAAGCGCGCAGACAGCGAAAGTTCCGCCCTCATGATGTAAGCCCAATCATCTCTGTCATCTACAATTCATATCATTTGGAAAAGGACACGAAACGACTGACACGAAACCCAAACAGCGGCCTCGGCATCGGCACATCACAATCCGCCTTCATCCGGCACGGCATCAACACCACCATCGTCGAACTTGACCCCATAGTCCACTACTTCGCCACCAAATACTTCGACCTACCCACCAACCACACGGCGGCCCTCGTCGACGCCATCGGCTTCGTGGACGAACACGCAGTCTCCCAACCGGAGTCTTTCGACTACATCGTCCACGACGTCTTCACCGGCGGCGCCGAACCCGCCGCCCTCTTCACGCTCGAGTTCCTCGACGGTCTCAAACGGCTACTCAGGGATGATGGCGTCGTCGCTATTAACTACGCCGGCGATCTGGGCACTGCGTCGCCGAAGTTGGTTATTGGGACTATTCTGACTGTGTTTCCTTCTTGTCGCATTTTTCGTGATATGGAACCAGAGGCCGAGCCCACTGATGCCTCCGAGTTCATCAATATGGTCGTTATTTGCGTCAAGACCCCATCTGCTGGAGATGGGACCATCCAGTTTAGGAGGCCAACGCCACAGGACTGGTTGGGGAGTTTGGCAAGGAGGCAGTTTATTCCGCCCAAGCCGGAGCTGGAGATTCCGCTCGGGAAGATCTTCGGGGAAGAGAATGAAGACGAGAGGAGGGTGCTGAGGAGGGGTGGTGAGGCGGAGTTGGAGGCGCAGCATGTGGAGAGTGCGGAGAAGCATTGGAGGATTATGAGAGGTGTTTTGCCGAACGAGGTTTGGGAGCTTTGGTGAGGATTGAGCAGGGGCTGTAAATGTTCATGGCAGATTGGCAGTTGTACAAGACCCATCTTTCCTGCGTACTAGCGGTGGATCCTAAAGCTTTCGTAATCTTCATATTTGATACAGATCATATAAACTCTGGTCCAGCAATACTCCAGCCGCTGGCAGCCGTGCAAGGACATTCAAATTCGTTTCCTTACTAATTCTCCATGATATCTCTCGCACTATCTCCTCAAAGCCCATCCAGCCCCTTAAAAAGCTGAACCCCCCAATTTTTACTCGGATTGTTAAACCGACTCTCCCACTCCTCTCCCAGTCCCTCTAGCTTGCTGAAATCTTTTTCAAGCAACCGACACTCCCAGGCCCTCAAATTCTCGTCAATCCACTGGGGATGACTACTCTTGGGAATGACGCTGTCAACCCCCCTTTGCAGATTCCACGCCAGCACCACCTGCGCAGGCGCACAACCCCGCCTCTTCGCGATATCCTTCACAATGGTGTGATTCAGCAACTTTGGTTGCCCCTTGGGCAGGCGGTCGTGGTATACGGGGTTCATATTCCCGAGCGGCGAATAAGCCGTGACCTTGATACCGAGGCGCTTGTGCCAGGACAGCCACCAAGGCTGCGGAAGGTACAGGTGGAGTTCGAATTGGTGGGAGTACGGCTTTACAGTGCTGGAGGTCGTCAGGACGCGCAGCTGCTCGGGCGCAAAGTTGCAGATGCCGAGGTGGCGGACGCGGTTGGTGCTGAGGAGCTGCGTCATGCTGTTCCAGGTTGTCAGGTAGTCGAAGGTGCTGTTGTCGGGCGAGTGGCCGATGGGCCAGTGCATGTGGTAGAGGTCGAGGTAGGTGAGGTTGAGGAGGGAGAGGGTTTTGTTGAAGTCTGTTTCGACGGCTTCGAAGGTGCCGTGGCTGTGGGAGAGGGTTAGAGATTGTGTCTATTTGCTCCATGGGTCCCAGGAGGGGACTTGGAGATTTGGAGGATGGAAGGACTTACTTGTCATTCCACAGCTTACTCGTCACCCAGATGTCCTCCCTCTTCAACCCAGCTTTTTTGAGCCCTTTGTGGATTCCCTTGCCCACCGCTTCTTGGTTGTTGTATGCCATCGCGGCATCAATATGCCTGTACCCAGCCTCAATGGCATATGCAACCGCGTCTGTCGTGTTCTCGGGAGACACGCGGAGTTCCCATGTACCCAGGCCAATGGGTGGAATATCGGTCACAGCATTTGGAGGGTTGATATCGGTCGAGACTGGAATCATTTGGTCAGGGACAGGATTGGGGATCGGCTGCTGCTCGATCCTGGTGTGGAAGCTGGTCACAGAGGTGAGAAAGATGGGGAGGAGGCGTAGTGACCGCATCTTGGGAGCTGAGAGAGAGAAAAACGAGAAGAAGCTGTAGAAAGGGTCAATTGTTCACGACTTCAATGTTGTAAAGTTGGAAGATGTGTCAGGAAAGAATATCGAGCTCGAAAGGGTTGTGAAAGCTGTTGTGCTTCAGCTCGCATGCATGATGTCACCAGCTTCGAACGGTTCTGTGTGTTCTCCGCTTCTCGAAGGAAGCGAACCTGAATCGCAATTCCCTATCTCTGCCATGACCCAAATCGCACAAAACCCATAGAGGTTTGAAGAAGCAATGGTACCTCATATGCTGGATGAAGGGGTGCAGCAGCAGTGATACAAAGCCTGTGGAAGATGTTCCATTCCAATCTACCTCCCGCAAACCGGAACATACCGTTAGACGTACCACATACCTACGGTGGAAATCAATTCCTCAACCGCTACAAAGCCAGTCTTTCAGGCTTCGATATACATACAGGATCGCGAGCAAGTCACATTAGGGTATCACAGGATTCACATACAGCACGCATCAGATTCTAAGAGACCGATTTTTCATTCACTTATGCACAAGCTAATGGCTCCTCCACCCCATTGAGATAGCCAACCAACCCAACCATAAGACTCCCATATCCAGAACGGAGGTGATGAGCCCGTCAAGCCACGGCGGAAGGCCAATATTATAGAGATTTTGTTGGAGGAACGCCATGTGCCGGATCACCGAGAGGAAGAACAGCTTCAGCGTTGCTCGACGAGCTAACTGGAGTGTCCATTACGATGTCCGACGACAGCGAACTGGAAAGCAAGAGGGAGAGATTATGGACACGGAAGTAACTGAAGGAAGGCTATGTAGGTAGCAGAGCGAAGTCTATCAGTCGTGACGCGTATTGACATGGTTGATTGACTGGGAGGACGTTAGCGCTAAGGTCATGTGAGGCCAACAGAAGTGAACGTACTGAGACTCGCATCTACAGCCTAGAGCCGTGGACGACCTTGTAGTCGACAGCAAGCTCGCGGCCGTCGTCGTTGATGACGAGGACGCGAACGCTGCCACGGCCATTGTCGAAAGCGTCGGCGAGACGGTTGTTGAGGTTGCTCTGGTCGAGGACAGGCAGGCCCTGCTTGACATCACCAGTCTCAGTCATGGCGACAACGGCACCGTCATCACGGATGTCGAGGACGCGGTACTGCTTGAAGACCGGGCCGAGCATGTTCTGGACGACGACCGAGGGGGCCGGGTTGGAGATGAAGCTGGACTCCTCATGGAGCTGCTTGGTGAAGAGGTCAACACCGAGGTAGCGGTGCTGGCCGGTCTGAGAGGAAGTGGTGATGCGGATCACTTGGCAGGGGCGGCCTTGGAGGATCAAGAGGTCGCCGATCCGGATGTGGTGGCAGGGGATGGTGATGGTGTTGGGAGTCATGTTGCGGCTGGTAGAGTAGGCAACGGCTTCGTAGGCTGGGGCGCTGGAGGGGACTTGGATTTCCTTCTCCTTGACGACGACTTCTTCAACACGCTCGGGGTGAGATTGATGATGGTGGTGATGTCCTCCGTGGATAGGATGGAGGATGCGATCGGCTGCGCGGTGCAGTCCGTGACGGAAGGAGTGATAGTGACCGTCTTCGTCGTAATATCCCATGTCACGCTTGTGCGTCTTCTTTCCGTCGACTGTTGTTCGAGATTCTACTCGAACGTCTTCAACTTCGGGCTGGGAGTAGCGTTGAGAAACGAACTCTTGTTCTCGGCCGGCGTAGCGAGAGCTGGTGTCTTGGGGGTACGCTTGAGTGTGACCGTACGATTGCTCGGCGTAGTCGGCGACAATGGGGCTGGTGCGTTGGCGGTACTGGCGTTCAGTCACGTCAAGAGCAGAGCCTTGGTAGTGGGTAGCGGGACCGTGAACGGTTCTGAATTCGCGGTCGTAGGTCTTGTCTTTGACGTCGATCTGAGCGTCGACGTAGCGTTGGTAGGGTGCTTGGTAACTGGCCAGCAGGTCAGCGAAAGTTTTGGATGAAGAAAAGAACACAAGCGCGAGCAGGGAGGAGGAAAGCAGCGAGGTCGTTGCTGGACCAACGCCAGCCACAAACAAAGCTAGTGCTCTTTTGGGAATAGGGAGAGGAAAGGGGGTGGATCTGCGGGCTGGGACTTGAGAGAGTGTGTCTTACCGTTTCTCTGCAGTGAACTCTACGCGCTGGTCTTGAACTTGAGGTTGACGGTTGTCACGCTCGTAGGTGCGGTCGTAGGTGGCGCGGACGTCGGAGCGGAGGTCTTCGCGGCGGTCGTCACGGACTCGTTCTTCCTCGTAGACGTGGACTTCTTTGCGGGAAGGACCAGACGTTGAGAAGGCAGAGACGTGGGTTTCAGTACCTTCCCGTCCGACGCGCGAGTGTGTTTCCGGTAGCTGTCCTTCTACCTCAACCTTTGTTGTTTCTGTGACAGCGTCACTCCGATACGAGGACGGGAAGACACTGAAGGGGATGGGGACGCGGGCGTCAAAGTCCAGATTGACTGGAGTCTAGGCGCTCTCTCTTGAATGCCTCTCGACCGTCGAAACAATCGAAAGGAAGACAAGAAAGAACTTCTTGGCTCCTTTTGGGAAAAAGTGATGATCTAAAGAGATCGGGTGAAGGTGAGGTGAGTGAGCAGAGGCGCCAGCTTTATAGAGGATGGGGTGTTGATGTTGATGTTGATGTTGACGTGCACTGGGATGCTGCAACGTTGCTGGATGCAATTGGGCTGATAGATGAAGACGGTGTGATGTGCAGGATGAGGGATGAAGAGAGAGGAGGGAAGAGGAGGTGGGGAGGTTAATTGGAGTGGCTGGGGCGTCCTTATGTTTACGCTAGCGCGTTGCTACGTTGAGCTTCGGCGCCATTCACGTGTAAGGAGCAGCAACAACAAACAGCCCAAACGAGGCCGGCTCTAATCTATGCGAGGGATAATCTCTCGGGCTTGCTGTTGCCACGGTCACCGAGAGTGCTCGATTGATATCCTCCTGAAAATACAGTGCCATGGGCATTGTTTTGACCACTTTGGAGGGCGTGGAGGGCAAACCGCTGACATGGAGCTCTCTGTCTGGCCTCTGACGCCGCGTCGTCGTCTCCAATCGGCCGTTGCGCAACTTGGGCTCTCCACTTTCTATCGCTCGTGGTGTCAGACAATTGGCTGTCCGGACAGCTCCGTGCAGCGGCTCGCTCTCAGCTTTCTGTCGACGGCATCCAGGACTCCAGGAGCTTCCCAGGACCCAGCCTCGTGAATTTCCATGGCGATGCAATTGGAGTTGCTGTGCATACAGCTGCACGACGACGCGTCTGGAGCAACCAACTAGGATGGGCCCTGCAGCGGGAGCGGCAGCCTTGTTCGACCGCCTCTTGGCTCCAGGTACAACATCACGAAATATCTGCATCAGGGGTGGGCAGTCGGTTTCGACGGACGGAGTAGATACATATTATTGTCACCCACAGGTATGACCCAGCTCGACAGATGCCATCCGTGTGAGATTCGTAGCGGATCCGAGCCGATCTGGAATAAGCCAAAAATGAAGAGCTGGGTATTTCATGATCTCGCCGGTTCTGCAAAGCATCTGAAGAGGGGGACGCGAAGCCCTGGGACAAATGACGAAGAATCCGCTGTTGAGCCGCACAAACACCGTGGATGATACAACTGGGCCAGGAAAGACATCTTGTTCAAAATGGACTGACTTCCTAGATTTGACATTGCCCTTTCGTCTTCTAGCTCGCTTGATGTCTAGCGAGATGTTTCGGGAGAAGTCGTTTTGTGTCGCTTCATCAGCATCTGTAGTCCCCTTTGCGGAGGATTGAATCAGGCCAGTGTTATCTGACACCCGTCCTCGTTTGCCGATCAACGTGCCAATCGCGGTTGCAACCACCAACGGTCGTGGAGTCACGGTCGGTACATGGCAGCTAGCAAGCATGGGAATGATGGATACCTTGGAGTTGGAGCCAAGCGCAACGAGCATGCGATGCGAATGCAATGCGAATCATGCGATGGATGTTGAATTAAAGTTTGCGTAAAACTGCAGTTACTCTTTTGGGACATGACCTCAAAGCCCGGAATTCACACGACCCAAAGAAGCGCCTGTCCCGATCTCGTCCTTCAGAAGAATCACGATGTCTCGCTTGCCCCATCTGAAGGGACCCTGAAAGCTTTCAGGTTTGCTTTGGAACATGGCGCTCGAACCGCTTCACGGCTCACGAGTTTTGGGAGCGTGTACTCCAGTCTCCGAGTCTCGTACAGTTCCTGGTGGCGGAGGCCCCGAAGCAGTCAAGAGGCTCAGTCTGGTCATGGCTTTCTATAACTCTTGTACTTGTGGCTTTGACTTCTCTTCTTTTGACATGTCGCGCGGGCTTCCGCCGCTTCGAGATGCAGGAACCGTTGGCGACACTGCTATATCAGGCTTAGTGTCCTGGTCTGGCTCCTAAAACCACCCCTTCCTCGAAACCCAAGATTCCCACCTTCCGCCGACTCTTCCTTTTTTGCAAATCCTGGCCGATACTGTGTTAGTTAGGAGTCTAAGACTACTTAAATCTGATGCTACCGTGGCTTAACAGGCTCGTGGCTGGTGGCTCGTGGTTGTCTTGTCTTAGACATCCTCCACCGCGCGGTTCTCGTCCCTCGTGGCGTAAGTCGAGCCATTTCTCTGGTGTTGTTATAAACTGCAAAGAGACCCCAAGGTAGGACCGCATCTAGCATTTACCAGCTCTCGTTCATCAGTCGCTCGCTTTTGCTTCTTTGCTTCGATTAAGTCACTCGTTATGCGTTCTTCATTGTTGCAAGTCTGCCTTGTGGCAGGCATCGCCGGCGCCAGCCCAATCGTCGAGTTTTTGGAACCTCGAGCAGCATGCAACGCCGATAACTGTAAGCTTCGAATGCTTCAGCAAAGGCCTCTTTCTAATAATCCCAATAGGTCTTCGAGATCTGAAGAACTCCAAAAATAGCGACGCTGCGAGCGTGTTCTGTTCCACTTTCATCCAGCCTATCGTCACATTGACATCTCTTGTCGATACTACGGAGTACACCTCCCTCACTTTCACCCCTGACCCCATAACAGAAGTTGCTACCATCACGCAGTAAGTCACTCAGACTGTGTCACCCTTCCTTTTCTAACGTCCATCTAGAGTGCAGACCTCGACCATGGTTTCGACCACCTACACTGGAACGCCTCGTCTGCGGGATGACATACCTCTGGCTCAGAAGCGTGCTGTCAGCAACAGTGCTCCCTATCCTTCTTTCCTCGCTACAACATACCCTGCCAGCCGTGTAAGCAGTGCATGCAATTGCTTCATCAGCACGCCTGCCCCCACAACCACGACCACAGTGACTTCAATTTCCGCGACGGTCACTGTCACTGTATCGGTCACTCTCAACCCTAGCACGGTGACATCCACCTCCACCGCCGTCACCGTGACTACCGACACCATCTCAACAGCCGTTCCCATCGACCAAGGCCTCATCTGCGGTGTCCGCGCGCGAGAAATCAACGGCAGCGGCCCGAGCGACTACGGCAGGCAGATCGATATCACCGCCAAGGTCCCCTTCGATTTCGGCGTCGCCAATCACGAAGCACTGAACTATTGCTCCAACCTGTGCAACCAGGATTCCCAGTGCAAATGGTGGGCCCTCGACTACTACCAGAACCGTCTGAGCCGTCCGGACTGGCGCAGTGTGTACTGCTTCAAGATGGGCTTCAGGCCGTCTGTTAAGACGCCGTATGATGCGGCTTTGGATCCAGGGACTGCGGAGGTCGGGCCCTACTTTGGGATGCGGATCTTTCAGAAGGAGTGTACGAGCTCGGCTTATGGATATTTCACTTCATAGCATCGTGGAGGGTCAGGTCGATGAGTATCGTTGGGCATTTCAGCGGAGATGGGGCATTGCATAGGCTTCTTGTGGATATTTTGTCGGCATGTTTTGTCAAATTCAACAGCAAAAGTAGGTAGTATCTAATGTCTAAAGTTCTCTGCATGCATTCCCGACTCACTGATGCGCCTTGGAGTGTTTGAATATTCGAATCGTATCTGTACCTAGGTACATGGACATCTACTTTCAAGAGCTCACAACTCACAACAGAGAAATGTTGCGTGCCAAGTCTCTTCGTTCATCCGTCGAAGCTAAGCTCGACCTCCTGATTTGATCACGTGCACTCGCGTTACTGCTTCCCAATTAGGCTTAGCTTAGCTCACGTGGTGCGTGATGGGAAAACGTGGTGATCTGTGCGCTCGTGGATAAAAGAAGTCGACCTGGCCGCTCTCCTCCCTCTTCTCTTTTCTTTTTTTCTTCAGCTTTTCTTTGGTATGTCTCCCTCCCCCATATCCTCCCTCACTTCCCTTCCCTCTTCCATCATCATCACCATCACTCTCCACATTCAAAGACCCTATGCTAACCTTCACTTTCTCACTTGCAGCCTTTTGGCTTAGATCAAGTGTAGTATCTGTTCTTTTCAGTTTAATCTCTGAAACGCGACCACTGGTTGCATTTTCTGATTATTCTAACTTTTGAACCCAGTTCCATGGCCTCTGGGCTTGCTCATGTCATGGAGCACTGTGTCATCTGCATAACACTGTAGCAGTTTTGACGCGGACTTCTCTTTTTCATTGGTCTCGCGCCTTGTGTGCGAGGTTGAGGGAAATGTCTTGGGATGTTGGGATTTCAGTTGAATTGGTGCTGGAGGTTTTGGCTACTGAGGCAGGAGGCATTATATGAATTCACTGCGGCTTGACTGAGGTGGGCTTTTCAGGTAGCTACAGCATGGCTCGTCACGAGCACTGAATGCGCACAGTTTCTCACGAGTTCATCTAGGTATGAAATTATGTAGTCATGGTTGCAGAGGAATCAATCACTCCACCATTTATTGCAGTCACTGAATCCTCTCGCAGTTCTACGTCAAGTCTGATCCGCTGTGATGTTGAACATGCCCGTTGCCTAGCCAACTTCGAAAGTGCGTCACCGAGACTAACCGTAAATAGGGCCGCACGCTCAACCACTGCAAATCGCAGAAGTCCCACCGACCGGTTCAGCATGCTGATACAGCCCTCTTACACGATCTTTATTGCCTTGTAGCCATGCCTCAGAAGAACGTGTACGGCAAGCGGTCCAAAGCCCACAATCCCTTCGCCACATTTGCCTGGTCGTCGAGCCCCGAGACCAAGGAGACAGAGCAGAAGAACGCCAGGACAAGCAACAGGAAGAAGGAAACCGTCGTCTCGGTCGAAGCTACTGCTGAGGCCTTGCAGCATTTAAGGATTCATTCAAAGGATGCTTCCTCGTCACCAGAGGTTGAAATAGCGAGAGGAGCAAGACCGGCGCTCGGGAGGAAGGATACCAACACCAATCTGAAGCAAAAAAAGCTCACCACAGTGCTTTACAAAGACACCATGGGCGCAAAGCAATCAGTCGTTCGGACTGTGGAGATTCTGGAGAAACCGGTTGCCTCCACGGAAGCCCCAGTTGCGATCCTAGATCCCGGGCCAAAGAAGCCGACTCGAAGAAGAATCGTCCCAGTTGTGGCCCCGCAAGAAACACCAAAACCACCACAGATCCCCAGCCCTTCAATTCCCGAAGAAGGCCAGGCGCCTTTTCTCACGGCCCTTCTCAACCTCGTCTCTGACCCCCTCGAGCGCACTGCCCCAATGCCCTTCTCAACGTGGACCTCGTCCCTCTCAACCACCTTCCACATCTCCAAAATCGCCGAAGCGTCCTACTCCGAGGTCTACCTCTTGACGCGCAAGACGCCTCTTCCCGCGTCGTCATCCGCTCTCAACAGCGTCGTCCTCAAAATCATCCAGCTCCGGCCGCAGTTGACCACAAAGGAACGCGCGAAAACCAGCAAGACGAGGTTAAGGCAGATAAAGGACAACATGACCTCTGTCGACCGTGTCGTCAGCGAGGTGCAGATTATGCAGCGTATGGCGTGCGTGCCTGGGTTCACGGATTTCAGGGCAATGAGGGTCTTGCGAGGAAGGCCCGAAGGAAGGATCGTGGAGGCGTGGAGGGAGTGGAATGACAAGAGGGATGAGGAGGAGAAGAGCGAGTTCCCAGATCCTGGAGCGAAGAGCAGTTATGACGAGGGGCAGCTGTGGTGTGCGATCGAAATGGGCAATGCGGGCACTAGCTTGGAAGATTTGGAGGTTACAGATGCATTTTGTGGGTGGGATGTATTCTGGGGCGTTGCATTGGCATTGGGGAAGGCAGAGTGTGAGGCTAGGTTTGAGGTAAGTGATTGTATCTTGTTCGGAAGCGGGAGAGGGCAAGATGTATCCTCTCTGAGATGGATGACTGACAGGACATTATAGCACCGCGACCTCCATCTCGGAAACGTCTGCATCCGCTCCAAGTCCTGCCGACCCGCCGAAGCGTCTATCCTCCGTGCCCCTTCAAAGATCAACCTCGATCGTAATCTCAGCTTCACCGACATCGAGACGACTATCATCGACTGCACTCTATCCCGTGCAGAAATGCTTTCCCCGTCCCAAGACTCGACCACATCTCTAACTTCTCCTTCCGCCTTCGCTTCAGAGCCAAGTGTATCACAAGCACTCCAAGACCCCGCGCAAACATCCTACAGCGACCTCGAAAAGGAAGCATGGCTCTTTAAGCAGTCCTCAGAAGACGACGAACAGTACGACTACTACCGCTACATGCGGTCCGCAGTCTTCTTCTCAGACCCGCTGCTGGAAGTTAATGCACGAAAAAACAAAGAAATCAAAGGGAGTGACACAGGCTGGAGGGACTATCACCCATTGACAAATGTCGTTTGGTTGGAGTTTTTGCTCGGGAGGCTAGTCGGGGGTTTGGATGATACAAGCGGGGATATGGAAAAGGAGAACGAAAAAACAGATAACACTGAGGATGACAGAACGATCAAAGCGAAAGAGCTGCTCGAGCGTCTCAAAGAGGTCATGGAAATGATCAACTTGGAAAATCTAGGGACCGAAGGCGCGATTGGCAGTGTTGGCGAAGTCGTCGAGTGGGCTCTCGGAAGAGGATGGCTGGACCTAGAGGACATCGTTGGCTTAAGCGGAGAAGAAATTGAAGCCGGTGCAGCTGATGATGGCTTAGAAGAGATTGTGGAAAAGGTCAAGGCTGTGAAGTTGTGAAGGTTGGAAAGACTGCAGCGGCATTTCGAGGGAGTCTTGGGAAACATTGCAGGCGTTTTGGCATTCCGTGAGCGGTATTGGATGATTCAGGCTTGGACAGGTTCTTTCATGAACGAAACTGAACGTCTTCGGAACCTCTCGTGGGTTGAAGTTCGTCCCTTTCTCACACTTGGAAGGGTGTATTGAATAAGGTCACGTGAAATATATGACTAAGCAGTTGCTTTCCGGCAACCGGCACAGCGGCACAGCGGTCAACGACGAACTGGAAGCTGCTCAGCCTCGAGCAGGCCAGTAGGTATAAGTTGAGCAGTCTACTGCCGTCCTTTAGTCTGGTATCTATCGGTCCCTCTTCTACGTCGTCACTATGTCCAAGAAATTCCGGTCCAGACCATATCCATTCCCGTTCTCTTGAGTCGGCGTCCTCCTGAAGTCTTCGAAAAGAACAATCGGAGTATCCCACCAGCCTCTCAATCTCTGGTCTCACCCCAGTCTGTTACACGTTCTAAATTTTCTTCCGTCATCAATCATCTTGCCATCATGTCCTCCGACCCCCATCCGTCATACACCCTCATACCCGCCCCCACCCAACCAAATCCCACCTCCCTCCCCCCAGGGAACACAACCCTCTTCCTCTCCGGCTCCATCCCCTCTTCCACCTCTCCCTCCCACGCCTGGCGCACCCGCCTCAGCAACTCCCTCACCCACCTCCCCCTAACCATCCTGGACCCCACACGCCCCGACTGGGACTCCAGCTGGAAAGAATCCCTCAGCGACCCGCGTTTCGCCGAACAGACGGCGTGGGAGCTCGAGTGGCTGCGCAAGGCGGATATGGTGGCTATTTGGATCGCGGAGGAGACGTTGGCACCGGTTACGTTGTTGGAGTTGGGGTTGTGTGCGGGGTGGGGGAAGAGGGTTGTTGTGGGGTGTGGGGAGGGATATTGGAAGAGGGGGAATGTGGAGGCGGTTTGTAAGGGGCTGGGTGTGGAGGTTTGGGGGGAGTGGGATGGGTTTAAGAGGGCGGTTGAGAGGGAGGTGGAAGGGAAGGGAGATAGTAGTTGATGGATTTGGGGTAGGAGCTTTCTATTAGCAGATGAGTGTCACGGGTGATGATTTGTGAATTTTGAATTGCAATACAAAGGTCGTGTATGATAGCACGTATCCTAATGTCTATACTAATAGGAAAAAAGTTCACGGAAGCCGAGCAGACCACACATCAATAGACTATAACATGCTCAAATGTCTTTAATAAAGTAACGGAGGGAATAGTTCAAAATATGGGGTTTCCGCATTCATGTAATGATGACTGTCGGCAGGCTAGCAACTCTGAGTTCAGATTCTTATTCTACCCCCACAACCAATTCTAGCCTGTTCTGCATTTCGGTTTTGGGCATGGCACCTCGTGACAGTAACGTATCCGTGCTACTCTTTTACACGTTTGTTCAATATTTGTACAGTGCCCCATCACGACATGGATGGCCGAGTAGACTCTTTGGAGTGACAAAGGATGGATGGCTTCTTTCGGTCCCCAAACAATGTTATCGTAGAACATCCCTCATACTGCACAGGCTGTGAAGGATAAACACATTCTCTCTTTCTTCTGCTGGATCCTCCATGTCGGCGAAAGCTATTTGCGTGGTATCGACTAGGCTGTCTGGTATAAGTCTTGCTGAGAAGGCTATTTCAGGCAAGTATACGGGAAGAGGGATCCGTTTGCATAACCTGTGCTTTGTGAGGGTGCTCACAAGAACACTTTCGAGCGGAAGATAAGCCTTGTGTTGTGTCGTCCAGAGCCCGACAAGGTCAGAAGCTCATGCTCCGCCACGATATTTGCTCAATCACGGGGAACGACCGGGAAGCCCACGACCAGCACATGCGCCCGATATTGATCTTTGCGAGTCCTATCCTCTTTGAAAACTCATGTTCATGGCGCTACAAGGTGTCGGGTGCTGTCTGTTCCACCAGCGTTGTTGTTTGCACAATATCCCTGTATCCTAGGCCACGCGCAAATTGGACTCTCAAGTTGGTACCATCCCCCATCAACTAGTGCCTTCTCTTTGTTCGTCCATTCCACCACTTTCTCTGGCTCGTTAGATTTCATATCCAAGTCCGCCAAGCGAGCTTCCACGTTGTTGAAATTCCAATCGGCACGAATGAACAGTGAACAGTCTCTGAAAGTCATAGCCATGGCTTTGTTCTTGTTCGCCGTGATAGATGGTGGTTGTACGGAGTCCATGGCGGTCTCCATCACTGGGGGATCTAGTTCAATCTGAAGGGCTGCCAGTCTTTTGACGATCGCGTGACCTTCGCCGCCTTCGTTGAGAAGGAAGTGGGCCAACTTCGAAGGGGCCGTGTTCTCCATCATATCGAGCTTCTCGTCAAGCGTGGACGTTTTCGGTGAGCTTCCTGAACGCAAGACCAATCCTTTCAGGAAACTGTGTAGCCGCGCTTTGTCGGGGCTGGGATCTACGAGCGTCAAGGGGCAGAAGCAGGAGACTTTGCTCGTTGCGTCGACAGCATGGCGCATGGCAGATAACGCACAAGTCCGGCAGCGACGCGAAAGTGGCGGTGCAAAAGGGGACTGCGAAAGCCATTTGAGCTTGAAGTCGATTGTGAATTGACCAGGCCCGGCACGCATATCTTCTACGAGGAGTGCCTTTGTTTCGGTGAGATTCAGGAACTTGGACTTGTGTTTCGGACGGCGCTCGATGCTGCGGAGACTTTGGTCCAGACGCTTGAGTAGCTCTGGAGAAATGTGGTGGGTACTCTGTGGTGGCACCCAGCTTGCAGCTCCGTCGATGGTGTAGTCTTTGGTGAGCAGAGGAGTAATCTGATTCTGAAGATCTTCGTATATAGTTGCAGTAGGAACATAGTGGAGGTCATTGCTGGCTTGTTGTTCAAGCGAGAGCGGGTTGTGGCCATCCACTGTGTTCTTGCGAACTCGTAAGAGCATGCTTTGCAGACGAGAGCGAGCTTCGAAAGTCCATCCTCGTCGAACCAAAGTCATAAAAGCGTCTGAGTAAGATTCTGAAGCATGGTTCCCTTCTCTGACTGCGACTGATCCTGGAGGCAACGTGGACTCAGCGTCCTTTTGCGTCGGCTCTACGACGGTATACAGTACATTTGCATTACCCTCATTAAAATGTTGGAGCATGACCGCATTACTTGTGGACTTTGCGAGAAGAGAAAGAGAGTCCTCTCCAGTCTCATAAGCGTAGAAAGCATTATCCACGAAAAGAGCAAACGTCCTTCTCGGATGGTCATCCATGGCTCCAGAAGGCAAACTTGAGGAGTAGGTAACACCGGAGATGCTTGGATGTAGTAGAATCGTGGAACAGAATTCGACAACTCAGGGGTTCGGGAGAAGGTAGAAGGGATGGATGAGTCGAAGTGGAAACGAGTCCGGGGATTTTCCAAATGTATTAATAAACAGCTGACTAGGACACTAAAATTGGGCGATCGCAGATGCAGGTGGTGGTAGTGGCGGTTGTGGGACTCTGGGACGATGACTTCTACATCCTCAGGGTCATCATTGGATCTTGGGAGTATTTCTTCCTAATCTGTTAAGGCTGAGGTCGGCATGTGAGACAGAAGAACGAATGATGAGCAAAAAGGAGAGAACTAGGTAGGTACTTGCACAGAGGATCAAGCAAGCGTTATGAAGTGAAAGCTTACATAAGGGAGTAGGATCAAGAACAGAAGGACTGAAGAAGATAGCCCGTCTTCCAATTTACCCACGTCCGGCAAGCCACTCACGTGCCCGGGTAATCCTCGGTGGATGAAGAACAGAACCTTAGACAGACGGGACAAGATATGGGCCAGGATTCCTTCAAAACCTCTTCCAAGGTTGTAGGTACGGAAACATTGCAAAAACCGATCTCCAGAACTATATACAGTCCAGTGATTTTCTGTCCTGCAATATTGATATTCCAATTCAAGTGGATGTCCGTCTTGAGGCATTCACCGAGCCTCCTTGGGCACTTTCTCCGACCAGTCCAACGATATACGCCTGTCCTGCATCGTTCGAAATTCTCTGCCCCTCAACGATCTCTGAGCTCTCGCCAATATCACGCTTCGAGCATGTCCGCGTCAAATCCCCTCGATCTTCCCACTCCTCCGGCTTGCGTAGCCGATTTCTGTCTCATTCCCATCGGAACCCCTACGGTATCAGTGTCGAAGGAGGTCGCCGAAGTACAGCGGCTGCTGAAAGCATCTGGACTGAAATATTCCATGCATTCAGCAGGTACTACTCTCGGTAAGTACATGCTGGAATGCTGTTTGATCTGACATTTCGGAGGCTAACAACCGAAAGAGGGCTCATGGGACGAGGTCATGAAAACCATAGGCCAGGCTCACTCTATGTTACACGGCAATGGAGTGGTCAGGATTCAGAGCGATATTCGAGTTGGCTCGAGAATCGACAAGAAGCAATCTTTCACGGATAAAGTCGCAGCTGTAGAAGCACTGCTTGCTGCTGATGAAAAAGGAGACAAGGCAGCCTGAAGAGTACCCCGTACCGCGAGTGCAGTTGAAGATATATGTATCAGGGCTCAGCGTAGGCTGAACCGTTGCTGGTATGATTTCTCACTACTGATCAAATCCTGGATTTCGGAGGACTCAATTTGGCTTCTTTTTCCTTCTCCGAGGTGACTGTCAATGCGGTCTGTCGTTGAAAGTCGACAGCGATTATCCTGCCAGCAGAGCCCAACACGCGGGGAACAAGACAAAAAACTGTGCAGTCGCGTCATGCAAATAGATTAAATAGACGCGACTCTGGGCGGGCGTTGTTGATATACTGTCGCGACTATTGAAACGACGGGTCACGTGATCAGTTACATGGGATGACGATTGGCCGGAAAATGTTTCGCCTCAGCCCTCCCAAGTGCAAGACAATCAACCCTTGTCCTGGTCATCCGTGTTTTCCCTTCCACCCACCCTCTGATATCACCGCGGCCTCGTCTCCCCGAGTAATTCTCTCAACCCACACCTTCACCCCTCATCGCACTCGAACACACTTCGCGCAGGCCGCTACATTCTTGTTGTTTGGCAGCCGATGGACCGCTTGCCGTTCACGGGACGACCACAGCATCCGGCACGCGACAACTCCGACTCGTAGACATCTCAGCCGATTCCCATAATCCATTCATTGCGAACCGCATCATTTTCCTGAAGACGTAATGGCGTTCAACTTCAACTGGTCGCCGCTGATAGCGGATACGTCTCGAGCGAGAGACATGCTCACCACCGCCCTGAACAAATCGCCGAAGCCTCCCATCATTGTCGACGACATTATCGTCACCGAGCTGAACCTGGGCCAGACACCCCCGGAGTTGGAGATACTGGAGATTGGCGACTTGGCAGAAGATCGATTTCGAGGGATTTTCAAGATGCAGTACACTGGGGATGCGTTTTTGACGCTGAAGACAAGAGTCCAGGCGAACCCACTGAATACATATCTGTCCGAGAAACCGACATTTGCGTCACCGCAGCCATTGGCAGCCTCTTCAGGCTTGACAATTCCCCTCCAGATCACACTGTCAGACATTCGGCTATCAGGCTTCGTCATCCTGGTGTTCTCTCGACAGAAAGGGTTGACACTGGTTTTCCGGAATGATCCCCTCGAGTCTCTCAGGGTCTCCTCGACTTTCGATTCGATCCCCTTCGTTCGAGACTACCTACAGAAAGAGATTGAAAAACAATTGCGAGTGTTATTCATGGAGGATCTTCCGGCCATCCTGCATCGTCTGTCGCTGCAAATGTTCTCGCCTGAGTACCAAGAGATGGAGGACAAACTGAGGGCCGAAGCGGCAAAGAAACTCGACACAATACCCGTGGATCCAATGGCCAGTCCACCACAAAACCCTGTTGATGCGTTTGGGAACCCCATCGACGAAAGCCAATCTCCATTCTTCCTCGACCCATCCACCGAAACCCACGCCTCATTCTCCCAAAAGAACCTCCTCCGCCTCGCTGCTCTGACAGAGTCCCACCGCACTCTATCCCTATTCACACCTTCTATCCGTGACGCTGTCTTCCGTGCTTGGGCTGGAGCCACCGAACGCGAGAACTCCGGTACTCAAACCCCCACCTTCACGACGTCAAGCCTGTCACGCATGACCGCGTCCCTAGTCAGCGCCCCATCATCTACCCCCAGCCTCTCCGACATCACCGAGAACGACAGCATTTCCTCCCGCCCAACCCTCCAAAGCTTCGGTTCCTCCACCTACGGCCTTAGCATGGGCGCCAGCACAAATCGTGCGCGGGCCCACGGCGGCCGTAAACGCAAGAAGCGCGTCGTTAACCTCCGCCGTCCCACCGAATCCGCAGACAACACCGACGCCTCAAGCGTCAGTACAGGGACTTACACCATGACTTCCACTCCTGCTGCAAGTGTCGTTTCCGCCCCCGCCTCCATCATCGTTGAGGACCGCGAGCGTGAGGTCGACGCCACCGACCCAGTCACTCCACCTCGCTCCCCGAGTCACCGTGTCCGCTTCCGCTCACATTCCCGTCCCCGCTCCAGGCAAGAGAGCGTCGACGGCGGTCGCTCCGCAGAGCCAACTCCGAAGGCAAAGGGGAAAGCTGAGCGAGAGCGCGAGGTTCCAAGGATCACGCTTGATCCGCCCCCAGTATACCAACCACCCACTGATTCCACTGCATCGACATCCTCTTCGTCATCGGAGAAGCGACCTGCGGGGCTGAAGTCGACGAAATCTCATCATGGGTATGCACACTCGTCGTCTTCAATCCCGTTGATGCGGTCGTATTCGCTGGACAAGCTATCTTTCCCTACGCAAGGGAGGACGCAGGACCAGATGCAGGGGTACGAGGGCTCTGGTGGTATATTGGAGCAGGCGTGGCTCATGAAGATGGCAACGGAGATTGCGAGGAAGGTCAGGGAGGAGGAGCAGCAGAGGAAGAATGTGATGAGTAGTGGGGATAAGAGCGGGAGCGGGAATGGGAAGGAGAAAGAGGTGAGTGGGATGGTAGATAGGGGAAGGGAGGAGACGCCGCCACCTGCTTATGGTGTTTAGGCGGTGTGTTGTAAGATCTTGGAAGCTTTTGGGTGTCGAGTTGGTCACGATGCGATGATATGATGACCTGCTATCGCCTTGTAAATCTAGTGTCTACTGTTCCTTGTAATCCTGTCTCTTCATCTTTCGTCGTTCTTTCTACTTTAGAGCGAGCGTGGTAGCGAGCTGCTGTATTTCTGAACATGTCCTTTAGGTCTGGCTTTGGATATAGATACACAGTGGAGGTGCAGAGATCCTTCTGGCGTCTCAACGTATTTGGAGAGGGTTTGGATTCTGGAGTATACCCAATGGCCTGACAAAGCGGGCAGGATTAATTGGGCATTCGATCGTTATTAGCGTATTAGTAGTCTTCTAAGAAGTTGTCTAACCCCAATGGATCTTTTCTTCAAATGCAGTGACTAAGATGCAAATCCTTCCACTTTCCTCCCACCAAAAATCACCCATTTCCCTCGACTACACACAGCTCTCGCAGCAGCGCCAGAACTCGCAGATCAAATACAACGAGTTCTTTGGATAGCCTACCATACGATCAATTAATCTACCAAGTTTGAAGTTGTGAAATCCTGTAGTGGTGGAGAAATTGGTGGTTGGAAAGGTAGTCCATCAAAGTCGATATCCGCGTTCGGACTTTCGGTGGTGAGATATTGCCGTTTTGTGATGGTCACGTGATGTGCATCTGGCGCTCAGGTCTTGGGCTCATGGCCTCACCTCGTCGCTTGTTAGGTTATTTGAGCATGCTTGCCTGTCAACCTCCAACTTGGCCTGGTTGGAGTCGATGTTTTGGATCATAATGAGGTTCAATGAGATTGATTAGGTACTTTGAGCAAGCAAGCAAGCTACTACATTCATTCCATGGTATCTTTCCATTCGTTTCTTTTCAAGTTCGTTCATCATCCGCCCGCTTGCAACTAAGGCATCCACTTCAAAAGGTCTCAGAAATCCATAAGTTACCCGCAAAATCAGATCTCAACTCCAGTTTCCGCAACCCTTCGCTCTTAAATCATTTGGATTCTCTTTTCAATGACCCGCTTTTTGCAAAGATTAGTTTTGAGATCCCCCTTTCAGAAAAACGCTTTCAAACCCCCACAGCCCTTAACGCCAATCCCAACTGCTGTCAATCCCTCTACCGCCATCCCCGCCCCATTTTATCTTGAATCCAGCAATGCCTCAGTCCAACCTCCCCCTCCCATCCCTCTGGTAACAGCCGCATGTTGTTTTTCCACAGCTCCACGCGCAGTCTGCGAAAGGACATTTCAGCGCGGTATTCTGCGTCGGCGGTGGCGCGGGCGAGGGCGCGGGCTTGGAGGTCCATGTCGGAAGAGGGGAGGGTAAAGGAGAGGGTGGAGGTGGGTGAAGTTGAGCTCGTGGAGGCGTCTATGGTGTTGGGATGGGTATCATCCGCGTGTGTGCTCTTTTGAACATTTCCAATCTCATGTCCGCTCCTGTCATCGTGTTCGTCGTCATCCTCGCCATTTTCAATCTCGGGGTTCCAGGCAAAGAAGTCGGTATAGTCGTCAATGTGGTTGGGGTTCGTGTTGTGTTCTTCGCCTTTATGTTCGTTCCATTTCTCTTCCCCGCCATCGCCAATTTCAGTCTCGAGATCCCACTCGAAGAAATCAGTGTAGTCGTTGTTGTCGTCGTCTTCCTCGGTATATAAATCAGCACAAGGACTCTGATTCTCATCTCCGACGTTGCTCGACTCATCCTCGAGGCTGTCGTCCATGCATTGAGCATCTGCAATGAACAGCGACATGAGCGACGACTCCGCCGAACTGAATGCAGTCCACTTCCCTTCCACCTGCACCTCCGGCTCAGCAGAAACTTCCCACCGCAGCAAACTGCTCTTTCGATTATCCGTCTTCTGCCGGAAGTATCGTCTTTTGATCACATTGTCGGCGAAGCACACGCGGTCTTTAACAGTGAGTTTGCCGACGTTCTTCTGACTTTCAGAAACGTCGTTCAGTTCCTCGACCCCTTTGACCCGCCTGACCCGCCTCTCCCGTTCTCCTGGGATTTCGATCCCCCGGCGACATCCGTACTGGAAGTATACTTCCTCTATGAGAGCGAGGCGCTTTTTGGAGAGCACTTCCCGCCAGTCGAAGAGGAGGGGCCGGGAATTGGTTTGGGGGGTATGCGGGTAGGGGTTGGGCAAAGCTGTGTTCTGGGGAGAGGGACTATACTGCAGAGACGAAGCCTGACTTCCAGAAGAAGAGCTTAGAGAAGCTTGAGCACTGTCAGAGTTGAAGGAAGAGTCCGACGAATTAGACGCCGACTGTCGACAATCCCCAGAGTTAGAACCCTGAGCACTGTTGGAGCTGAAAGAAAAATCCGTCGAACTCGACGTCCGGCGTCGAAGATCCCCGGAATTGGAGTCCGATAACGACCTCTTACGTCCGTTGGTGGCGAGATTCGACCAAAAGCCAGGCGGATCCCGCTGAGGTCCTTTCCCTTTGGAATCAGAGAAAGAAGCTGCGGACGGCGCACAGTTACTCGCCAATTCTCCCCCTCCTCTCAAACTCATCCCAGACCCTGAGCTGTTCCCTGACCTCAAAGTCTGCCCTACCGTAGGCCTCATCACCGCAAACGCAGCTTGGCCTCCTGAGGCCGAACCTGGCGACTTCATGTAGTACCCTGCCGGCTTGGGATATGGGTCCCAGTGCTGGTAGTGGGTGATACCGTCGTAGCGTCGGCGGAGACCTGACGCAATGTGAAGGTTCTTGTGGAGGAGAGGTACTAGCTGGAAGTTGATTGTGGTAGGATTGTGGGGGATTGGGAGGCCCGGAGGGTAAATGGGGGTTTTTGGGCGCTTTGTGGCGACGGGGATGAGGATTCTTGCGGATGAAGATGAAGATGTGGTGAAAGACCTAGACGGTGGAGGTGGTCGATGTTGTGGGGTTGGTGTCGAAGTGGTGGTGGATGAGGAGGACGATGAGGAGGACGATGAGGAGAAGGTGAAGGAGAAGCCTTGTGAGGGAGCGTTCCGAGGCTGACGGATGGGATATATCGGTGATGGTGGTGGATGGGAGCTCGAAGCTTGGGATTGAGCTTCGCTTGGAAGAGAGTTGCTTGAGGATTCCCTGGGCAGACTTCTCCACGGGAAGGTGATATGAGGAGGTACCGGCGGAGGAGATGTCGGCGCAGGTGCCGACGGAGACTGGTATTCAGGCGAAGTCCTCCTTGGAACGTCCGTGGAGTGGGTGCTAGAGTTGGAGGAGGAGGCGTCATCGGCATCCTCCATTACTTCATCCTGGGTCTCAACATCATAAGATTCCAGCCTACCTCCTCCTTCTTCCTCCTCATCAAACATACTAAAGAAGGAATCGGGCACGCCCTCATCCTCATCCTCGTCATCGTCCATATGTCCAAAGAACAACTCAGCTTCGAGCCGCTGCTCCGCCATCAATTCGGCATCAATCTCCCTCGCCCTGTCAAGGCTCTGTCGTCCCAGCCTCTCCCACTCCTCCGTCGTATCTTTCTCCCTTTTCTCAACTTCATTCTCCCACTCCTCCATCTTTCTCCTCTCCTCTGCTTGCCTTGCTTGAAACACCATGGCCTCTGTCTCCTTCACCTTCTCCAGTTGCCACCTCCGGATCTCCTCTGCTTCCCTCGCTCGAGCGTCTTCAATCGCCTTGCATCGCCGGCGTAGTTCGCCGTGGTAGCGCTCTTGATACTTGTCTTTTTCGAGTTGAAGCTTTGAGGGCCCGAAAACTTTGCGGGGGCGGTGAGCGGCAGTGAGTAGTGGGTCTATTGGGATGGGGACCGAGGGGAAGGACATGGTGGTGTCGCAACGTGGTGTCGTGAAAGGAGGAGGCGAAGTTGAGAAGGGGTCTGTAAAGAAGTCAAAGTAGGTGTCTGCCATGTCCTGGGTCTTTGGTTGTTGTTGGTGGTGGACGATTTGCTGATCGAGTCCCATTTCGAAAGAGATGTGGGTTTGACAGAGATAGCCGCTTCGAGGAGATATTCGCCTGACGTAAGGGATTTCCAATTTGAGTTGTGGGCGTGTCTGGTCTGTGAGGTATCGTCTGGAAGTTCGAAGATATCAGGATAGGAAGAAAGCTCAGAAGATTGAGCTGATGTTCCGCCAGTAGAGCTTTGCCAAAGAGCAAAGACAAGATGAGAAGCTGATTCACTTTGTGGCACTCTGCTGTGACGAAGGGGAATGATCTCAAGCGAGCAGGTCAGTAAGTGCCCAGATCGTCGAACTCCAGACTGATACAATAGACCGGTGGAAACGGGTTAGGGCCACGGCCTAGTCGACTTTTCTCTGATGTGCAGACAACGGTGGTCGTTGAAGGACGTTGAGATGGTGACGACGAGACGGCGTGGCCGAGGACATGCCGCAAGACATGCCATATCGTATCTGGAAGGAACTCGGATATACGACTTGGTTAGTTAGTAGTGGAAATTCAAGAGAGTGCATGATAGAAAAAGGGGCTTGAGGAGGGGGTGCAGGTGGGGAACGACGTGTACAGCGCAAATCCATGCTGAAGTTGGGCGACGAGACGTCCCCAAACATGCCAAACGGGCGCGTCCAAATCAGGCAGCCAACGTCTATATCGCGGAAAACCCCGTGAAAATCGACGTCCATAAAAGGACCAGAATCACGCGACACACAAAAGGTCAGTGATGGTCCAGACGTTCCCAGAGGCCAACCGGCTTCCATTTTTCCAATCCGCCATGCATCAAGTAGGTAGGTAGTAGATATGTCAGTAATGTATCTACGGGCAGCCCCTCACAGCCGTCTTCTCCGTTAGCATCAACATCAACATCAATCAATTCAATGTGTATCAGAATGCCATCCCAGGTATCGTTCGTCGAGTAACTACACACACCTGCAAACAACGCCAGTCAGCGAGCTGTCACCACCGTTAGCAAGCCCGAAGATGGCGCCCTCCCAGGCCCCCCTTGCCACCCTAGGAAACGTCCTCCATCGGTCAACCATGGCCGCGGAAAGTGCCGTCCGACAAAGTCACGGGACATTACCGGATATCCAGTTGGTCGAGTCGAGATTTGGAAGAATTCTAGAGCACATTTGAACAAAGTGCGCTCCCTCGAAAGGTGCACACTGCGGTTTTTCCTCTGCCTCGAGAGCGCGTGTTTCTTTATTTCGCCGAAAAGATCTTGGCGACGTCGAGGAGGTGGGATTGGGTGCATGGAGCTAGAGCTAGAGCTAGGTTCCACACACGTGCAAAATTACGGTTTCGCGTCACCAGGAGGTCTGCTGAAGGGTTTGCGAGCGTGGACGTGGACGCTAATGGCGAGCATTAGGGTATGTTGTTTTGACTCACGAGGCGATACTTACACTTCGAAGTACGAGTGTGTCTTTTTCTCTTTCAGCGAATTTCGAAACTTGGCAATGAATACTCTCGCTTCGTCTAAGGACCACTGAAGCAATTGTTAGTCGCCGCAAAACGGTCAATCGTTGAATACAAGTCAACCTACTTTCAGCACATTAGTCAATAGAAACAATCCCCATCCCTCTGCGCCTTGATAGCAATGCAGGAAATTCCAGTTGCCGAGTTCTTTCAGCTTAGGATCGCTACTCCACGGACCGGAGGGAAGCTTCCATCGGTGCTGGACAACTTCCTCAAAGCCAGCGTCCGTTATCCACTGCTTCGCCTGAAAAGCATTGCGGAAGGTTTTGCCTCGGAGTTCGCCGGCTTCAATGAATGTTTTGGACCATATGGTTTGAATGTGATCTGGGGGGCACGTGCCGTCATCGGCCTTGAACTGAATATCCATTTCGAGAGTTTCGATCCATCCACCGGGCTTCAGGTGGTCGAAGACTTCTCGATAAAAGTTTGGCCAGTCGTCGATGCTGCCAAACATGCACCGCACGTGAACCATGTCGAAATAGTTTTCCGGGTAGGTCCATGGTGCGTTGATGTCGTCGACTTCGAACTTGCAGTTTGGCGGCACGAATTCGGGTTGTATGGGCGACAGATCCACTCCGACGACTTCTGCCTCGGGGTGCTCGTCTGCAAAATCTCTGGACAGAATATTAGATGGAAGCATGTCTGCATCTCGTCATGTCAACGCACATTGCCCTGGCACGACGTTAGTTCAAGAATCGTCGCACAAAGGAGGCCAAGCTCACCATATGCCCGTGCCCGTGCCAACATCCAGGACCATCTGCAAAGGGGTTAGACGTCGATACCTCGCACACGTCTATTCCAACGTCAAACGCACCTGAGGATCCTGCACTGGCGACAGATATAGCTTGCCATTTAGCAGCACTCGCAGCATGTGGTGTCTGCCATGGTCAGCCATGCCCAGCCATGTCACGTGGTCGCCAAAAGTTGAACTGGGACGGTTTTCGGCGGCGAAAAAGGCTCGTTCAAGGTTGTCCGAGGCAAGACTTACGCTATGTCGAGCTGGTCATTCTGTAAATCGTCGTTTGGCCCCCTTGGCAGGTGTTAATACTCAGGCGTCGCGCTGACTATGGCAGGGGCCTGCTCACCAGTACGAGCCCTCCTGGTACTTGTGGTAGCGACGGCCGTTCTCGAAGCGATGTCGGTATATGGTGGACGCGATGCTCGTCGTGTCGCTGAGCACGTCGTCGCCATATGCCGAATCGTCGTCGTCCTCATCCTGTGTTTCGTCTGTGAGCGTCGTGGTGACGGCTGCCACGTGGGGGTGCGATACTTACCACGGGGATGTGGGTTTCAACGTCGTCCTGCTCCAGCGCCATGGCAATCGGGATGGATGAGGTGGTACAAAGCGACGGAGGAGTCGGGACAGCTCACAGTGCACACAGGAATGACAGCGCAGCGCAGGCCACGAGGATCAAAGCAAGGGCGCAGACTCCAGAGGCAGAAACAGGAGTCCAGGAGGCACAGAGCGGCGAGCGCGTGGAGTTGTGGACTTGGGGCTGACGCGCACAGTCCTGAAGCAGTGAAGCACTGAAGAGAGGCTCGCGCCAAGAAGGGTCAACGGGTGGATTCCGAGTCGACAGACTCGACAGAGCAGCGAGGTTGATGGAGGCCTAGTCCTGCTACCTAGGCTCTAGCCGTGCTAGTGGCCGCCAGAAGGGGCGATGGAGCGGACCGGAACGTGGATCACGAGTGGAGAAGGACGGGGAGAGCGGGAGAGCGGGAGAGTGACAAAAAGGAGAGCACGAGAGAACGTAGTAAAGTTAGTACAAAGTACCGTCGCAATAAAAAGGACGTCTGAGTCTGACTTCGGATAGCTTCTCGTTGATGAGCGCCTCGGACCTGTCCTACTCCAGGCTACTCCTCGCGCCTTTTAAAAGACCTTGCTCGAATCCCAAGTCTATGGCACTTATCACAGGACCCCACCGTTCCCACGCACCGCCGACTCCTTTCGCACCACTTTCGCGACTTGCAGACTGACAAAGGCCAATTGGAGCCGACAGCCTGCGAGTGCCGTGACTGCAGCAGTAATCAGTCCCGTGGCTTGACCTTTACGGAGCACGCCAACCTTCGCCAACTTCATCTGTCAACCGCATCTCTCGGTCTCTCCCTTTTCCCCCTCATGATCCTCATCAGGCTTCATCTCCCGCATCTTGCAAGGCTCGGGGCCTCATCTCCCCTTTGCGAGTCCCTGCAGCGCTGCGAGTGAGCGGCGACGGCGCAACCGAATCCGTACAGACACTATAGAGACTCGTTCTCTCGGGTCGTCCCCTCCAGCCCCCTCTAGAGTCTGCCCTCCATCTAGTCATCTACCCACCCACTGCCCCTCTCCACCCCTCCGAATCCTCCACCCCCATCCATCCTCCCCAGTCCCCACGCGGTCACACCTTGGTCCTTTCTCCCTCCCCCCCCCCCCCCACAGTCAATGCGCATTTCCCCACCACTGCCAATTCGTGACCTCGTCGGCGCTCTGTCCACGACTCCCCATCCCCATCCCCATCCCCCAAGCTGCGGCAATCCCTCCATAAGAGAGCGCTAATGCCGTCTTTCTTTTCCAGTCTTCCCCTTTCGGCCGCCCACGCCGTCTCCATGTCCAATCCAAGCATGCAGTATGCTGATTATGCTCGCGCGACGTGCTGTTGACTGCAGCATCTGCAGGCAATTTAAGCAACACCGCAAAAACTCAACAAACAGACTTTCGCAGGCTTCGCAGCACCTCGTAGCTGACGGTAGCTCTCCCCCAAGCGAAGCGCCATGTCCAACCGGATGTCTACCTGCGTCGACTAGCAACTCTGGCGGCGGCTGGATGTACCTCCCGTGCTTCCGATGGTCAGTGTTGATGCCATTCCTGCCGATTAATCTGCGTTTGCGGCGGCAGCAATGGGCCGTGCCGTCTGGGCCCGCGCGACCGACGCGAGGGACTTGCAAGTTGCCACTGTCTTGCTTGGGGGACTCCTCACCGTGACCTGGAGGACCATACCGAGTAGATTAAGTAGCAGACAGTCACCTGGACAAAGCGCATCCCCAATTTCTGGTAAGAAGGAGTCTTTTGACCGTCTTTTGTCAGTCAGACAGACCCATTCCCGACCCGCCAGCCGCGCGGTCAGCATCCATCCAGCTGCCAGCATCTGAGCATCCCCCATCATGCCGTCCATTGTTGCCAGTTTGTCGTCGTCGAGCCTCTGGTATGGCGTGGGCATCCTCCTGCTGGGGTATATCACCACAGTGGTCGTCTATCGCCGCTATTTCCACCCTCTCGCAAGGATTCCTGGTCCCTTCCTTCCCGCCGTCACTCTCCTCTACCAGTCCTACTTCAATGGCACGTACTACAAGGAGATTGAGCGCATGCACGAGAAGTATGGCCCCATCATTCGCATCACTCCGAACGAGGTCCACCTCAGCGACCCGGAGAACTATGACAAGATCTACTTTATGGGATCCAAGTTCTACAAGAGCCCCGTATTCTATGGATCTTTCTGCATCCCCTTTGCGACCTTCTGCACCCCAAGCAATGAGGTCCACAAGCATAGGCGAGCCATGTTGAACCCCATGTTCTCCCGCAAGATGGTGCTGGATCTCGAAGAGGTTGTCCAAGACAAGGCTAGGCGACTGGTCAAGATCACTTCCGACGCTCTCGCCGCGAACAAGCCAGCAGATCTCCATCATGCTTTCCGCGCCGTCTCGGTGGATGTCATCACGGATTATGCCTTCAACAAGTCGTACAACCTCCTTGGATCAGACGACCTCGGAGCCGACTTCTTCGCCATGGTCCGCGGCATTGGCCCGGCCTTCTGGACGTTTCAGCAATTCGAAGCCATGCGCGACCTGGCCGTTAAGATTCCCCCGTGGTTGGCACCCAAGCTCAGTCCAGTTCTGGGCCACGTCATTGGACTGCAAATGGTGAGTATAGCTAAAACCAATCTCTTCAAACTCGCCGACTAAACCCCCGCCAGGAAGGTGTCCGCCAAATCGAAGACGTCCGCACCCGCATGAAAGAAGGCAAACTAGACACCAAGCGTCCGACCATCTTCTCCGAGCTCCTGGACCCCGAAAAGCAGGACGGCTATCCCGTTCCCAGCACCTGGGACCTCAAAGACGAGGTCTACAGCGTGCTGGCTGCCGCAGCCGACACCACAGGCAACGCCATGACCACTGCCGCCTACCACATCCTCGCCAACAAGGACATCTACGCCAAAGCCCGCGCCGAGCTGTTCGAGGCGTTCCCGGATCCCGAGGCCACACTTGATTTCCAGACGCTCGAGAAGCTGCCGTACCTGACGGGTATTGTAAAGGAGGGACTCAGGTTGTCGTTTGGTGTCATTGGGAGATTGCCGCGGGTTACGCCTGCTGGTGGTGCCACGTTCAATGGACGTATGTGAACTTGCCCCTTTCCCCCTTTCCAACGTTTCTCTATACCAAATCTCCAACAAACAAAAGTCATTCATCTTCTCAACCGTAAAGAACATCAAGACTCACACAACCTCTTCAACAGACTACCTCCCCTCCGGTACAATCGTCGGTATGTCCTCCTGGCTCATGCACCGCAATCCGACCATCTTCCCCTCTCCGCGAACCTTCTCGCCCACCCGCTGGCTCGACCCGGAAAACTACCGTCGCTGCGACCGCCACATGGTGCCCTTTGGCCGCGGAACCCGCCAGTGCGTCGGCATGCCGCTCGCCTACGCCGAGCTGTACATTACCCTCGCCATGTTTGTGCATCGCTTCGAAGGATTGAAGATTTACAGGACCACGCCCAAGGATTTGGAGTATGAAGACTTTTTCTCGGCGTATCATGTCGCGGGCAGGGAGTGGTTCAGGGCGGTTGGGAAGGAGTTTGAGGGTAACGGGGTTGTGGAGGGAAAGGAGGGTGAGGAAGCGAAGATTTGAGGATGAAGTGATGTGTTCTGTAGATGCTATTGGAGAGTGTGGGGCATCACGTGATGGGGTTTCAATATGTTCTCGGGGATGATGTTATTTTGCTTTTCTTTCAATGATCATTTTGCTGGTTTCACGACAGGAAAGGTGGCTTGGTCGGATTGGTATACGCACGACAGACATGCATGCAGCGAGCCAGCGAGTGGACGGACGGGGCATATACCCCCCTTTTGATATCGTAACGATGTGACGGCTGCCTAGATAATCCCTCCCCATCCATCCCCCTATGAGATAGTTGCCTGTTAGCTCGATGGTTATCGACGTTGAGATTTGCTGCAGTCTGCAGGCATGGGAGCGAGGGAGTGGTTGGATGACCTTTGATGGATTTGATATTTGATATTTTTGTTGAGTTTGAGCTTTGAAGCAAGCGGATGAATATACAACTTTGAAAATATTTCTCTGCTGTCCTTCCTCCATTGTTGCTGTTACCTTCCTCTTCTGTCATCATCACTCCGCTGTCGGCATCTCTTCTTTCCCTCACACGTACATCTTCTCTTGTCACTGAGACGAAGTAGCTCATCTCAAACTCCCCTTCCTGACTCTCCAGCCTCCCTGAAAAAAAAAAAAGTGAAACGTAGCAAGATAAAAACGGTTTCGCAACGACGGTCCGCAGTCCAAAGACTCAAAGGCCGAGAGTATATCAGAAATATCAACGCTGAGAACCCCCACGCATATCCTTTGACATAGTCCCATGTACTATATTCTGTCCCGTCAAACAAGCGGGAAAGGAAGATCGAAAAGCACGCGGTACTCGAATCGAGTCGAGCAAGGAAGGTAAAACGAACAACACTCCGTGCTCGAGGCGAGTCGAGGGACTGGCTTAGAAGTTCATCTTCATGGCGCCGGTTTTGTGGGCAGCTGAAGGGGAGGAAGAGGTTAGCCTGTGCTCACGATAAGGCCGTTACGGCAAGAGAGAGTAAGGAATGAAAGAGACGAAGCAAATCGACGTAACGACAAAACAGACAAAGACTAAATTGATACACAAAGCAGAGTCCAGAAAACAGACAAAAGAGATGCCTCAAGCAACAGCAGAAGAGGATGGGAAGGGAACAACTTACATCTGACAAACTCCTCGTCGGTCGAGAACTTCTTCCACCACTTCTTGTCCTTCTTGTCGTCCTTGGAGGAGGAAGCGGGTTGGGAGTAGCGGGGGAGGATGGAGGAGGCGTCCGAGGAGCCGAGAGACTTTACGTCGATGTCGACGGAGGTCTTGTGAAGGGAGGAGGAGGATGTGGACGACATCTTGGAGAAGAATTTGTTGAGGCGTTTGGTAGTAGCCTTCGGAGAGGATTCAGACGGCGTAGAAGTGGATTTTGAGGGTTCAGGTTTGGATTTGGTGTTGACCTTGGAGGAGGAGAATGAGGCAGCGAGAGACTTCTCAACGAAAGCGTCACTGTGGTAGATATACGGGAGGGGCATGTGGTGGATTTCGGTTCGGGGATAGCTGTGTAAGCAGGAGTACAGAGATATTCTTGTTGGGAAATTTGTTGAGGGGAAAAAGAAGGGACTCGGGAGACGGATTGGGCGTGGTCTTGTGATGAGGGTTGCGTCGGTGGATTCGTGGACCAACTAGACTGGAGTGGGAGGAGTGGGAGGATCGGGGTTAGGATGCCTGGAGTCCGGAATTGGATAGTTGCTCAGAGTTCAAGACTCAGATGGATGGAGAGGCTGGAGTGGAATTGGGAATGGGAATGGGATACTACTTGAGGTGTGGACAAAACTGTTGCCTTGGATTTATATGCACAAGCTCGTGTCTCTTCCCCTGTGCCCCAGATTGCAGATTACCTACACAGACCAAGGCGTCCCATGGGGGAGGTGTGACTCTATTAACAATGCCACAACAGCATGGTCAGGTCTCCTGTCTCTAATTACACTCTGGCTACTTGCAACTGTCAGAGTTGTTGCCTAACATGTCCCTTGAAATAACGATTGACACTGGGGAATGGTCGGCATGCCGGTGATGCACTTGCGGCATTTTACTTGCAGACGACCACACGATCAATCATCAGCCTGGGGACGGGAAGTTGGGGAGCATCACCACTACGGAGTACCACCACCTCTTATTGGACGTTTGGCTCGGGCCGAAGGGCTGTCTGCTTCCGACCCCTCATCCTCGACTCCGAAGGCGAACAACCCCGATGTCCGAGCCATCAACTACACCGTCATTCACTCAAAACAAAACACTCTTCTGGCTGCGTGCCTCGCCTGTCTGAATCTATTCCGAGTACTTTGACTTCTCCATCCTGCGTTACACGGCGCTCCACTGCCTCCCAATCCACCTCATTGGCGAACTCTGCCCTGAACACCGATTCAGACCAGATTACCGAGTAATAACCCAAAATCACCTCCGTACTGTACAGCCTCCGCCAAGCAAGCAACATCCATCTATCTCCCTTTGGCGACACCTCTCTTCAGAGCATGGAGACGGCCACCCCAGAGACACACCGCCTGAATCCGTCATATCGTCGCAACGGCAAGTTGCAAGCATGCGAGCCCTGTAGAAAATCAAAGCTCAGCTGCGACCATGTCATGCCCACTTGCGGCCGTTGTGTGCGCCGCAACAGACCAGATCGATGTATCTACCACCCGGCGCCGCTGACGGGACTCCGAGGCCCAGCACCTCAAAGTAGGAGTCCCGCTTCAACCACCACGGATCCCGGCCCCACGAGGCCACGACCAACTCCGCCTCCGCCCTCGCGGTCACGTCTGAGTAGCAACGTCGGTGTCGGAGTCGGTGTTGGCGTTGGCGTTGGCGTTGGCGGCAGCGAGGGTTTCCCAAGTCCCTCTCCAAGAACCGCATACAGCGCCTCTGCCTCTGACAATGTCACGTTCAAATGGCCTCCAGGGCCAGGCTCCAGCGCTGCATCGAGCATTCGACAAGAGCGCGCGAGTGAGCCACCTACTGCTTCAAATGCAATAGATCCGAAACACAATTCCACCCGAAGTAAATTTGGCTTTCTGGGGTCGACGTCCTTCTCGTCCGTCTTCACCGACAATCAGGGCAGTCTTGGCCTAACAGTTGGCGATGGCGACGTGGGCGAGCGTGCCCAACTTGCGGTCGAGAGGGAGTGGATCCACCGCGGCATCGAGGTGCTCTCGCTGCTCCGCGACATGCCCGTCTTCATCCGCTTCATCGATCGCTGGTTTGATATTGCCACGGGAATCGTGCTCGTCGAGCCAATCGCAAGAGCTTGGGCGAGACAGTTGTGGTCCACCCACAAGGAGACGTTGACGAAACAGGATCCCGAGGCGATGCAGAGGCTGTCCGAACTGATATGGCGGAATACGCAGACATCGCTCCAGTTTGATGGCAGAACCACCGCGAGGGAGTGGATTGCCATGTCGACAGGCCCCAACTTACGGTGGGAGGTGGTGGGTATGATGTTTAGCACCGTCGGTTTGGTCGCGGGCTCCATCCTCGTCACTGATCCGCTGTTCTACCCCGACGGCAGGTCCATTGATCGCGCTGTTTGGGTCAAGCAGTTGAACACGGCTGCGGGCGCTTGTTTGAACTTTTGTAAGGAAGGTGTCATTTTGAATGACCTGTACCAGTGGCTTTGTCATGAGAATTACATCTTGACAGCCTCGATCAAGGGGGATACCAGTAAGTGTCTCTTTCTTCTCTGTCCTCACAGCTTGGGTGGATGTAACGATTGCTTGCTCCAAACTGCGCATAATCTTCTCTGCATACTTCGTGTGTCTATACTTCATTTGCCTATGAATTTCTGTACTATTGACCATTTCGTCTGCTGATAAAATCTGACAGACTTCGAAACATGGCGGCAATCTGGCGAGCTGATGAGCTCCACCACAGCGCTAGGCCTGCACCAAGGCATCAAAGCCGACAAAAATACCCCCTTTTTCCTCGCCGAGCTTCGCAAGAGAGCCTTCTGCTTCGCGTACGGCAACGATAAGGGCCTCGCAACCATGCTCGGCAGACCGCCACGTCTCTCTCAAAGATACTGCATCATGCAACTTCCCCTCGACCTCAGCGAGCAAGAAATCGTCAGCGAAGGCGCCGACCTCCAATCCGCCCTCGCCAACATCGACGACGACGGCTGGAACCGAACAGGACTCGTACGCCGCTGCGCTTGGATGCGCGTCTGGCTTCTCTTCGCCATCATCAAGGAAGACATCCTCGAGATCTCGCTGGGGAACTATCCTCGCGAGGAGATCATGGCGCGCGCTGATGAGATCTGCGAGAAGACCAAGGACCGTTACGATTCTCTGCCTCCGCATCTTCGGCCCAGCCCCGAGCTGGACTGGCAAGCGGGGAAGACGCCGATGGATGCGCTCTTGATCATCTGCACGAGGATCGCGTATGAGACCAACTTCTTGCTGATCCAGATGGTACTCATCAAAAAGGCTGGAGCCGATACAGCTGGGTTGATTGCGTGCGCGAGGAATGTCTTCAAAGATGTTCTGGCATTCGCTACGAGGAGGGATATCACTAAGGATTTCCAGGGTGATCATTCTTACATCGTGAGTCTCATATGCTCTCCTTGATGTCTTCCAATAACTCTTCCTTTTCCTTCCTTCGTCCTCTAATTATTGTTCATCGACCCACACTCATCCCCATCTAATCCTCTACTTCCTAGATGTCCTCCCAAGGCCTCCGCTGCGCTGCCATCCTCGCCATCGAGCTTCTCAAGCAAGAACAACGCTCATCTCACTCCCCTTCCGTGATCAACCGCGCCGAAACGATAAAAGACCTCTCCGTCTTTGTCTCTTGCCTCGCCTCCGTCGATCCCTCCGATGGCGCCTACACCCTCTGCGAGCATGGCCGCAAAATTCTCGATCGCATTCTCGACAAGATCTTGAGCCCTAACAGCAGCAGTAGTGGCGCCACGAACGCTCAGGCTAGCCATGGCGAAAAAGGTGATACAACTGCTGGCGCCAGTGCCGGCACCAGCGCAAAACACTTCCACACCAGCGAAGCGGCCGTGACATCTCTTCTCACGCCGCCAGAGAGCGGACCAAGCTCTTCCATTACTTCAAATGGTCATACGACTAGCAGTAGTATCTCCATCTCTAATAACCTTAATCCCAACTCGACAACCACCGCCATAGGCAGCTTCGACTCGGCTACGCTGAATACACTCGGTGGCCTTGACCTCGAGGGCCCGTTTCCATTTGGGAATGATGCTGAGTTTGTCGATTGGTTGGATGGGATGGGCTGGGAGAAGGGGGGTGGTGGATGGGGGAGTTTAGGGTAGTGTTGTGGGCGTGGTTCACTCAGCTGGTCTCGTGATTTGATGATGAGGGTTGGGTAGTAGTCTTTTCATATACCCGTTCGGTGAGCTGTTTAATATGCTGAGGTTGTTATGGCTGTGGCCCGTGGCCCGTGACCGTGGTTGCTGTTGTGGTTGAAGTTGCGCGTGCACAAAATGCGATCGCATCCTTTTCTTTTTGCTGTAGTGCCGGATTGAAAGGTTGCTGAAAGTCGTACATAGAATTGGAAGATAATGAGTGGCTTCACTAGCATAATCATAACTTTAAATTGCTTCGCCCACTGCTAATTCGTCACGTCGCAACTGGAGAGGGGGCTGTCTGAGCTATCTGAGGAATCCGTCAAAGTCGCTTTGCTATATGTGTTGCTTATGCGAAGGGAGTGTTGCGCATACTTTTGACTTCGGTTATGGAGCTTTGATAGATTGCTTTCGAGAGGTCACTGGGCATTATCATGTAACATGACGAGGTTCACACGCTCAGTTTCTACTCGAGCCGCCATTGTGGTGGAGTTTTGCTTTAGGCTACTGGAGAGACAAGAGAGCAACCTTACTCGTACAAATCTGCCGTCCAGCGTCTGAATATTTGTACATCTCCCGAGATGCGAATTAGCAGTAGCTCGTACTCATCTTTTCACTCTTTTAAACAGTCTCCAATAATACTTTTGCCCTTGAAGCATCTGATCCCTAGCAGCGTTCCCCTTAGTGAAGTTTCGATCCCCCATGTCACGTGATGTACAAGCTTTCAACAGGCTCTATTCACAGTAGTCGCAAGCGCAAATGTTGTTACCAGTCCGGGCTACATAATTCCTTTAAAACAGAAATCTAACACAGTTTCCGACATCCGGTAGACACATCGTGGATGATTAACCCAAACGCGGTTGGAGGATTCGCAGCAGCCCCAACGGGAATGTTCGACGACATCGATGGGGTGAGACTGGGCAAAAGCGCTGGTTCATTGGCCGGTGTCATTTCCAGACTTGAGCTGGTCCGGGACATAATGACAGAGCCGAGATGGTAGCTTTCCCGTCCGAGCACTCTTCTTCAGAAACGTATGCATTCCCTCCCAAGCTAGCTCCGTTGGCCGTGCCGTGGCCAGAGTTGAGTTGGTGCGCGACATAATGACAGAACCGAGACGGTCACTGTCCAGTCTGAGCATTCTTCTTTCGAAAGATATCTATTCCCTCCCAAGCTAGTCCGATACTGGGATCTCCTTTGGACCACGGAAACTGAGGCCGGGAGATTGTCATTTGGATTGGCAAGAAATGCTTGAAAAGCAAAGGCAATGCAATTGCGTCCGAGTTGGGGAGCCTATTGTTCTCCGCCGTGATGGATAGCAGCCGGGTCTTCGAAAGCGGGTTGTACTGACAGTACCTGCACCAGTAGTAGCTCCATCATGGGAAGTCATTCCGTCCTTGTGTTTGTGCTGCTTTCGCAGCTTTTCCTTGTAGCGTGGAGTCGGGTTCTCTTTGCGCTACTTGTTGTCAATAATTGTCTCTTCAGGCTGGAGCTCGTCGGTTATCGCGTTACCTTTGTGAGACAAGTAACTCAGTCCTCCTTCTTTTCATCATCCAGTCTCTGCTTCCTCCTACCCAACACCTCAAACCCGACTTCCATCTCCTCCTCCTCATCATCCGCACCGGCCCCGGCCTTTCTCGCCATCTTGTTCAGCGCCTTCTGCGCCAGAGTTCCGCAGTTCTTCCTCAGGTTCAAACCCGTCAAACTTCTCTTTCCTTTCCCCTCCCCGCTGCCCTCTCCGCTCGAGCGACCCAGCAGCGCCCTTGAGCTATCCAAAGACGCCCTCGGACACTCCGGCAAAGCAGTGTAGCCCACATCCAGACACTCGACTCTCTGTAGAGTCTTCATGGCACGGATCTCGGGCGACCCCGAGGGGGTCGGCGCCGTGCTCATTGTTAGGCTGGCAGGGATACCCAGAATATTTGGTGAGAGCTGAGATGTGGCCTTGCCGTTACCATCATCGTCGCCACCTTTCACCCTAAGTTCCTTGAGAGGAAGATTGAGAACAGGATCTGGGGGAAAGGGGGTGAGATCGTCCACACATGGCGGTCTCGAAGTGAAGGACATGGGGGAAGGATGCGAGGCTAGGGGATGGGGTACTGGCTCGAGCGAGTAGGACCGGCCGCAGGGGGAGAGGGGAGGGTGCGGGCGAAGTGGATGGTGGCTCGGGCCTTCGGGGAAAAGCCAAATTGTGTTGGAGCTGTCCGTAGTCTGTTCGGCAGCTGGGGTGGTGAGAGTGATGGATGGGGTTGATATGGACCGGATGATAGGGGGTGGGCACAAAGGAGCGGCGGTGGAGGCGTGGGAGGGGGCGGTGGGGGTCCCTGGGGATGGAGCTTGAGGCGTTGGCTCCAAGACGGGGCTGTGTGGCGTGTCAGGGCTCGGTGGCTCTGATATTGCCGTGGTGGAGTTGCTGTTTTGCTTGAGCAAGGCCTGGTGCTCGGGCTCGTTTTCCATTTTTACTGGTGTTATGTGGCCGCTTCTATAGGAACTTTCTAATGTTGATTGTTTAAAGGGGAAAGAGGTAAATGGGACGAGCCTAGTCACATTTAAAATGGAGGGTAGAGACGAGCAACAAGGGGGGTTTTGTTTCGGAGCAAATGGAGGAAATATTAATGGGAAATGGGACGGGACGGACAGAATGATGGTCATAAATACGTGTCTTTCTCGGCCCTTCCGAGTAACGGGATTTTCAACAGACATGACATACTGTGGGACGGAAACGGACATGGTGAAAAACGTCTCTCGGACGTTGTTCCAGAGCACACACACAACAGTGGCCAGACACTTTTAGTGATGAAAGGGGCGTAACTTAGGGCTTACAGACATCGAAGACCTACTACATCTACCTAGTATAGACAGAGAAAATAATCGAAGACGAGATAGACTGAGGTCGAGCGAAGGTAATGCTTGACGTAAGGGGATTTCAAGATGGTCGGAAGAGTTCAGGTTGGGATACTCAAAGTGTGCAGTATAATGCCCAACTGGCAAACACTTCCCAACATTGGACAGAACAGATGTTGCAAAACCCCATCGTCCAACGACGCGGGAGCCAACTGGTCGAACGGGATCCATCTCCATGGCAAGAGCACATGCGTGAAGATGAGGTTGGAGAGAGAGTTTCTCTTTAGTCCCAAAGCGTATACGAGTATGAAAGAGTAAACAATGAACTAGGGATCCCTTGAAAATATAGGTGGGCGGGTGGGTGTTCACGATGCACGGTTTTGGTGTTGAAGTCGCAACGAGCACAGACCACTTCTTGGCATAACGGCTATCTCCGTCTCGTGTTCAACCCCAAGTCCCAGTGACCCAGTCCCAGTCCCATTTCCCTCTCCCCTCCCCCACAACCCTGCGTAATGACGTAGAGCCCCAGGAGCTCTTCTGTGACGCCAGAAATCAGGTAAATGCGATGCTAAATCCCCATCGCGAGGCACATTCTGTCCCTCGTCAAACAGCCTAAGTACTTCCTTTTCCTCTTAAAGTCAACTGCACCTTCAACCACTGCGACAGTCAACAAGAACCCAAACCGCTTTATCAGAAGCTTCGAAGCATCCGTCAACCACCAGCCACCACCCCCACCATCCCCACCATCCCCACCGCTGCAAACAACTCCCATTCCAGCTCAACAATGTCGGACACCTTCCCCGTCGTCTTCTCCGTCGCCGGCGCCGCCTCCCGCCACGACGTCCTTCTCATCTCCTCGGGCGACACCATCGAGTCCTTGAAGTCGCAAATCGAAGACACCCTCCCCGTGTCGCCCAACTGCGAAGAGTTCATGTCCAAATACGCGAAGAAGGGGCAGTCGGAAGCTGTATCCAAGATCAAGGTGCGCTGGGCCCTTGCCGGCCGCGACAAGCAGAGTTTCCCCAACTCGACCATCCTGACGGAAGAAAATGTCGAGGCCGTGCTCAAGATGATTGAGCTTAGTGGCGTGGGCAAGGATGTGCTCGAGGTTGAGTTGACCAAGAGCGGGGGCGAGGAAGAGAAGAAGGAGGAGAAGAAGGAGGAGAAGAAGTAGGTGGTGTGTATTCTTTCTCGAGCCAGTCTTTCTGGAATATGTGTCGATATGAATGGATTTGCTGACATTGTATTGCATATAGGCTGCCTGATCGGACCAAGTGAAATTTCCCTGTTAGACATGCGTTAGTTGGAGTTTGTGGATATTCCAGAATCCTATTTACGGCAATACAATACCCAAATTCCTTATTCTTCATCCTCAGGAATCACAGTTCGCTTCTGCATACTCTAGCAACCGCACGTGGCGTGTATGATTCCGCGCGCGATGACAAGCTTTATGCGCAAGTCCTGCCAGTCCTTTAATCTTTTTCGCAACTATCACTTTTGAAATAAGCAGCTAAGCATCACCATATTCCAAGACCACACTTGTGGGCCGAAATTTCGAATAGGACCTACCATTCGGTGAAACCTCTCAATCATGGGGAATTTCCAGGTTGATTCAGTGGCTTTTCCTGTTCTTAGTCGCTCGTAATAGTTGGCATCAACTGTGTACTGATCGGTCGGACGCAGGAAATCCGGGCTCCGATGTCGAAATGCTCGTCGCTCCATGAAATAGTTCTGTTCTCGAGAGCTCCTAAGTCAATTCATTAGCATATATACCTGTTCATTTTTGACAAGTTATACCGTGTTTCATTGATTATCGAGGATAGGGGAGGCTGATCTTGTTCACATTATGTACCGAGGTCTGCCACCTGACAAAATCTTCCATCACAGGAACACCCGGGGGCATTTTGGCAGCCCAAATCTTGTTTTGTTCTGGCAAGTGGGACCTCTCTTGTCGGATTAGTCGAACCTCCAGATGCTGATTTGATTCTACAGGTCTGCCATTCAGCAAAACCCGTTTGTCCCCTAGACCTCCGGCACCGGGCGGCGATTATCTTTAATCAAGTTCCGCCACCCAGTAAACCCTATGAGTCATTGAGTCCTGCGAGATCAATTCAGCACCTCAGTTTTCTCTTTTTAGACAGGTGAGATCGGACTTATCAAAAGTTTTGGTTCTCAAAGACCTCCGAGATTGATTCGGCAGCTTCTCCCCGCTTTTCCTTTCCACGAGTGGATTACTGATGTGTTTGCAGATGGAAACATCATTTACAGGTCAAACTCAAATTCACTCCCCAATCAGAACAAAGTTCTCTTTGGAGGTCATCTGCTCATTCACTTTTCATATAAGCGTTATCCACATCTCAAACCCCTTGCATCACGCATCCTCTCCCCACCTTTTTCTGTACCATGTCCATGTTGATGTCCAGTCTCGTCAAACCCGGCCGCTGCATTCAGACGACGGTATTGTAGTCAATATGGACCTCTCCCTTGATGACGAGAAGCGACAGATCATGACGGAACTCTGGGTTGTCACTTGCAAACTTCCGATAGCACTCGAACCCATTGACCCTGTTCTCCGTCACCGACATCAGCTTGCTCGTATCCGCTCGCAGCTCGTTGAATTCGCGCGCGAAATCATTGATCAAACCCCTCTTGAAGGCGAATGGACACATGCTGCCCATGCCGTAGACCATTTCGCAAGCATCCTTGAAGTAGCGGTCGACCTCCACGAGCACCTTAGTCTCGTCGCTGCCCTCCTCCTTGTACAAGCCGTACTTCGTGACGCCCTTGACGGTGCAGAACTTCTCAATGGCCAATTCACGTAGGTCGGGGATGTCGAATTGATGGCCGACGCCCCAGATGCGGAGATTGAAGATTCGCTGGTTCCAGTAGCCCAGTTCCTCGGGGAATGGCTCGTTCTTAGACGCCCCGACCAAGCCCACAACGCCGGCGGTATCCTTGTAGTCCGAGTTGTAGAAGTAGTGAACCATGGTCGCGATCATCTTCTCCTCGTCCTTGGTTTTGGGGTTCATGTTGATGGAGATCTTGTCGAGGTCCTTGTGGCGGAAGCAGAGCCTCTCGAACCACTTGGCCTGGCTGCAGAGGACGATGCGGTGGACGTTGTAGGTTTTCTCGCCCGCAACGAGGCGGAGGTCGGTATAGCGGTTGCAGCGGAAGTGGCTGGATAGACAGCAGAGTCAGTCTTTCAAACTGCGGAGTAAGAGATGGAGGAAATGGGAAGGACTCACGAGCGAAGCCCTAGATGCATCCTATACGACCGCTTGCCGACGGTATCCGAATGTGGATTTGGGTGGTTCCCGGGCGGCCTCGGAGCATAGGGATAATCCTCGAGCGATGGACGAGCACGCTTCATAACGGTAGCGGGCGTGCTTTCTGAAGTGAGTTAGAGAATGGAGTACAGAAGCAAGAATTGATAATGGAGGTAGACGAAACCACCTACCCTGCGTCTTCTGATAGACGGAGGCGGTCTGGGGAGATGAGGCCTCACCCTCGCCCAGCTGAGCGCGAATATTCTGCTCGCTCTCTAGGCGTTGCGGTTAGAAAAGGGTCACATGACCTCACCGATGCATATCACGTGAGCTCACTACTCACCTTGGTTTTGCATTTTGAGCTGATTTGGGTGTAGTAAGGTTTCGGAGTTGAGGTCGGAGTTAACGAAAGGGGGACGAGGTCCGAACTTCGATCAAGTACATCGCCAAGACACAGGGCTAAGGCGAGGCAGCTTCTTGGGTAGGTCTCTCTGCCGTTCAAGAGAAGACCTTTGTCCAGGAAGGCTTTGGGATCTATCCAGACGTCTACCTTGAATTCCATTTCCAAGGGATGGCTTCTCTAGTCGAAGCTACTCGAAGGAATAGGAGGCGCCGTTTCTATTACAAATCTCGAAAAAACATCTCGATGTTTACTACTAACTAACGAAAGGAGCTTCTCCTGGAGGGTTCCGGGATTTATCCAGAGGTCTACCGTTTTTCTCTTTTCTAACGGATGGTACCTATGGGTGTAGTGGAAGGAGGTGCCGATTTCGTTCCTAGACCTCGAAGTTGACCTGAGATTCTGTACCAGTCGGCGAAAGTTAATTCTCGTAGAGGGTCCTGGGATCTATTCAGACGTATACTATTATTTTCGTTTCTGAGCGATGACGCCCGTCGGTGTAGTAAAAGGAGGTACCCGATTTCATTCCTTAACCTTAAAGCTAATATGGGAGTCTCTACCCGTCGACGAAAGTAGCCTCTTATAGAGGGCTCCGGGATCTCTCCAGACGTCTACCGTTATCTTCATTTCTGAGCGAGGGCACCTAAAGATGTAGTTTAAGGAGATCCCGAATTCACTCTTTGACCATAAACTTAATCTGAACTTCTCTACCCGGCGATGAAAGTCAACTCTTGTAGATAGATCCGGGATCTATTCAGAGGAGTACATTCATTCTCATTTTCAAGAGACGGCGCATATGGCGGGGGACAAAAATCCATAAGGGGCGCCACTTTCATTTGCAAATCTCGAAGTTAGTCTTGATATTCTCTGCCAGACAACGAAGTCACCTCTCCTAGAGCGCTCAAGGGTTAATCCAAGGGGTTTTATTCATTTTTGTTTTCAAGGAATGGCGTCTAGGGTGGTGGGAGTGCAAAAATATTTAGGAAGTACTGGTTTCATCTCGGAATCTCGAAGTCATTCTTCACATTTTCTACCAGGTGGGAATCAATCTCTTTTCTTAAAGGTTCAAGGATCTATCCAGAGGTCTATCTTCATTATCTCTTTTGGCAGATGGCGCCTATAGCCGGCCGGAGCGTAAGAATGAAGCCCCGATTATATCCCCACGCTGACCTTTGAGGTCAAACTGGACGGAATCTCTCTACCATTCAATGAAAGATACCTCTTCTAGAGTGCTTCGGGATCCGTCCAGAGGTCTATATTTAATTTTGGTTTTGGAAGAGGGCGGTTTGTGGCTGGTAGGGGTGCCAGACTTCTGTCGTTCGATGAAAGATTATCCCTAGACTTGTTACTCCAGGATCCGCCTAAAAGTCTATATTGATTTTCTTTTTGGAGTGACATTTGTTGTACGATTTGCGGGTGTACAATGGCAGTGTCAAAAACTCTCTACTAGTCAATGCGACATATTTATTCTCGAGATTTCCGTGATCGCTTCCCGGGTGTCTATCTCATACTATTTAAGGCAAGGTATGAAGCTTCTGTACCCACCTCCTACGGACCTGCGTGCGGGAACTGTGAGGTTCTGTTTACTGCGGAAAGAGAACTCATTGTGCTCTGGACAGCTCCATGGTGAACGGACACGCTTATAAAAAGTATTCAGAAACCCAAAAGATAGTTCTCTCTGCGTCATTGCATACATGGAATTGCTTGCTCTCATACTGCTGATAGCATACCCAAGGTGAGCTCAAACTGCTTGAAAGACGGCAGAACAACAGGGTGAGGGTGTCATCTCTGACATGGTGAAGGGGGTCCAGAGTTCAAGGGAGATGGTGGTGATGCCTCCGCTGCCACATTTTCCTCCTTCTTTTGTTTGAGCTTCTCAATTAGATGGTGAAACGGCTCATCTTCACGTCCCCACCACCAATGCCAGTCCTTCGGCACCACCGAATCAGGCACCTTTACAAAACCCCATACCGCCGCATGCTCCCTTTCCATCCGTATCAGCGCCCTCCTCTTTTCAGAGTCCTTCATCCTCTCAATTAGAACATGGAAGCACGTTGGCACCTCCGACTGAGTCATGGGTGTCTCTTCGAGTAGATCCAATGCATATTGTTCCAGCATGTTGGCGTCGTTGTTAAGTTCTTGCCAGTAGTTGATTATTTCCGCCATTTCCTGCCGACAGCGCGTTGCAATCTCGCTGCTTCCTTCGGTGGGAGGTTGGGTGGCCTTCCAGTGGCAGAGAACCTTGTGCCAAGCAGACTTCTCCCAGTCTAGAGCGATGACGCAGAGGTTGCGTGAGCTTTTGGTTTCGGGGTTCTTCTTGAGGTAAGCAAGGAGCCTTTTGGCAGGCTTGACATTGTCTTCGGGGTTATGTGAGGGAAGCAAGGGGCGAAGAGCATTCCACTGGGCTTGGAGTTGGAGGTGAGCCATCAGAACAGACAGAATGACGATTGACTTTGTGTGCTGTCAGGGTTGATGATGTTGAGGCAACAGGTAGCGACTTTGTGTTCTGCCACAAGGATGGTGGAAGCCCAGACTTGTCGAACAGCAGTTGCGTTGAGAAGATTGTGAGATCTGAGTTCATCGGTCGAACTTGGAAGCGTGTGAACGGAGGAGGGAGCGGAGACGGTGAGTCGTAGAGCGGCAGTACAACAAGCGGCAATGAGTGAGGGCGGATGGAATGGCTGTCATTGTGAACATGTAACGGCAGAATATGAACATAGGAAGGAATCAAAATAGATATCACGTTTGGAATTAGTAGACGTTACAGCCTGCGTCAGCAAAGAGACAAGATGCCTTTGGCTGGCTGTCAACACAAAAAGTAGAGTTGAGACTCCATCATTAACTAGATTTATCTTTGCCTCAGAGAGTCTCTTCGCATCTATGCATGAGTCAATGAAAGTATGCATGCTCAACTTCAAAGCAAGCGCTGTGTCTAGTGGTCTGGCAATTGAGTCAGTCTACTAAGCTAGTCAGGTCTGCTGATCTTCTGTTCTGTATTGGTACACGTAGTAGAATGTGTGAAGGAGGTGAGCTAAGAGGGCTCGTTTTTGTTGTTGCTCGAGGGAGTCAGGGAGTGATATGGCTGAGAGTCTTGGCTGTCGGGTTGCCCAGCCAGCAGGCGGTGAGGCACTCCGTGTTCCGTAAACAAAGCGCGTCATCGCCAGCCATTCCCCCCAACCACCGCATTATTTGTTGCTGTACCAGCCAAGCCAGCATCAGCAGTACCTTCACTCTGCAGCCACCTGCTCTCTGTACATACCCGTACACACTCTTCCATATTAAACATACTCCGTACTCTTCCATTCTCTGCTGCAACCTTACTGCTCCACAGCACGGTTTCCGGACTGTAAACAGTACTGAAGGAAAACATCGCTCGCGGAGCCTCTGGCTCATACCATCCGGCAGTCTAAGGCATCTCGACCATCGACCACGCCATCATCATGGCACCACTTCCGGCTTTCCTGGTGAAGCCAGCGTTTCTCGAGAAGCTCCATCGCGGTGATTCAGAACTCGAGCATCGGTCGACCGCGCCAGTTCTGAACGACCTCTACGTCTCCTCCGTCGAACAAGACACCATCGTCAAGCGTGACGAAACCATGCCTCCTCTCGCCCTCCACTCTCTCCACCACCGAGAAGCCGCCAATGTCCCAGGCTCGGCCAAGTCCGATTACGGTTCCGGCGCCAAACCAGCAACCGACTTCAACAACGCCGGCTTCCTCGCGCTTTTCGCCCTCATCGGTGCCGGCATGACAGTCGCCACGATTTGGTTCTTCTTCTGGGCGAAGAATGGAGGATTCAAATGGCGCAAGCATGACTGGGATGATTACAAATCGACTGTCCTTCGTCGCAAGGGACCAGACGGCAAAACCCTCTCCAATGCAACAAAGTCCACCAAACTTGGCGGCGGCAGTGTCGTTCACAGCCAGACCACTCTCAGCGATGGATACACAGACGTCACGTACGAGGAAGTGCAGGAGAAAAAGAGGATCCGAGGTGGTGGTGGTGATGATAGGAGGCATCGTAACACTCGTTCCGGCCGACACGATGCTGAGCTTCGCGATTACCGCCACGAAAAGCCCGCTCAAGTCGGAGGCTTGAATCGTCAACACGATGGAAGCCACTGGGACTACACAAACTCTGAACGCTCCGATCTACTGACGGCTTCCGATCTCTCGTCGCGCCCGCTCAACCCCACCGGCGCCGCCAAACCCGACAAGCGTCGCGAAAAGGCCGAGCGAGCCCGCCGCGCAAAGGACGCCAAAGATGCCAAAGTGCGCGAGAAAGAGCAAGCGAAGAAGGACAAGGAAGCCGCCAAAGCCGCAAAGAAGAAGGGCGCCTGGGTGCAAAAGTCCAACCCTTCCAGCTCCCACAAAGACTCCGACACTTCTCCCTCAAAGAACCCTCTCCTGAACCCCGACACCAATTCCCCAAACAACACCCCTACTAAGTCTCGCAAATCCCGTGACGTCAGCAATGCCTACTCCTTCACCGTGGGCGATGACCACACCGAATACACGGGCACCTCCTACTCCTCTCCATACACCGCCACCCACTCCGGCCAGGGCTCTGCAACCCATCCTCCAGCCTCAGACAGCTACTACACCTCCTACCGCCCCAACGCCATCCCCGAGTACCCCGTCCTGCCCAAAGCGACCTCAACCCCGCCGCAAGCGCAGAAGAACTCTCGTTACCACAACCGCGCCTCCGATTCCTCCCCTCGCCGTAACTCTGGCGACAGGGAGCGGAAGTCTCACTCCGCCTCCCCACGAAAGTCACATCGCCACACCGACAGCGGTACCGGTTCCTCATCTCGCCCGCACTCTCGCACCCGTGACGGTAATTCTCACGCTTCAGGCGACACAGGCACCAAGAGCTACCCATGCCACATCCCCGGCGTTTCGTCGGCCGCCAAACCCACCATTTCGGTCGTGCAGCCGAGCGTCAATCATGGCCACGGACATGGACATACCGTCATGCCAGCCAACGTGGTGCCGCCGAGTACGGTCGTGAGTGGTGGGGTGGCGCCTGAGGACAGTGTTAGTCAGATCGGAACGAGGGCGCAGAGGGAGAGACAGAGGGAGAGGGAGCGCGAGAGGAGGGAGAGGAGGGAGAGGAGGGATGGGAAGAGTGGAGGGGAGGGAGCTGGGAGGAGGGGGTATAGGAGGGGCGCGGAGGTCAGATCGAGGGGACGGAGGGATAGTTTGAGTGATAGTGGAGATGAATAGGTTGGCTTGGGTTGGCATGGGCGGAAGATACACGAAAGGGGGATTTGAAATGTGAAAAGGAAGGAAAGGTTGCGCAACAGATTGTTGACTGAAACTGTTGATGAATCAAATTGGACATTGGAGTTCAAGGCGGCTTTCGGTTGGGAATCATACTAGAAGTGTACATGAGAGCCGCGGATAGCATAGCCTTTGGATACACTCTCTTTTACCCTGAAGGAGTATGTCTTTCGTTAATGATGGATCATGGAACCGTTGAGGAAAACATGGAGTTGCGGATGAAAAGCTTATGTAGAACTAGAATAATGGAAAGCCATCATCAACAACTTCCTCGTCAGCAAAGTACCTTACGGTCTCGTATCAGCTAGTGGATAGTCATCCAGTACATCTTACACGAGGCAAAGGCGCAAAAGGGACCAAGAGCAAGAAAAACGCTTCCGGTCGATCTAAGTATGCTAGGTAGCTACAGTTCCCTCTCCCTCGGCCCACTCGTTTCTACATCATGCTCTCCATCCATCCACAGCAACCACCGGTGCTTTTGCAGCGACGGAAGGAAGATGGTTCTCGAGACCAGCTAGTCATAGTACATACATGGGCGAGAGAGGTAAAGCAAAGAAATCGTGTCTTTTTTCATCCGCCCCTTTGTCATGGGTAGCATCCCTCTTGTCTTATGTTTTTTTTGTGAAATGCTCCGGTGAAGATGCAAGTTTGTTGGTCATCGTCATCTTCGTCATGAAAGAGGAGTGGAGGTCACGTAGCCCTTGCCGTCGAGAACCGACCGACCGACCGATCGACCATACCTGACCGAGCCTGACCTGAACCGAACCCATAGTATTGATAATGACACTTCAAATGATGACAGAAACGCTTGCTTGCTACTGGTGCAAAGGGCAGAAAAGACGGTAGAAAGCCATACAAGGGAAAAGAACAAAAATACACTCTATTTGTGGAAACCCATTTTTGTGCTCATTGTTGGTTATCGCAAGAAATGTTGAAGGAAGAAAGAGAATTGAATATACGCATGAGGCCGTAAAGTAGAGAGAGGTAAGGTAAAAATCTTGCGAAGCCAGCAACGCCTTTCGCCCTCCGGCTTTGATAGAAAGATGTATGTATCATGCTGTCGTTGTCGTGGTTGAACATTCAGGTCATTAGCCCGTACTCGACATGATGGCGCCAGGGAATCAGAAGACAGGACCAGGGACCCGGACCCGGTACCAGCAAGATGTGAAGTCTGAACATACCCCCGAAGCGGGAGCAAGGTCGGCCACCACGAGCAAAAGACAGAGTCCCATGTTGAGCTAAAGAGGGGCCCCAGCACACAAACCCTCAGCACCAGTGCCCCTTGCAGAGCTGGGGACCATGAAATGCCAAGACGAAAGGGGCCGGGGATGGCAATCTCGTAAAGAAATCAGGGAAGTTGGATCAAGGGCTATTCGGTCCTAATGAAAATTCGTTATAAGACCCCGTAAAGACCATCTCGAGAGTCAGAGACTTAAGGCGAGGCATCGCGTTTCGATTTCTTGCTGCGCTCAAGCCACCTCCTCTTACCAACGCGGGTCTCGAAGTGAGGTGCGACGTTTGCGACGTCCTGGCCAGCGGCGACCATGGTACTGCGCATCTTGTTGCGGTATGCATCAACTGTTGACAAAATTAGCTGTGCATCGGCTACACAGACAGGGCTTTGACTTACGAGAACGTTGCAGGAAGAGAGTTCGACCGGAAAACACCCTGCTTTGACTCCAACTCATGCGATATCCCAAGTCGTTCAGGGTGACCTCCTTGTTCCTCTTCGACCTGTTCATGCGCGGAACCGGCACCTTGGCCTCGGATCCATCAAGAGTTGGGACGGGAACCATGGTACGGACAGTGGAAGACTCTCCCTCTCCGTCTTCAGCATCATCCGGCCAACGACTATGATGAGGTGAGCTTGGTGCCTCCTGCATTTCGGTCGCGAACCAAGAGCGAGGGTAGACGGAATTACTCTTTCGGTAAGAGTCGGGCATTTCGGCCATCTTGACCTGGTCAAGCATAACACGAACGCGGACCCTCGTGCCTCGCTGCGCATCGTCGACCAGAATGAACTTGCGCCTCTTGGCCTCAGGCAAGTCCCCGAACAGCGCTACGTTGCGGTCATCCTCCTCTTGCTTGGACGCAGCAGCAGCGCTGGCGTTGGCCAAGGCATGACCCCCAATGTGTTCCATTCCATCGTGCCTGCGCGGCAAGCCAGAGTTCACCATGTCGTGGCTTGTAGGATATGTCGGGTAGATGTTGTGGGCCTGTCGAACGTCCCCCGGGGAATTGGGATTCTGGCCGTTGGGTGGCTGATGGTGGTGGGTGCTGGATCCGTCGTTGTAATCAGAGCCGGCTAAAGAAAGAAGACGAGAGATTAGCCTACACTTATTGCATGGTGATTTGTGCGGTACTGGGATGTGTTTGCGACTATGCGATGTTTGCAAGATGGGGAAGAATGTTACATCGAAGAAGGTGTATAATGTACATGCAATCAACAGTCAAAGACAGGAAGTATGTAGAGTCCCATGATAAGAGAATTTCCATCCCGTATTAAAAGTAACCGTTGCAGCAAAAGGAAAGGATATAACAGTCGAAGGGAGAAAGCGCATCACATCTGGTGAAACATACCACTAACGTCGTCACCGCCGCCAGGTGCTCCACCCGAGTGCTCGTGATGGTGGTGATGCATCGAGCTCCCCATCATCGGCGGACGAGGAGCAGCGGCCAAGCCACCTGAATTAGGAACCCCTGTAGCTCCCGGTCCGCCGGGTCCAGCCATGTGCGGGCCATGTTGAGCCTGCACCGCTTTCCTGTTACTGATCTTCGCCATCCTCCTCACTCGCCTGCTTCGAAGCCGCGGATCCTGGTTGCTGTTCCGCCAGCTATCGACTGCCCTTTGAATGAGCCCACGCTTCCCCCTCAGGCACGGATTCAACTGTGCCAGGGCCCAACCCACAGTGTTGCACTCGGTCTCGTAGTGCAGTCGGTTGCCCTTGTATTGATCTTTCGAGCAGCACGCTCGCGGATACACGCAGTTCTCCGTCTTGAACTCTTGCGGCAGCTTCGCGACCTCGACAGACTCGACATCGCATCGAATGGTATATTCCATCTTGACGCGGTCCCTGGAGTATTCGAACGCGATCCACTGAACGCCGTTCTGGTCCTGCCTGACGACAAGAGGAGTGGTGGCGGGAATCGGACCAGGCGCAGCGTTAGGGTTCACGCTTGAGCCTGATGGCGGTCCCGAATGCATTGGGCCGCTTGGAGGTCCAGTGGGAGTTCCCGAAGCTGGGCTCATTCCAGTGGTTTGCCTCTGTAGAGGTGCCTGCTGCATCTTGCCCCCGGGACTGCCCGTGAGAGCTGGAGTTACGGGGTGCGAAGTGTGCTGAGACAGCGGTTGGCCCTGCGATTGAGACATGAAGTTGGTGGCCAAAGGAGAGGGGTGCTGAGGTCCAGGGTGCTGTCCATAAGGAGACTGCTGGTGGACGTAGGATGGCTGAGGGTAATACATTGGCTGCCCGTACATCTGACGTCCGGACTGCTCATGTTGCGGGGACTGAACAGAAGCGGGCGAGTTGGATTGGGGAGTGTGGTACATGGGGGGGAATTGACGGTTCATGGTTGCGGTGGCCATGAGTTCTGGTGTGTCTGTTGAACGCGTTAGGACGCGTTCGAGGATGGAGGTTGAGGATGTTTCTGGAGTCGCGTCTGGGGGAAACAGCCGGACCTTGTCGACGACGCGACGTGGGTGCAGGGGAAGAAAAGAGTGAGTGAAGCACTGACCTGAAGAATAGCTACCGGTGGCGCTGGCGGTGCTATATGGACTTGGGTGAGTGAAGTAGGGAACGTCCTGCGAATTCTGGCCGGACTGTCCAGGCACGGAGCCCACGTAGGGAGACTGGTGGTGCTGCGAGATGGCGTGGCTCGAGGCGTGTGGCGAGGCGTAGGGGACCTGGCCCGGAGGTTGCACGGACTGAGGTTGATGGGGAGATTCGGGGTGGTGTTGCTGAAGGACACCAGACCGAGAGTGTTGCAGATGCTGCGGCGGTGGATGGCCCTGCTGCGTGTGGTGGGGATGATGCTGGAACGGAAGAAATGACATAAGTTAGCTATTACTGTGCTGTGTTTCAATAGCAGAAATTCAATGTTTGTTTCGCCGCTCGTCGCCTCGTCGCACGCTCAGAGCCAGCACCAGAGAAGCAGAACCAGCACAAGGGAGGGCCAAGGCAAGTTACCTAGCAGGGAAAATGAGAGCTGGTGTCAAGCGGAAAGAAACACAGGCTCAGGCTCAGGCTCCCTAGATGGCGAGGAGCAAACGGTCATGGGAATGGAGGGAGGCGACTCGGGGATTTAGATGGGGTGCTCGTGAGATCTGAGGCAGCCCGGACAGGACAGCGGAGGTTTTTGTACAAAGACAAGGTCCACGCCGACCGTCGACAGGCACATGAGAGGATGATGTCGGAGACGAGGTGATGGGGATGGAATAAAGCGTGACGAGTGACTGGCGGAGGCGACTAGAGGTGACTCGCAGCGATGTTTGAGGCGTCTCTACAGCGGCATGGAAGCGCGATGCGGGAGAGGCATGGGGGGACAAGGAAGAGAAGGCGGGCAGCGACAAGGAGTGGAGGAGGGAGGGGAGGGGGCAGAGGAGTATTGTAGGTTGAGGAGAAAAGAGGGTACAGTAGTGGAGGGTGCAGTGGTGCAGGATGGGTGGATGGGTGGGCGGACTTGGCGAGAAAAGGCTGCGAGCCTGCGCCTACCATGTATGAGCAGAGAGCTGGGGTAAGGTAACGAGTTTATGCGACGTCAACCTCGCAGCAGCGACGTGCAGGCGAGCGCGGATGCATGCAACAGCTGCCAGGTGGATGCCAACGGTTGTACGTTTTGGATTTGATTTGGGCGACGTTTGGGAGAGCGAGCAGCGTAATGCCGGCGGGGAAAGCGGCAGCGGGCAGCGGGCAGAAACAGGTGGTGGAGCAGGAGGGGAGGGCAAAAGAGGAGATGCAGAGAGTATAGCAGCAGCGACAGCGACAACGAGGCGACGAGCAGCAAAACAGAGCAGAACAGACAGACAGCGACAGGGACCACTCACCAGATCGCCGGCCACAGGAGCCGGCTGTTGTCCCTTATAGCCATCAGGGGACTTGGGGCCGTCGGATGGAGCATGCGATGACATTGTTTTGATATTGCAACGAGTCTGCGAAAGATCAGCCAGGGCAGCCTAGTCAATGGAGCTGCGTCTGTGCAGTGGCACTAGAGCCAGGCGCGGGCGACTCGCAGTGGGCGTGGCCGAGGGAAAAAGGCACGTCTCAAGCTGAGAAGAGAGGTGATAAACTCAAAACACTCTAAACAGGCCCGTCCACAGCCACTCCACGAGTGAGAAAGAGAGGCGAGAGGGTCGGCCTAGGCGGCGGAGACTAGGTACGACTAGAGTAGCTGTTGGCAGTAAAACTCAGCACAGTGCACAAACCGGGCCTGTCTGCAGCGGCGTGGAGCAGCGCGCCGGTGCAAATAATGCCTGGAGCAGTGGAGACAGAGAGTGGAGAGCGAGCGAGGGCCCTGGACGCGTTGGACACTTATGAGTTGGGCCTGGGGTGATGAGGTTGGAGAGTGGGCGTGGGTGTGGGAATGGGACGACCGGGCGGAGCTGTCAGATGGGAGGGGGCCGCGGGAGATGCTGGACGCTTGATGCTGGACGCTGGACGCTGGATGCTGGATGCTGGATGCTGGATGCTGGATGCTGGATGCTGGATGCTGGATGCTGATGGATGCTGATGGCGGATGCTCAGGCGATGGATGCTGGAGTCCTGGTCGCGTCCAAGGTTGGCGATGCTGGCGCTGGATCGCGAGGGGACGTGGAGTCGTGGACGCGGACGCGGACGCGGACGGGGGTGAGGACGAGGGTTCGACGGGCAGGGATGGGAGGGAAGGCAGGGAAGCAGAATGGAAAGCGTCAGGGTCAGACAAAGTCAGCGAGGGTGAGGACTGAGGACTCAGACTCAGAGCTGTGGAGAGCTCAGAGCGGAGAGCCAGGATCCATGATGGCCGGGGTACAACGTGGAATTAAGCGCAGAATACCTTACCCAAGCTAGGCCCAAACAGGCTTAGGTAAATAACGGGCCAACGGCGGCCGGACGAAGGCGCAGAGTTGTACGTGTTGCCCTCATCGGCTTCGCGTTTCATGGGCTTCGCGAGCCACGCCACGGGTTTCACTTTCTTCGCTGCTAGCTGTGCTAAGCTGTCGGCCGCAGAAAACACCTCAAGAGGCTTGATCCGCATTCCCCAAGGACCGCCGTCGATAACGTGCCAACGGCTTTGGCGGTGGCGCCAGCACTTCGTGCATCGCCCGACGCAGTGCGGACGCACGCACACATTTTCTTCTCGCGTGGCAATCATCGCCCACTGCGCAGGGGGTACCATACGCTGGAATGGGCGAATGAGGCGGCTCAGAGGATCAAGAAGGAACTGCGTACCTAGGTTAGGTAGGGCTTCTGAGTTTTGACAGGTCTAGGATCTTTTTCCTCCCCCATCCCAACCCGAACCCATCCCTCGACTCGACCGAGACCGACAGACAGACAGACTGCGTATTATTGCACACTGTGCAGAGTCTGCTCCTCCTCCTCTTCCTTCAGACGGTCATTTGCAAATTGCAATCTGCGCACACACCGTCGGGACCGCAACGCAAGCTATTCTTATCGCACGCATCCCATCCATTTCGCCCGGTCTTTATACTGCTAAGCGGTGCACAGTGCGGACTCGAGGCCGTCTGTTGATTGCTGCGGCGCGATGATTGGCCAGTGGCTGCGGCATGATGTTGCAGTAATCGGCATCTCAATTCATGCGAGTGACGGTCGTCGAGCTGTCGACACGTCGAATCAACATCACCAGACGACTACTGTGCGCGGGAAAGCAACCGACGGGCGGGGCAAGCCTCGCACACATGATCCCGTGCCCTCATTCAATGTTCAAGAGTCAAGACGTCGCTGAGTCTGGCAATATCTACACACTGCCTCAGTGGCGATCATGGCCAGTTGTCACGTTGAATGATGGCGTTCTCCCATGTTCAATTTACAAAATATGCAGAGTACCTACTGTACCAAGAGGACACAGGAGCGATAGACGTGCATGCCAGATTTGCGAGACTCCGGTGCGAGGATGACCCTGTTTCCCCGACCTGTCAACAACGGTTTTCACTACTTCAGCCGGAACTTGGTAGTTGCGCCATCTCCCCATCCACCCCCATCTGTCACTTCGCCATAGTCGACGTCTGTCGGTCACTCGGTCCATCAACCCATCCACCGTCCATCTGCGCAAATAGCCTCACCGACATGAGCTCTCGCATATGTGTATCAGAAGCAGTGCTGTTGGGCTCATCACCTCAGACTTTGTCAGCTGCTGCTGGGATATAAATTAAAGACGACGTCGTCGTGTCTTAAAGTGGCGTGAGGGCGACAGGCCCTGGGTTGGGTTGAGCTTGACAGGCGTCGCGATGCGCCGTTGCTGCCGATGTGGCTGGGTTCATGGATCGAGTGAGCGGTCCTGGGGCCCTGGGGAAACGTGGGAGAGCCTCTAAATGGCGAGGCAGCGCGGCGTCTGCTGCGAACGCTGCCTCATGGCCGACCACGATCATCGTTGTTGAGCCAGCCTCGTGGTGGCGTTTTTGGCTCATCGGGAGCAAACGTCAAATTCAAAACACTGACAGACGCGACGAGCTCGGCGATATTGGACAAAACACCAACATTCGCGTACCTTAATATAACATCTGCACCGTCCATTGTTCCAGGCCAGTGCTAAGCCCTCTCTACCAGAACTCTGGAATCATTCCTGTCCACAGCCGCTGTAAGCAGCTCCCTGAAGTTTCCCAAGGGCACACTGCAACTTGCAAGGCCTCCTGGACGCTGGCCCTGCTGGAAGCTCCAGCATGTTGCTATTGGTACCGAGCGGCGAGCAGGGAGACGACTCCAAAAGGAAGAATTACAGCTGTCGACATGTTGTTGCATGGGGATTTTGCAGCAAGCGATTGGCAGACTCGGCCTGTCGTTTAGATGAATTCTGAGCCCATGTCACCGCAATATCAAAGGCTCCAACATCCGTGAATCCGTGATCGCTTCCAGGAACTCAGGAGCCTTGTCCAGGACGAGGACTGCTGCCGGTGTCCGTGACACCCATTCATCTCTTCCTCGGAACTTTACAGTGTACCCACGATAAGCAGCGGCGAGGTACAGGCTTACAGCTAGTCGACCGACGACAGTCCTTGCTTGCCAGATTGCCTCCACTCTGGCCTCTGGGCCTTCGGGTCTTTGGCACTCCCAGTCTCCCCAGTCTCCCAACGGCCACGGCCTGGTTCAGGCCTTGCGACCCAGAATGATGGCTGTCCTCGTGTTCCGCGAGCCCGGCAATGGAGACCAGAATTGGACCGTACTCCCATCAGTAGTACAGAGATTGACTCGTTTGCGACTTGGACCTTTTCCAAAGATGGCGCAACCCGGGCTGAGCGCCCAGCATTGGCTGCAAAGACTGCAATATCTCCCCAAGAGTTTCGTCCCGTTGCAAGATTTCGGCTGGTCGCGAGAACATGTATGATGTCGGGCGCCAGACGGTTAGTGGCTACCGTCGGGCGGCGACAGTACAGTGTGAGTGGTCCACTAGCAGAGCAGTCCCGAGTAGAGCAGTCCCAAACAGAGATCCACAACGTACTTGGTGCTCCCAGTAGGGCGATCCGCGATGCGAAATACGAGGGGCCAACTGTCTGCAACTGAGCAAGATGGGCCGGCTACGGTTGTGATTTGGGCGCCCTTCGAAGTCGAGTCTCGTGACTGAAACTCTCCTTGGTTTTTGATAATTGAGAGCAGTCGAAACAACCTTTAGGAAGCGACGCCCGGGCCAGACCGTTAGAGTCGATCTTGGCGTATGGCTGAAACGCGCGTGTCTGCGCCGTTCACACGCCCACGCCGATCCTGCCAGCCGCACAAACGGCCATCCGTGAGCATATCCGAGATGATATCGTTCATACCGCCATCTCATCGTTCTTTGGAATCGTCGCCCTTTATCTCTAAGCGAACCATAATAATTGATTGCCCTAAGGGCCCAACCTCTTGTCTACCGAGAGATGCAGCAGAATAGGCACCCGCACTGTACGGTGATGAGTGTATACGGGAGGCAAAAATAGGGTGGTGACGCCTATATTAACTACCACACCTCGCATCACGCAGAGCCCAATGCCCTGCCGTCTCCCACCCGAGCAGCGAGCATCACTCTGAAGCATGATGCCATCTGGACTTTTCGGGTTGATACTCCGTCTACGAGTGTGCGCCTGAAGCTACCGACGCGACTCTACCGCACCTCGGTGCCGACCTTACGCTAGCAAAGACTCTTTTCAGGTTTTGCAAGATGCGCCAGTGTATTCCTGCTAAATTGATTCTCCAGCCGTGTTTATCCAACCATTCGGCCTGAGACGGCCCCGCGAAAGCCCGTGTAGCGTGAAGCGTGAATCGTAAATCGTGATCACAAATCGACTCTGCCTAATAATAAGCCAAGCCTGTCTCCATAGCCGTACATGGCGCACGCAGCGCGCGACGACCCACAAATGCATTGTTGGCTCGTAATCGTATGTAGGACCTCACAGTAGGTAGGTGCTAGAATAATTCATCGGGCAGCAGATCAAGGATGAGTAAAATCTCAGCTCCTCTCGCGCGCACTTTTAGCCATTTATTGAAGATCGGGGAGAGGAGAGACTCTCGAATCACTCCCGGAGACCTCTAGAATCTACGTGTTTTCCTGAATGGCAGAGCTTTCCCTTGTTGGACTGACTGTAGAGTGTCCGAATAATTGTGGCACCTTCGGTGACCTCGGGCAGAGGGCTTCCGGGCCGAATTGCGACCCAAAGGCTCAGTCTCGAGCTGTTTCAACCCCCATCTCTCTTCGGTATGAGACTCTGATTATGTTTTGCCAGAAGTCGCCTAGCTAAAGCCTTAGACGAACTCGAGGTCATTGAAATAAGCTCCTTGCAACGAGCCCGTGTCGTCGACCCATGAAGTGAGCATGGCGAAGAGGCTCGTTTCGTGGATTCGTGATCCACCTCCAGCTCCAGCCTCCCCTCCTCCCTCAGCCCTCACCTGGCTTCCCGCGAGCCTCCCTTGAGGATTTCTCGTAGCTGGCCGCTGCCCCTAACAGCCACGATGAGGGCTCCTGGGGACGTTGCTAGCAGCAGTTCCAAGTCCTAGGTCGCCGAGTCGCACGACCAGGAACGCGGTCAAGGCCCGAACAACCAAAGTGCTGAACCTCGATGTGTACAAGAATATTCCCCGACACGCGAGAGCAGATGCTTCAGAAGCAGATGTTTCGCGGAGACGGATTCGATATTCACCTCCAACAATTGTCTAAGCCGAGGCTCTGCTCCTGTACGGTACGGCTACTACGCTCTTGCATATGCCCACCGCATCCTCTTTTCTCCTCCTGTCATCTGCTCTGCCCAGTGTGATTTGTCGCCTTGGCCTTGCGCCCAATCCGCTGGTCGTCGGTGGATGAAGAGTGAAGACTGGGGAGAGAAACGGGGAAATACGGCAGTTCCCATCTGCTGCAGGTCAACGACAGGGAAACAGGTAGAGTACAGGGAAGTGGCCTGCTTCCCGAACAGCCCTCACTCCAGCTCCCTCGTCTCATCCTCCAAACCTCAGGGCCTCTCTGTTGTTCCTCGGGCCACACGGTACACCAGGGGAGGCCCTGCGGGCTCAACATCTGACAGGCGGGGTTAAGCCCTTGAGCCTCGAGGGTCATCGTCTCCAGCCCTGGAGACTGCTTACCCAGTCCTGAGATCTACACAATGGACACCCATCCCCCATCTCACAGCACCCCAGTCTTGCAGACCACCGCCCAGAATAAGCACGGAGAGCTGCTGGAGATGGCTGTGACGATGATGATGGCAAGAAGATACCTATATTGATTTGCGCGTCCACTTTCCACCATCGGACGCATCGGGTCACGCTCAGTCCGTCTATCCGTCACGCGCCTCGTCTATCTCTGCGGCCGGAATGGAGATTGGAGAATTGAAATCATGACGGCGCAGGAGCAGCAACGGGTCCGGAAAACACTACCGTACACGCTCGCAGCAGTTTTTGATCAAAGAAGACGGCCGAGATTGAATGATGACTGCATTGCTCTATCCTCTTTCTGAGCTTGGTCCCATCTACCTATAACATACCTTACGCTTCCAACGCGAACTGCAACCGCTCGGTTGCAGCAGTAGTAAGTCGTGCAGTATGCTTCATTTCAGTTCAGTTCCCAGATGGAGAAAGCAGCGTTATGCGAGCACCCAAAAATACTTTATCCAAATGGAAGCCACGGGCAGTGCTGTTGTGGTGCTGATATTGCTTCGAAGCGAACATCAAAGCTCGTGTCGAAACTCGTCCAAGATCCTACCTTAGTTATCTCATCTCTCCGAGCCCCGATTTAGCACCATTGCATGATGGGCTTGCAAGCGAGACGAAGTCTACTGCATCGTGACAGAGGGGGCCAGGAAGTAGAGCGTGAGCATCACTGCATTGTAATGAAAGGGTGGGAAAGAAGACGTGCACGACCTAACACACGCTTCCTACTCCTCCTGCCGCTGGCTACATCCAGCTCGTGCATTGCATTGCCCATCTCTCATCCTCCTGTACGACATAGCCGGAGCCAGTCCAATTGCCGCAGCCGCCAATCCAGCCAAACACATCACGTTCATTGCCTCGTCTTATCATCCTCAAGACCCAAAATGGAGAAGCGAAACTCCAGTTAGTGCAAGTGTGCACCATGAGACCATGACCATCACATTCACAGTGCCGGAAGTCGACCACAGCTGGACCAATGAGGCTTCAGAGTTGGTGTATGGGTCCGAGGTTCTCTGCCTGACTCGACGCAATCGGCTCGCATCTCCATATCACCCATCTGATATCAGTCTTCTCGAAGCAACGGCGTGTCGGAAGAAGCGTGTGTGTGCTCAGGTGCTGAGTGTGTTCTCCAGGAGCCCGTATTCCGCTACCTACATAAGTACAAGTATTGTGACGTGGCAGTGGCCCTTTTTCTCCCTCAGGAGGCTCTTATGAGTTTTGATTGGGTGAGTGGTGGGCAACTTGGGGTTATAGTTGGGGTCGGATATAGGGGACTAGGTTTCATCAGCAGAGTCTGCACGCGAGGCCTGCGAGGCGCAGAACATAAACGTTATCGGCGGGCTCGCCTTCGAGAATGGCGCGGGAAAGATCTGGAATAAACAATTGGAGACGTCGATAGATGGAAAAGGCGTTTTATGGTGTATGCAATATTGGTGTTGATATATCTCACCGCTTCATCAAATCGCATGACCTCCCCCAGACAGGTACAGTAGTCTCTCCGAATGACCTAAACATCGAATGATTTCCGCATGAGGCATGATAGCTATGACATCTGGAAGCTCAGAATACCAACCTCCTCGCATTCCATCTTCTTCATTCCCTTTTCCAGGTCAAAGTGGTTTCCTTCAGTGCAAGTCGAAGGCGAAATGGCTGTGCAACTTGGAACTCGTGACTTTGAGACAAGAGCAACCTTTAGTAGCTTGGTCCGGGTTCCCGTCCACTCGTTCGTGTCACCTAAACCGTGCGTCTGTACACGATCTTGCACGACAGTTATACGTCGTGAGGTTCCGCTTTTCAGCCACCTTCGGAAATTATCGTTGAGGAGGAACCAGAACAGGTTCACGGGAACTACCCCGAGACAAGTAAAGCGTCAGTAGGTGGAAGCGGGAAATTCACGAAGCCAAAATCTGGGAATCCGGTTGGTTGTGTTAGCTTCGACTCAAATTCCTGTTTATCACCTTGAAAAGTTATTATATGGAGGAAAGATCATATCCTGCTATTACAACAAACAGCTCCTTGCTTTCAACTAAGTCCCAAATCTTAATCCCATGGTCCATCAGCTTTTCGGGAAGATCAACCAGACTATCGCAAGCAAGATTCCTCCGTTGGATATTGCAAGTCGACGAAAAGTGAAGGAATATATATGTAACTCAATTTATAGTGCTACCTGGGTCCCAACGGGTCTATGAACACTGTAAATACATCTAGATGCCGCAGGTAAAACCTATTCAGGGGACTATCACCCCTTTCCTAGTAAAATCCCGCCTTTCCTCTCAACCTCCATCGATTCAGCTCCTTGCGGCTCCTCGGCCTCTTCTATTCGTGACGGTGCTGCCGTTCTGCGACAGTGTCTTACTAGCACACCTCCTCGAGAGGTTGGAACGGTTTCCACTCCTCCATCTCTTCCTCTTCGACTTCTAGTGCAGTGAAGGAATATAGGTTAACTTTCTTCCTTAGATGTTGAAGTTTCATCAATTGCGGAGGTATACTGTAAGAGGACTACCCTTGCAAGGGATGTCGGGATTTGTTCAAAATAATAGAAATCTAGCAAATTTCAGGTAAGACTTTCAGAGGGAAAGCACTATCTTTAGGGGTAAGTACCAAATGTTCTTTTAGGGGGAAGCCTGGCCTTCATTAGAGTGAAAAGATGCAGATCACAGCAAATACCAGTATCCAAGCGCAGGAACTGCCTTCTGAAGGTGGAAGCCACCCGTTCCCTAGCATCCACAGCATCCACAGCCTTCACATGCAATCAGTTCGTCCTATCTCATTGAAAATTCCAAAATCCCACCATCCCGAGTCCGGGCAGGCAACCAGCAACACCAACGCTGGAAGCACGAACACATTCCACACGAAAATTCCCCGTAAGCTGTCCCACCCATCCCTCTCTCGCCTCCTCCCGCCCTCTCACCATGCGTTCCTGTGGCGTATGCTGTACTTCCTTCATAGTCCACAGCACCGGAAGTCGAAAAGTCCTCACGAGTCGTCTCCGCAACGGCGCCATTTGAGGGAAATCCTTTCATTTCATGTGCTCACAGTGGCAAGCGTGTGCTTTCGCCACACCTGTACGGGCCTTGTACACAGAATATCGAAGGAAGACGGGAGAATCACAACATGGTGGTGGAGCCTGGAGGTGGTCACGGAGACACGACTGCGCTGCGGGCCGCCTTATGAAACAAGGCTGGTGAGTTATGTTGAGTCGAGCAGCGGGCCGGCAGGTTGGTTGGCTGGCATTGAAGTGTTTTGACAGAGGAGTTGGATAAGGAAGGAATGGTTGAATTTGGGAGAGGTTTGGTACGAAGAGAAGCGGGTTCGGCGTGGCTAGGCATCAAAAGGAGGAGGCTCCAAGGTCTTTCCTTAAGTGGAATGGTGTTGCCTCTGCAGGTGTATACTTCAAGTTCAACCTCGTCTAAAGACCTTGTATCTGTAGTTGCTTTGAGGTTAGAATTTCTTAGCGTTAAACCTTGCTCGAACCTAATATATGAACAGGATGTTTCTCGAGTTGGATCAAAAACAAAGTCGAGAAAAGTCTTCCGCATCCAGTAAGCATCTGGGAAGTATCCTATTATGACATTCGTTTCTCGGCTACCTCCAGGTTTCAGAGAAGTTACTAAGAAAGGTACAATAACAATCCATTGATCACAGCCGAATCAACTATTTCATCAAACAAGTACTCTGTGAGTCTATTCAGCATCTCACATCTCTCATCTCCCATCTCCCAGTCCCCACCTCGCCTCATCCTTCCACGGACTCGTATCCCACAATATCAAGATTCCACAAGAAAAAACAAGGAATACCGAGCACAGCATTGCAGTCCACACGGGGTGCAGTAGCTTCGGAGCAAGCGCATCAATGCGGAACGCCATGCATGAGTAAAATTCAAATATCGCGGTGCTCACGGTGGCTGTTTAGTTAGGAGAGAAATATTACCAGAAAAGGTTCGAAGGAGAAGCCAGATTTGCGACTTGGCTGATTCTCCGATGGGGAGTCACGGTGCAGCATGCGTAGGCGAATTGGATGAGGAAACGGGGGTCAGTGTTTCCTAAAGTTCGATGAGATGTAGAGAGACTTGAAGAGAGGAAGATACGTCTCTTACGAACAGGAAGTGGTGTGCCACCAGTTGAACAGATATCAACTAGAACCAAATGTATGGAACGAATTTCGCCATTTCGACTCTCAAGATTGGATACACCTTGGTAGAGAGGTGTACAGGCGTTAAGAGTCGGAATGATAGTTCCTGATAGAAGGCTCTTATATTCCGTTTTCCAGTTGCTGAAGGCGAGGGGAGGCGACGCATGTCGGCTAAATGCACAGACAAAAAGGTAACAACAGCACATGATATTTTCATCCAAAACTACCTCATCAACAAGTAGGTATATATAACAATTTCCACCCGTTGCCATTTTCCTATCCTCACTTCCCCCATTTCCACCCACCCCCGTTTCCCTTATCATCCCACAAAGCCACAAATAGCAATAGCAACGCTAAAAGGGGGAATCAAACCACATACGCACTAATTGAAAGTGAAAAAGATGTGCAAAGTAAAGGCGCTCGGGGTTAGAAAAGGAGAGACTAGTGATACACACTCCTCTTTCTGCTAAAGAAAGAAAATCAGAGAGAAAAAGAGAGATAAAAGCGACGAAACATGAGAAAGTTAATGGATGATTGTATAACATCAGGAGAACGCTCGCTTTCTGGGTTATTCGCTCGCCTGCTCTTTCCCCGTTGGTCGTGATAAAGAGGTAAGGTAAGTAGGTAGGATATCAAAAATGGGATTTCAATCAAACCGCTTCGTGCAGACTGTCATGATCCTCGTGAAACGCCATTTCTTCCCCTTTTCCTCTTCTCCGACCCTCCATCGTTTTCTTCCACACTTTTCAATCTATCCATCCATCCTCTCAAAGCTCATCCCTAACCCTGTCGACAACCTCTCCAACCGTTTTCTTCGCCTTCTCATACCCCTCACTCGCCCTTTCTCCTGCATCCTCCGCAAATTGCGCCATCTTCGCCTTGGCACTCTCAACTGCCGCTGCAAGCCTTGACGATGCGCTATCTACAGCTCCTTGCTCAGGTCCATAGATCACACTGCTGACCATGCTGGCCGCAGCATCGTAGGACTCGCCGATTGCATCACCAGCTTTTCCTAGCTGCTCCCCAGCAACAGAGCTGACCGAAGAACAGACGCTCGCGGCGGTGCTGCCAGCTGCTTCGACAGTGCCGGTTGGGGTACCGTAAATCGCGACGCTGATCGCGTTTTGGGCGCTCGAGAGTGCCGAGTCGAACGAGTTCTGTGCTTGTTCGGCATAGCCTGCCGGAGTGCCATAAACAGCCTCGCTTGCCTTTGCGGCCGCAGAACTGTACATGCTGCCTGCGGCCTCGGTGGCTTGTTCAACAGTTCCCTTCTCCGAGCCGTAGAATTGTAGACTGGCAGCAGAGACGGCGGCGTCAAGTTGGTCGGAGGCGGACTCGAGAATCGCTTCTATTGTCGGGGGAGGCGTGAAGACTGACTGAACGACAGACGCTGCTGAGGCGTAGGCTTCACTGGCGTATGAAGATGCGGAGGACGCCATAGCCGGATAACCAGTGCTATATGCGGATTGGAATCGGCTCATGACGCTCTCGGTGAAATCAGGTTCCTTGCCGATCACTAGATCCGAGATCAAGGCCTGAACTGCAGAATACTGTGATGCAGCTGCCTCGGTCGCTTGAGCACCGTAGCCGCCGGCTTCGGACCAGACAGATTCGTGCCATGGGGTTGGCTGGCCGTATACTTGCTCGCTGGCCTTGGAAACAAGAGATTCCCAGTTTTGAGAAGCTTGTGATGCCACCGACTCGGCCCATGGGGTTTCAGAGCCCAAAACGCTCGACGATGCGAGTAAAGCAGCGTGTTCAATGTTCTCGGATACCGCAGACGCGGCAGATTCAAGCTTGCCAGTTGATGTCCCATAGATGGCGGCACTGGCTTTGGATGAAGCTCCTGCAAGAGACGCAGAGGCTTCTGACATGATTGACTCCCACGAAGAGCTTGCGGACTCCATCAAGCTGGTTGGTACAGTCTGGCCTTTGGTCCCAGTCATGCTAACAAGTGAGGTAGCCATCTCTTTGATCGCCTCAAGATGTACAGATGCTTCCGAGACCGTATCGGAGTATTTGCTCTTTGCCACCGAAAGAATGGATTCATATGCAGGCTGAGGAGTGCCTACGATCGCACTTGATGCTGTTCCAATGACGCTCTGATAAGCCAGTGTGGGCGTTCCATAGACCGCTGTTGACGCCGCATCCAAGAATTCGGAATATCGAGCATGTGCAACGCCAATGCCTTCGTAGTATCGCCGTTGCGCCTCTGCCAGGTACTGCTGATGAGCGGGAGGAGGTTGAGCGCCAACTGCAACCTTGGCACTTGTATATTGTGCCGATGCTGCGCTCAGTCCTTCTGATAGTTTGCTAGAAGCGACAGAAGACATGGACTCCAAGGCGCCTTGCGTTGGGGCGGAAAACATGCCGGCGACACCAGCAGGCGTGGTACCATAAATGGCTTGCGACGCGCTGATCTTCGAGTTAGTTATTTGAATAAAGGGGCTGAATGGAAACTTACGCTGCAACTGCTGCCGCGTACCTGTCCGATGCAGCGCTGCTTATGCTTTCGACAGTACCCTGCTTGGTACCGTAAAGGACCTCAGAGGCGGCTGACATGGCGCGTTCAAATTCCTCACTCGCCAGAGACGTCACAGAAGCCAGAGTGCCTTGAGTGGAAGTGGGACGACGGATAGCATCCATAATCGCGGACGTCAAGACCTCAACCTGGTCTCCTGCTTGATCAGCCATGTGCTGGATCTTCTCAGAGTATGTCGCGTCATCGTCATCGTCGTCGTCGTCCGCAATATCATCAAGGATTACCTGCTTCGCGTCGACAAATTGCGCTTGCGCACCGCCCCATACTTTCTTCGCAGCAGTCTTTACCTCTTCGTGAGGAATCGCCTCCGAGGCTTTAGAAGATACAGATTTAAATTTTCCTGATGCATCGGAAAGCACAGACTCTGGTGGTGGAGCTGGTGTTCCGTTGATATTCTCGCTCACTTGGTCCTTCTTGAACTTGGGTGCTGATACAACACTTTGAGCCCCGGATGCTGCGGAGCCCATTGCAGCGGAAATATCAGAAGCAACACTGTTGTGGCTTTCAGAGGCTTGGGTCAACGCATTCTCTGCAGCTCCCGATGCAGCGTCAGCAGCAGAGGCCATAGAGCTAGAAGCCCTTTCCACAGCAGGAGTCTTGCTTCCCAGAGCTCTGTCTGATACTTGAGAAGCCGCATTCTCAAAAGCCCCCGTCTGTTCTCGCACGAGCGCTTCCGAAGCCTTGGATGAAATGTCCGTAGCGCTTTCCGAGGCAGAAGCGATGATTGAGTCCATGGAGCCAGGTTGAGAAGGATTCGTGCCTGGAGAAACCGCGTCCTTGATATCAGCAATGACTTGCCGAGCGCCCTTCACAGCACCGGCTGGTAGAGCCTTGCTGCTAAAATCGTCGGTTGAGTCCTGGGCGTGGAGTTTCCATTTGGCAACGTCCTTAAGCCGACCCAGCTCCTTTGCAGCATCTTGAGCGACTGACATGGCCTTTTCCTCGACTTGTTCGCCTTTTTGCTTAGCTGCAGTCAGACCTTCATGTTGCATAGCAACAGCCTCCACCTCGTCTCTCCATTCATCGAATGTCTTCTTGAGGGCATGGTACTTGGACCAGTCTTTATAAGTAACGCCTTCCATCCAAGCCCATCGCATACCGATCTCTTGCAATCCAAGGTCACGGATATTGTCAATAACATCGAGAGTCGAATCCGAGGCTGCTTTGACGAGGGACACGGTCTCATGATCATACTTCTCTTTCCATGTCCGTACAGCCTGGGCCCTGTCTTTGATGGCGATTCCGGCCGAGCGAATGGATGCGATGACCTTGTCGTTAGCCGACTCAATCTCAGCAGAATCAGCGGACTCGGTAAGGCCTCTGACAGTCTTGTTGATATCCTTCTTAACACTGGCGATGCGTGAGTGCACGGTCTCCTCGAGACGCACAACCAGGGACTGCCCAACAGCTTTGGCCTGGCTATCAGCTTGATGATGGGTGATATCCTTGACGCGTTCTTTGAGGTCCTCGGCGCCCTTGTCGGCCGCAACTGCAAACTTCTCCTGCCAGTTCTTCAGATCTGAAGCAATCTTTTCTCGAACTTCGGCATCGGAACCAACAGAGTTGGTAGCCGATGTACTACTCGTGGTAGAGGCACTCGACGAGGTTTCGGATGTCGAGGTTGCAATCGAAGACGACAAGGAAGATGCATCAGAGCTTGCGGAAGATTCTATGGGTGCATGGTCAATGGACTCGGCTGCAGCCTCCAACTTCTTGCCGTCCTTGTATCTCCCAAGCCTTTCACTGATCTTCATCAGCTGTGGTTCGACGTTCTCGCCGTAGATGATCTTGATCCAGGGCAAGACGGAGCGATTCAAGAAAGTCTGGGTCGATCGCTGAGCCGAGCGGACATATGGGAAGATGACATTGACAGTGGCATGGTGGCCGTAGAGGTAGCCTTGTTGGCCATAACCATAAACTTGCCGGCCGTAAGGCAACGCCGACTCATAGGCGGGACGCAAGTGCGTCTGGTAGGCATCTACAATCGACGGTTGTATTTTGAAGAAGTACGGACCCAGCGACGACCAAGCCTGGTTGAGATAGCGTGCAAGATGCACATCATACAAGGCTTTGGCCTTGATCTGAGCTGCATCCACTTGGGGCTGCGCAGTCCTTGCCCATTCTTTCTCGGTGTACTGCTGAGCTTTTGAGATTTGTGGGGCAGCATATGTCTCGTAATTTTTGGAAGCAAAGTTTGCTGCTGGAGTATAGACTTGATCGCTGAACTTCTCGGCATGCGGACGGGCCTGTTCGACGTATGAAGCGACATAGGTGTTGTAGTACGGCGTGAAATAGGGAGAGGCATGGGACTTGGCGGTCAAGTAGGGCTGGCATAGCTTGGGCGATGCATCGTTGAGCTCCGAGAGGGTGGACGGGCACCTGAACACGGCTGTAAACAAGGAGTACCAAAAGAGGGCCCTGCGAGGTAATTGTCAGTCATGTGGAAGGGTGTTGATTGGGACTACGCACCGAGCAGCCATGCTCGCGCTCGCTCCAACCAAGCTCCTCTTGGGCTTTGATTTCCGGCTTGTAGTTGTAGGTCGACGGGCATCAACACTGCTGACGACGTGCCCATTTGGCTCTGACTGGGGCTTTTTCAAGCGGCCATTCGTTTGTGCGGCCATTGCTGGCTCCAGGCAGGAAGTTGCTGCGCAGCCGCGGGGCGGGTGGGAGGTTGGAAGCTTTGAGTTGCAGAACTTTCAATGTGATGGTATCGGATGAAAATGTTGCCCCTTGAAGCAGATTGGCGGGGTTGATAGTGGTCTGGGGATGGAGGTGGAGGTGAAGTGAGGTGAAGGGATTGTTGACTTTCCAAGTGATATGCAGATCGTCGGCGCAGAACAGGATGCTCGCCGCTCACCTATTGCGTCACTGCAGGTGGTCACTCCACAGACTCTGTGCACTGACAGGTGCCAGGACAGGACTACTTTGAAGCTCCCGATCACTTGTATTCACGACTCCACAATCACTCCCGTCCTCAGCTGGGTACACCACTACTCAATACGCTGATAGTAGTATACACGTGCCGGCTGAAGTCGCAGCACGTGTTGTTCCTGGTTTCTTAAATAAAGAACGGTTATGGTGCTCGACTGCTCATGGACAGCACTACATCACTATACTCTAGCTGTAGCAACCCAAGACGCGTCCAAAGGCCAACAACACCAAGATATCACCCAAGCCAAACCTCCAAGTGATGGAATTAATAGGCTGTCTGTGCCTCGACTGAGGTCATCCTCCTGCTCCAGCCACACAGCTCACAGCGTCTCATCAGTCCAATCACGAGCCCACGGCGCCACAGGCCAGGGCTTCCCCGGATTCCCAGCCACGTGACACCGACTTTACTTGCTTCAACTGCCACGGAACGAACACGGCGATACCTATGCCTATTATTTCAACCGCAAACCAACCACCGCACGACTGACGACTTCGACACCATCACCTACCTACGCACCTAACCTACCTACGCACCTAACCTACCTACGCACCTAACCTACCTACGCACCTAACCTACCTACGCACCTAACCTACCTACGCACCTAACCTACCTACGCACCTAACCTACCTATAGCGCCCTCCCTACCACCTCCCGTCCCCCCCACCACACCACCGAAATCCTATACCCAAGACACGTCCGCCCTCAGTCCACCCCACGACCATCGCCACTCGAGACACCGCTGTGTGATCCTACGAGCAACCCACGCGCAACCCAGGAACAAATTGCTATTCGCTCTCGCATGACTGCTTTCCAGCTGAGCGAGCCTTACGGCTTCTAAGTCTGCGGCTATTCATCTTTCGCTCCTCCGGCTCCTCTGTTGCATACGACATCTTGCATAAGGTACCTATCATACGGCACCGCCTTCAACATGTCGACCGCCGACGACCCCCTTCATGCTGGCCGCTCTGCCGATGCACCAGATATCATGAATGATCCCGCATACGCCACCAATACCCGCCATGCCAGCAAAGCCGCAGAAGAGCCCGACACCTGTCGGATATGCAGAAGTGAGGGCACAAAGGAAGAGGCCCTGTTCTACCCATGCAAATGCAGTGGTAGTATCAAGTTTGTCCACCAGGAGTGCTTGATGGAGTGGCTGCAACATTCCCAGAAGAAATACTGCGAACTCTGCAAGACCCCCTTTCGCTTCACCAAGCTCTACCATCCCCAGATGCCTCGAAGTCTCCCAACCACCGTATTCCTGCGCCGCGCCATACTCCACATGTTCCGCCAATTCGTGACGTATTGTCGTGGCATGGCCGTGTTTGTCTTGTGGCTTTTCGGCCTTCCATGGATGATGCGCTTCGTCTGGTGGAGTCTCTTTTGGCTGGGTGATCTTGGATGGTTGCGAGACGCCCAGATCATCGGTGCCGCCCACGCACTCGACTCCGGGATCACTGCTACTTCAGATCCGACAGAGCCAAGTGCTGCGACTTCACTCTCGAACTCCACTGCCAGCGCGGCGCTATTGCCCCCAATACTCGCTCCATTTTCCCAGACGCTCAACTTGAGTGCGGGAGAGCCCCTGGCCCTCTCTTTTGTGCGAAAATATCTAGCCAACGTCTTTTCATCATCCGACAGCACCAAACCCTCCCGAGCGAACTCGAGTTCATTTAATATAACCGTAGAGGCTCTTCGAGCCAACAAGCAATCTTCTGTCCTTTCGGAACTTGGCCTGTTTGAATCCTTGCGCACCGCGTCTCCCACCCTCCATCGCGCCTTTTTGGATATCATCGAGGGCCAAATTATAACCCTATCTGTCGTTGTTGCTTTCATTCTCATCTTTCTCATCCGAGAATGGGTTGTCCAACAACAGCCTCTACTTAACATGGCGGCGCTGAATCAACACGCTCATGACGCTGCAAACCAGGCCGACCAACATGTAGAGGTAGGCCCTGTTCAGCTACCGGAAGATCCTGATAGTGAGTGGAGCGACTCTGAGGAGGAGGACAATGATCCAGATGAGAGAGAAGAAAATGATGAAGACCGTGAGGAAAGGTCTCAAGCCAGAGAAATCATCAAAAAACTCCCGCCCGAAATTCGACGTGCTATCAAGAGAAATAATTTAACGGAAGTAGTCGACATCATAAATGGACTACCCGCCGAGGAAGCTGCCAATGCTAAGAAGATTCTAAGAGAGCGGTCGCATGTTCTTAATGGGCCTCTTGCTGATTCAGGAGCCGTGTCTTCCGGCGCCGGACCAGCTGGACCAACAGACCGAAACCACGAGATCCAACTCGATCAGTCGGTTGCATACTCCGAGGCCGAAAGCTCTAGCCCTTCTCGGAGGCCGGCAATGCCTGACAGAGGACGTTCCTTTGCAGCCACTGAGATACGGCGGAGCCTCGAAGAGAACGCGTCCGTACCGTCGGGTGATGCGGTGGAAGCTGATAGAGAGGAGACCGACAAAGAGAGTGAGAGTGACAATAGCAGCGAGAGCTGGCAGCAAGTTGATAGGAGCGAGAGCAAAGGCAAAGAAAAGTCAAGGGGCGATGGCCCGCCCATTGAAGTGGCAGTACCTGGCCGTGCCAATATACCTGAGTGGTCGTTTGATGACTCTACAGATTCCGGGAAGACAGATGAGTCTGACAGGTTGAACCCCTCGTTGGCTTCACATGCAGCTGCCAAGGGGTCGGATGAAGGAGACCAAGATCGAGAGAGCACTCGGTTGCAGTCTGACGCCAACGAGAAACGAGAACCTCCAGATGATACTTTCAGTGCAACTGAACCGAGCAACAATCCCTTTCACCCCGACTACGATGGAGATGCTTTTGACGGCTCCTCAGGAGCTGCAACTCCGCTACGCGTGGACCCTGTAGACGGTTTACCAGAAAATGCTCCACAAGACGCCCCAGTACGGCAAGAGGGTCTGGCTGAACGGCTGTTCGACTGGTTCTGGGGAGACGTGGCGCCAGTCAATGGCGGAGGCGCTGACTTTGGCGAAAACGACGAGCATGTGGTCCAAAATCTCGCTGATGAGCTTCCATTCGTTCCGTTTGCCCAAGCTCTGCCCATCGATGCTGATGAAGCTGATGAAGCTCCTGGAGGACAAGTCCAAGACCCTGAGGTCGTTGCCGCCGCAGTCCAAGCCGGAGTTGATTTGGATCCAGATGCCGCCGATGATGCCGAAGATCTCGAGGGGATTTTGGAGTTGATAGGAATGCAAGGACCAATTATGGGACTTGTACAGAACCTCCTCTTCTGTGGTTTCCTCATTGCGGCAACCGTTACATGCGCGGTCTGGCTCCCTTACCTCTGGGGCAAGCTGGTCCTTCTTCTCATGGGCAATCCTATCACCATGATGCTCAAGGTCCCTCTTCGTCTCATCTCGGGCCTCGCCGATCTCGTTGTAGATGGATTTTTGTTCTCCTTTGGCTGGGTAGCGTATCTTGTCTCGGTGGCAGTCCGTATGGTTTTCCATGGCCCTCCACTCCCTGTCTGGGTATCGCAGACCGGAAACCAAACGCATGCCATAGATTCAATTGCCTTGCCTGCGAAGGCATTGGCCGAAAATGCGTCGATCCGCCTAGGCAAGACGTTGGCGTCGAGTGCATTCAACGAATCTGACATCCTTCTCTTCTCGCTGTACTCACATGCTTCCCTGCGCATGATACAGGCCACCTTGTCAGACACGATGGCTCAAGCGGGCAACATGATGGTGTTTTTCTGGCAGGGTCTTACGGGATTGACACCACGTACATTCGGCACGGCTATCACGAAGACGATTCCCGAGGTTTTGGCTGGTGCAAATTCTTCGGTCTCAAACTGGGTCAGATTGGTCTTTTCTCCTCCTACTAGCTCCAATTTCCCCATGATGACCCTCGATCTGTCGTCCAATATGGCTCCAGCGGACCCTGAGCTCGCATACTGGAGCGCATCCGATCGCACAATTACCGTCTTCACGGGGTATGCTTTCTTCGCGCTAATGGGGGCATTCTACCTTCAGCGTGGCAAGCCTTTCACCAGGTCCGAAAAAGGAAAGCGGATCGAGCGGGCGTTGTTAGACCTCTTGTCGCAGGCTGGCGGAGTCGTCAAGGTCATCATTGTCATCAGCATCGAAATGCTTGCTTTCCCCCTCTTCTGCGGACTGCTTCTTGACTTTGCGCTTTTGCCGCTGTTTGAGAGCGGGACGTTCGCTTCGAGGCTTGCTTTTATGATGGATCGGCCTTGGACGTCGGGTTTTGTCCATTGGTTCATTGGCACCTGCTACATGTTTCACTTTGCGCTGTTCGTGTCCATGTGTCGCAAGATCATGCGGACCGGCGTGCTGTACTTCATTCGAGACCCTGACGACCCCAGCTTTCATCCAGTGCGGGATGTCCTCGAACGGAGTATCTCTACCCAGCTACGGAAGATCGCATTCAGCGCCATTGTGTACGGAGCCCTGATTATGCTTTGCTTGGGGGGTGTTGTATGGGGCTTGTTCTACGCCTTCGACTCGGTTCTACCTATCCACTGGACCTCGAGCGAGTCCCCTCTGGAGTTTCCCTTGGACATACTTTTTTACAACTTTTTCACCCCTTTTATTGTCAAGTACACCCGCCCAACAGATGGTCTGCATGCAATGTACAAGTGGTGGTTCCGAAGCTGCGCAAGGTTTCTCCGCCTTTCGGACTTCCTATTCGGCGATAATCGAAAAGATGAAGAGGGCCACCATGTGCGGAGAAGTTGGGCTAGCTGGCTGAAGCGCTCTACAGGAAACGTTGAGGAGCCAGTAATTGGTGAAACACGCAAGCAACTGGCGGACGACCGCGAAACAGAGGTGTACTTTTTGCGAGACGGGAAGTATGTGCTTGCGCCTGCTTCTGATCAGGTTCGCATCAGCAAGGGCACTCCAGTGTTCATCAACATCGAAGATGCGGAAATTCACGTTCGGCTTCATGGAACGCAAGCTGGAGAAGGGACACAAAGCAACAACACGACCATGATAATTGCCACGCCCAAAGACAAATTCACCAAAGTCTACATTCCTCCTTGGTTCCGCATTCGGATTGGTCTCTTCATCTTCACCATATGGCTTTTTGCCGCAGCCACCGGCGTCGGCGTCACGATCCTACCTCTCATCTTCGGTCGCCACATCTGCACCCTATTCTTCGCCCCCGCCTCCCGTGTCAACGACATCTACGCCTTTTCCCTCGGTATCTACTCTCTCGGCGGCACGCTCTACGCCGGCGTTCATCTCCCCCAACTCGCCGCCTACCTACGCTCGACAATCCACCCCACCGCCGGTACAACCGCCGCTCACATCTTGAACCTCGTCCAATCTCGCCTCGCCCAACTCGCACGCATCCTCTACGTCTACTCCGCCCTCGGCATCGTTCTGCCCATTCTCTTTGCCACTGTCCTTGAGTTCTACGTTCTGATTCCCCTACACACGTATCTCGGGCCGACGGGTCACCAGCACGTTATTCACCTCATCCAGGACTGGACCCTCGGCATCCTCTACGTCCGTATCGCCCTACGCGTCGTCATGTGGAACCGCGACTCGCGCTTCGCACGCGCAGCACAGGCCGTCGTCGCGGACGGGTATTTGAACCCCAACGCACGGCTCGCGACGCGGTGCTTTGTGCTACCAGTCGCGCTACTGTTTGGCATCGTGTTGCTGACGCCTGGGCTGGTAGCTGCAGTGGCGAACATGACGGTATTCAGGGAGGAAGGCGAGGAGGGCAAGGTGCGGGTTTGGAGGTATACTTATCCGGTTATGATGGTGGCGGGGATGCACCTTTGGGTGATCGTGCTGCTGCAGAGGGCGACGGAGAGGTGGCGGAGCAGGATTAGAGATGAGGTCTATTTGATTGGGGAGAGGCTGCATAATTTTGGAGAGAGGAAGCCGCCGGGTCAAACGGCTCGTCCTTAGATGGTTGGTTGTGCGAAGATGGCGGAGTATGGAAGATGGTTCATGGTGCTTAGAACAATGTTTGCATGGTGATGGCGTTGCTACCATTCTTTCTATTTCCCTGTACCTTCTCTTCCCCGTGTATTATCAGCTCAGCTCCGGGTCCGTGGGAGACTGGATTGGCAATTGCCACAGTGGTGTCCTCGGCACATACATATTCAAACAGGTGGGACAGAACATCAGAATTATCAGCCGAGTGTACCAAGTTGAAACAAGAATGAAGGGAAGAAGCTCTTAGACCAACGGAATTCCTAAGCACAGATACTATTCTACCTCATTCGACCTCAGTGTAATACAGTATGGAGGTGAAGCTGTCCCGGAGGGATGACTCTTGAGAGCGTTCGCAGTAGAGGGAGAAGGCTCAAACAAGAGTAGAGTATTTCCAGAAACACCACAGCAGATGGAAATTCTACTAGTTCGGAGTCTTAGTGCTTAGGTACAATACCTGGCGTGGCTCCCGGAGTACTCTTGGAAAAGCGCTGGGGATGTGGGGGTCCCAAGAGGTACCCCTGGAAATTTCAAAGGTGGTTAATTGGTTGGATCGCATGTTTGACAGTGAAGAAATAGGCATGCTATAAGGCCATACCGCTACCTCGGTGCCTACTCCACGTTGGGCTTAAGAGGAAGATATTATCAACTAACACACCCACTGTGCACACACCTCCTCGATTTGAGCTTCTTTTTGTCCATTTACTCGGTCACATACCTAGGCACCCCAGGCAGTGTCCGACTGTCCTAACACCTTGCTATATCTCACGAGCAGAAACGTCACATAGCACATAGAGGACAAGTTGAACTGGATCCATAAACAAAACTCTCTCTCCGTTCATATCGCTGGCCAACTTCTTTTGAAAGACCCCAAGCACGACGAGAATTGTCACGATCCTCAATATCCAATTACATGCACAAACCCTTCAAAGCACAACGACGATCACGAAATCAACTACAACGCTAACCATGGCCCCCCGTCCTCGTATCCTCTGCCTGCACGGATGGTCTGCCAACGGCGCGGTTCACGCCCAGCAACTCCGCAAACTTACCACTCTCCTCTCCGGCACCTGCGACTTCATCTTCCCAGATGGGCCACATGTCCTCGATCCCGTCGCCCAAAGATTAGACGCTTCCGCAGACCCGGCCAATAAAACCTGGATCGACTACGTTGCCGCCAACAGCACCGAGGGCCCCCGTGCCTGGTGGTACGCGCCCGACGGCCTCTACGGCTCCGAGTATTGGGAGAACTTCGTCGGCATCGAGGACAGCATGGCGTATATCGGCAAAGTGATGCGGGACCAGGGACCAGTGCACGCCATATGGGGGTTCAGCCAGGGCGCGTGTTTTGCGAGCTTGTTGGTGTCGCTGTTGTTGAATAGCGAATTTGTCGAGCATCCCTTCCGGAAAATGCTTCCGGTGAAGCAACCGCCGCCGCAAGCGGGAGTTTTTTTTTTCTGCGTTCAAAGCGGGCTTCAGGAAGTATGCTGAGCTGTATGAGCCGGGGATTGCAGTACCGACGCTGCATATCATGGGAACAACAGATCCAGTTGTGAAAGGAGAAGGCCAGGCGCTCGTGAGGGTTTGTGGCGAGGGTGCAAGGCTTTTGGTGTTTGCAGGTGCGCATGGTATCCCGAGGAAAGAGGAGGATTTGGCAAAAATTGTGGAGTTTGTGAGGGAATATGTTCGGGCAAGAGAGAGGAGTAGGGTTCGCTTGTGAAGGACAATGATGGAGACGACCTTTCGAGGGTGAATTGAACGATGCCTGGGAGAGTTGAATAGAAGGGAAGCAATCTTTTAGTAGATTTTGGCAGTTGACCAAGAGTTCTCGAGATGAAATTCGATGTAACGTACAGATCGAAGAGAAGGAAAATCCTCCCTCGCTCCTCGCCATCACATGTATGATCTTCTAGATGGCGGATCATGGTAGTCTCTTCTGTTTTCGTCAGGAATGCAATGTGAAAAGATGGCCATGATTGGCAGATAATGTGTTGGAGTTGCCACTACGCGCGGCGAAAGATCTAATAGACTGCTACAACAGGACTACTTTCCCCTCGGACTGTTTGCTGCGCTCCCGACTCTTGGCTTGAGTAGCCCAGCGAAGAAATCCTGCAACTTCTCCGTATCCACTGGCTGCTCCGGAGACCCAGGGCGAGGATTATCAGATTCCGAACCACGCGTGGCCTCGCGATCCTGCGGACCTGTTAGATATGATGCCGAAACCTAAACGCAGAACACTAAACCCGAGAGACAAGGGACAGGAGACAAAAGAGATGCACCTGGTACCTTGAGCTTCTTTACCACATCCCCCGCATCCATTTGTATGCCACCAACATTGAACTGCACCGGGCCAATATGATCCTCAACAACTTTACCAGCGGGCGTTGACTCCATCGCAGTGATCCCGGCAAACGCAGATTTCTTCGCACTAGCAGCCTTCTCCTTCTCATCATCAGTGCGTAGTTGATCGAGCGTCTCCATCTGCTTTGCGAGGAACTCCTGGTGGTCTTGCGTCTCAACCTCGATCGTGTGCGGGTTATGGGGATTAATGCCGCGAGCGAGGATGGAGTCGAATGAAGGGTCACGAATGGTAGATTCGTATATTGAAACGATGGATTCCGGGCATTCTTCTGTTGGTAGTGTGCCTTCCATAGCCTCTTCGTCGACTTGAGTAAAGGTCGGTTGAGGTGTTTGAATTTCCACGCTCCATGCACTGCTCACACCCTCAATATCAAACCCTTCACCATTGACTCGAATCTTGCCCCAGCTGTCCCAACCTAGGGGTACTAGTATCCGCTCTTTGTTGACAACGTCATGCTTCAGGCTCCTCTTTTCCAACAAGCTCTGGATTCCGAGGCTGGAGTGTATCAACGTCTGCAATGACCCGGTTTGACTCCCTGGCATGGTGTATATCAATCCTCCACCATGTTTTAATAACACTGTTCGAACATACTGTGTGATGGTGTCGAATTCAGGCTCTTTCCAACCGCTGGAGCGTTCAAGGTTTTCAATGTGCGATGCGTTTTGAGCGACAACGCAAAGCGGAAGTCCCAATGGTTCGTCAAATTCGCCCGTCCCGAGGGGCATGGGCCCTTCCAAGACATCGCTGCCCTCTGTTGTCGCCAAGTTCAGATTGCTGTTGTTGCGACTGTGTTGCCATGCCTTGATGTTTTCCTCCAGCACGTCTTTGCATTCGTTGGGAAGGGAAGAGATGAGGCTGCGTAGGACTCGGATCCAGTCGCGGAGTTGTCGTAACCAGAGCCATGGTTGAGTCCAGTCCAGGAGTATGACTATGAGCGTGCTTGGGAGCGTTCGAGGAGTCAGGAGAGGTTGCAGTAGCGGTGTGAAAGCTGGCGACGGTTCTGTAAGAAGATATAAGGAAAGGCGAGCAAGTGTGTCTTCTTGATCCGCATCGAGCACGTCTTGGTATGTATAACCCAGGGCGAATTGGTTTGCGACAGGAGGCTTTCGGGGTTGCGTCCGGTCTGGCCTCAGCTTGGAGTCGGTAGAAAGTGCTTCAAGGAAGTCCTTCTGGGAGTCGGGGGTCCCGCCTTGTTCCAATCAGCAAAGTCCAAAGTCCCTGAGGGAAACAAAACCTACATACCAAGGACCAAGATGGACTTCTCTGGTAGCCTCTTTCCACTGGAAACATTCTCCAGCATAGCAGACCATATCTCTTTCTTCTCCCCACCCTTGCCCTTGTGCAAAGGATCTCGGGCAACCCTCGACCCTGCGGCCATGATGAAGAGACTGGAAAATGCTAGGATGGCAGTCCGCGATTCAAGAGGCCTATTCGATTTCGGACTGGATCTCGTGTTGAGGTAGGATGCTCTAAGAAACGGTGATCTTCTGCGAGTAGTTGAGGTTTGGGAATTGGAGTGGGAATTGGAGAAGTCGAGAAGTCGACGGGTTGCAGCTACACAGGCATAGGCACGGGAGGTTGAGGTTGAGGGCTGAATTGAGGGCTGAAGTTTAGTCCAAGGGCCCGTGTCGACCCGACAAAACGCGCAGTCACGAGCTTCGCGATCTCTTGGCAACGGTCATCCCAATTCAGCCCTATCGCCAAATAATTCCTTCCAGCTACTTACCTAGGTAGGTTGCCGCTCAACTGGACTGAGCCCTGGACTGGCTGCCTATCTACAAGTTCTCACCCGGCCCAGCATAACCCCCTCCTGAATCACCATCGCATCCCAAAACACAGAACTCCTCCCCCGCCCATCGAGCACGCGAAAACACCACACAGTTATCAACGCGGCCGCAAATATGAACTCGATTCGCCAGATCGCCAAGCTCAATGCCGCAGAACTCAAGGAATGTGTTTCCACTGAAGGCTCCTGGCATACCGACTACCGCGATACGGCTTTCGTCAATTTTGGCGGCGTTCCGTTAGACCTTTCTGAAGGCGACGTCATCACTATCTTCTCCCAGTACGGCGAACCCGTCTGGATCAAATTAGCACGAGACAAGGAAACAGGGAAGAGTCGCGGGTTTGGTTGGTTGAAATATGAGGACCAACGAAGTTGTGACTTGGCTGTGGACAATCTGGGTGGTGCCAAAATCATGGATAGACTCCTCAGAGTGGATCATGCAAGGTACAAGCCCATGAAAGATGAGAACATGGAGGACGGCAGTATCGGGATTGACGGAGACATGGGTGCTCAAGCTTCCATGGATGTTGAGGAGAGCGAAGAGGAGAGCCGCCCGCTACTGCCAGAAGAGCGAGAGTTGATGAAGATGATCGCCGAGCAAGATCCAGATGATCCAATGGGGGATTTCATGGTCAATCAGAAGAGAAAAGAGGTGGAAACTGCTCTGCGGAAGCTGGAACTACCGAGCAAAACACATAAGGACAGGCACAGGCACAAATCAACACGACGCCATCGAGAAAGATCACGCGACCGCAAGCCCAGGCGAAACGAAGGAGACGACTCTGAAGAGGGAGAGCGGAGACCGAGGAAGGATCGCCAACTAAAGGGTTCTCGTGATGGGAAATTTCGACAATCCAAATACCAAGATTCTGAAGAAGAAGAACAGCAACGGCGAAAACGCCGTCATTCGGAACTATCACACGACAGTCCTAAGAGATATGCACAAGGCGAAGATTCCGGGAAGGTAGACCGGACACGGACAAAGCATTGCAAACACAGGCACCGATCGAGGTCCGGTGAACGAAGGGGAAAGTCAGATTCGGGCGAAGAAGTGACCGGCCAAAAACACCGCCAAAGGTCTCCCGACCGAAGGCGCAGATCGAAGCCTTGACATTACAACAAATGGACATCGTTTGGTCAGGCGCCTCGAACTTTAAAAAGCTAAGAGTTCGTTCTTCCAAACTGGCTTCGCACGACTACTCTAGCTGACGACTGACATCTACTTGCATGAATTAAAATTCTTCCGGTGAAAACAGAAACCAACGGCGATTCTGGTTGTTAAGTTGATTCTAGAACCTGCACAATGATACCCAAAATTGACGTTGCACTTCGTTTATTTTTTCCTGTTTCGCGCCTTCATTTGGTGCCATATACTATCATTCCATGTCAAAGCAGCGCCTTCGTCCATCTACTTCAATAGTCCTCAATCGTCTTTCAGAGTCTGCAGCAAGACCCTTTGATTTCCACCATAATAATTCTCCCGCAGCTGAGCTTTGCAATGCCATGGTGGCCTTGTATGTATCGGGTGTTCACTTACGGCATGATGGACGCCTATGTTAAATCCAGATGTCATGGTCTGCGAGAATCTGAACCTGTGGCATCCATCAACCTCAGGGTGATTGAGAACTTTGAGAATTGTTGGGTCGTGTCCAGGTTTATAGCATACGATGATAAGGCGAGCCGGATGCTGCCATGCTGCTACGAGCTGGCACATGCTCTTGCCATTCCAGTACGAGACGCACATGGCGTTTGAAACTGGACAGACAGGTATCCAGGCCGATAAAGACATGCTCATTCCTCATTCGGAGTTTCGTCACATGAGTCCGAAGGCCGTGGACCATAAGGTACCTTACGAAAGACCTTGCATACTCCCCCTACTGTCTCACTGATCTCGCCGCGACACCTACAACAAACATTCCTCGGACGCCTGCGCTGGCCGGAGCCAGCAGACCCCGTTCCCTTTCCACCTCCCAACATTTCAATCCTTTCAATTTACTCCTACTCCAATGGCTCCCCGTCGGCCTGGGCTCAAGGATGACGGACGCGGCGGGAATTACGTCCCAGCTAAAATACCTCTTGTCGGTCGCCTCCTTACGCAGATGCTCTCCCTAGCAACCATCGTTGTCATCGCCGTCTGTTTTAGTCAGTAACCTCGAGACTCACCATCCCACTGATTGGCTGAATGTAACGCGTTTGCCTAAAAACAGTGTTGAAATTCCGCCAAGTCCGATACTGGAGCCACATGCAATTCCACAATTGGAGTATGTTTCTTTCACGAGACGCCACGTTGCCACGAAGCCCGCTTGGAAACTGACTATTATATGTACCTTAGTCCTGCTCTCCATCTATTTCGCCTCATTCTTGTTCGTCATATTTTCATCCATTCTCCAACGGACTTTCGGCGTCAATGACTCGTACAAGGTGTGCTTCACTGCGCTCATTCTGTGTAAGGCCGCCTGGAAAATCACTCACGGCATTACTCACGCTGATCTTGAAAGGCTTGAGCTGTTATGTTGTCTCCAAGGTTGGTTGGTTCCAAATCCTGGTTGTGTTGAAAGTAATGCTAATGTTTCTCTCAAGGGGGTAAGTCCGCAGCGCAGACACGTCACTTCTCATGCACGACTGATATTTGTTCCTTTGCGAGCAGCTCATATACTTGTTCCTGGTCGAACGAGCTGTGAGTTGAAGATTTAATTCCAGCGAGTACTGCGCTAACATCTACATTATCAGCATATTGTAGGCGGCAGACGCAATGAGCGCGTCAAAGACAAGCTATACCTTTTCAACACGGTCGGCGTGATGTGTAAGGGCATGCCCTCTCAACTAGAACCAGTAGCTGACACGTAGAGAAGCCATGTTCATTTCAGTCATCGTGTTCCTTTACATATAGTTTGTCAAGTTCAATGTCTTGTCGAACCGCGCTGAATTCCAAAAGCCGAATTACGCACATTGATCAAGCCGGTACTTGTATTATCGGAATGCAACGAAAGTCCATCATTCCCTTCCTCGTGTTCGATGTCACCGCCAACGTACGTTCTTTCATTCTTGCCCTCTAGAATGGACTACTGCTAATGTTGCTAGATATACCTTACATCCCTCTTCTTGCTTCCGCTCAGAAGTATGTTTTGGACGTGTACTCTATAATTCGACGGAGCTAACTTGTTGCGGGTCTCTATTCTTTCAAGCAAAACCTGAACCCAGCCCTGCGACAGATGAGCAGACGGACCCTCATTGGCGCATTGCTCACCCTGATAACCTCAGCTACCAACCTCGCGGTTGTTGCAGTCCTCGACGGCGAACCAGCTTGGGTATGCCTGACAACCTGCAATGCCGATGGTACAGTCCTTCCCGTACTACCTTTGCTGTTTGAGGAGGAAGCGCGTTACTAAATACCTTCCAACCTACAGTCCTCTTCTGCATGTTAATGCTCTCATATGTCACCTCTGGCGAATCCCTCCATGGGCAAGGTCACTCAGAACCCTCGGAACGCGAATTGAGCACACATCCTCGCCCTGTGCGTCCCACGCGCCCTACACGTCCCTCCACGCCTCCGTCTACCGCTCCTACCACTGGCCCTTCTGCTCAGAGAGCCAGTAGCACCCTCAGCCGTCAGCATCGACTCTATGGCGGCGGCCCGCTCTCCTTAAATATCCCTCACAGCCCGAAACCTGCCGGTGCTCCGGACGCAAGCAGCCCACCTAGCTCAGACTCGTTTGTCAACTATGGAATCGCTGTTGGCGGAAGCAATCGCACGAGTCCAGTCGTTCTAACGAGCATTGAGGCCAACGGAAAGGGGTTCGGCGAATCGGATAGTTTTGAGGGAATCAAAGTCAAGAGCGAGATGTTACAGGTGTCCTGTGCGGAGGACGATTTGGACGAAGGTCAAGCCGAAGAGATGAAAAGGAGGGAGAGTTGGGACGAGAGTGGCATGAGTGGGCTCATTGGCACTGGTGCTTGGAAAACAAGAAAGCTTTCCGAAGATAGACGAAGTAGTGGGGGGAGTGGCGGCAAGAAGGCAGGTTCAGAGACAGGCAAGAAGCAGAGTGCGGAAACCGCAAGAAAGGAGATTGTGGAGATAAGCAGAAAGAGTAGTGCGGAGATTCAGATGAGGAGAAAGAAAAGTACCGAAGCTGCAGCAAAAAACGGGACCGAAAGGAATGCGAGGAGTTACCCTGCTGAGCTGAGGGAGGAGCAGGACGAAAGGGGGCCGTTTGAGTCGTCTTTGTAGAGTCGGAGCGGTACCTACCTCTCCGTATTCCAACCTCCCCAATGGCATCCCTTCTTGCCTCATGTGGGTACTTTGGTCCAACGTGCCGACGCAGTTGCTGGTCAGGGGAATGGCTACCTACATACTTATGTGTGTATGATGTGTTGACATGTACCTACCTAGGCATTTGAAGTAGGCTACTTACCTGATATCAAAGGTACGTCGGATGGTGCAGGTGAACCTCTGCCTCCTATCGCACTCTCTCATAGTATACCCGGTCTTTACACCTACCTCTAGGTAGGTATTGGATAAGCAGATTCAAGACGGACATGAATTTAAATCCTCTTACGGAAGACCAGAGCCAATCTTTAATAGTTGAGAAGAGGAACACCATTCCATCGATTTGCCTGCATTTTGAAAATACACGAATTTTTCATCGGATTCCGATTCTACACACACGGTTCTCCCCGGATCAATCACCCGCTGAGAGGCGCAGCCTGCGTGGTGGTTGTGATGGGGAGAAAAGCAGAGATTTCTATCTCGTCGCGTGAAGCCGCGCCTGCAATGTCAACAACAACGAAACCATCAACGAAAACCCATCAACAACAACGAGATTCTACACCAATACCGCCCTCATCCGATCCTCAATCGATCCTCACTTATCGATTCAACAACGACAAGCACGCGCCGCACGCGATTCACCAAAATGGAGCCTCGACGCGACGACGCACACGCGCAGCCCCGAGGCCATCGACCCACAACACCACCCTCACGCGACGATGCAACGACGCGCAGCCTGAGGAGCTGATAAGTGGAAACAATAGCAGGATAGCATATACTACGGCTCAGAAGCGGGAGCTCTCGTTGGAGACTCCTGTAACACAAATGAATTACACGAAAATAAGCGGCTGAACACGCTCACACGATCTCCCTCCTCGATGCCGATTCTTCGAACTCTCTCTCTCTCGACCTAAACAGCATGTATTGCGGCTAGGATTGGGACCCGACGCCGTTGCCCGTTCAGCGGATTGGCTCCTCCCTTGAACGGGCCTCCGAAGCCTGACTATATGGTATGCTCGAAGTCTGCAAATAGGAAGGCTGAGGAACCCCCTCTACCAATCGGACAGTACGCTCGAAGACTGCTGACGAGAGGAGGAGGGGTTCAATACAGGGAGAAAGAGATGAGGTGGAGAGGGAAAGGCTGAGAGGCGGAGATCGTGGCAAGGCAGCACCGTCAAGAACTGAAGGGCAGGAATTGCCGCACTGAACGAAGAGGCCTCTCGATAGATCCTCTCCTCGGAGAGACTTCAAGAGAGCCTCAAAATGGTGGTCTGAAAGAGGAGGCAGGTTTTTAGGCGTGTAGAATTGGGTTCAAATCCATTCCACAAAGGCTTTTTCCCTGCAATTACTAATGTATTTATCAGTGTTCATAGACCCGTTGGGACCCAGGTAGCACTATAAATTGATTATATATATAATAGTTGAGAAGAGGAGCGAGTTACTCCCGGGAGTCTCCAGGAAATACAAGGTAAGGCAGCTTTGGGTAAACCTGGAATGGTAGAGAACTGTTCTCGAAAATTGGGTTGTCCCGAGAATTATTGCAACTCCTATGGCTACACAGGCTAAAACTGCCAATTGACGTCATAGGTACGGTAGAGTAGAGTACAACACCTCAAGCTGTCAACCTTAGCCTGTGAAATGACAGAAACTGTTGCAGAACAGGTCGGCCTTGCTCGTAAGAGACAGAGGTCACAGAAAATGCAGCGGAAACTCAGTGTGGGAGTGCTCGCTCTGTACAGAGCTGAGAAGTTGATTGTATTGATGCTATCTGAGTGGAGAGATGAGGGTGGGGTCCTCGCGAGCCTGGATTCACGTGATGTAGCCGATTTCGGCCATCTACGCGAGAGAGAGCGCTCTCTGCAACAGAAACCATGAAACTGTAAAATTTACGGAGAGTGCGCTACCTACCTATACCTAATGTACCTATTTTTGGCGGGGCTTTGAAATGGGTATGGGTGCCCGAAGGATCAGCTCCCTGTTGAATTAATTGAGAAGGAGGTACTGGTAGCCTGGGCGTTAGCCCGTACGGTAGGTACGGTGCCTGGCCGTGCTGGCGTCCATTGCTACCTGCTAGGCACGCTAGGGTAGGCAGTCACGTGGTATTACTCTACCAGGTACTGACACGACTTCAGCTCTGCCCCATCCTGAACTCCAACCTCCCCCCTCCACCCACCTCTTATATCCCCATCGTCTCCGCTTCCAGTATCTTTTGCTGCTCACCCTTTCTTATCCCAAGGAAACACCAAACAATCCCGCAACTTCATCATGTCGCCCCTCGCAGTCTTCAACCCGCCTCTCGGGCCCAATCCTAAATATTTCATGCCTGAAGAGACCACTCTCACTATGAAAGAGAAGGCCTTCTCTCTTTCCGGCGATGACTTCACTATCAAGACTACTTCTGGCATCGACGTTTGCAAATGCAAGGGGAAAATGGTGTCGCTTCATGACAGCAAAGGTATTTACCCTCGCGGTCAAGCATGTCATTTTGACCGAGCTGACAGCTGACCTTCTGGCTAGAATTCGTCGACCCCCAGGGTGTCCATCTGTTCACTCTCAAAAACAAACTCATTGCTCTACATAAGAGCTTCCGAGCTGAAGGGCCGGATGGGAAGGATCTCTTCACGGTCAAGGGCCACTTTTCTCGTAAGTCTCAAGTCGTCAGCTTAACCTAAACCATCCCTAAACAACCTACCAGTCATGTCCTCCAAATCCTCCTGCCACTTCATCAACGCTTCCGACGGCCGCGAGATGGAACTCGACATCAAAGGCGACTGGTTCGACCGGTCGGCCAACATCACCTGCCAAGGGCAGCCTGTGGCAACGCTTTCGAGGGAATTCTTCAACATGCGCGAGATGTTCGTTGACAAGCAGACATATTACGTCACTGTTGCTCCTGGGGTTGACTTGACCTTGGTCGCAGCCGTCTGTATTTGCCTTGACGAGAGGGAAAATGAGAAGTAGTGCAGGAGTTGATGTTTTGGCCAATTGGCCAGCTGGCAGCAGCCAGAAATTGAAGGCTTCTTTGTCCTGATAGCTTTATGATTGTACGAAATTTGAATCTTCTTCTCTCAACGAACCTTGTTGTACATTCCTCGAAAGTTGACATGCTGACCAGAGAACGTTGTTTCGGATGGATCATGGCGGCGAGACCACCAGGAGTACGGTAGCACGTGGTATTGACTACGAATCAATCATTCAAGCCGCCCACTCATAGACGGGCATTTGCCAAGTATCTTTTGCGCTGCTTCCTGGGTCAAACAAGCTGTCCAATCCAGTCCAATACACCACCTTCAATAGAGTCCGCAGGATCGCTATTCCCCACCAGGTCTGCGGATTCGCAATCTGTGGAGCGCCCCACGGGAGCTTCTGTGCTTTCTCGACAAGTGGTCGGAGAACAGATTCGTAGCTCTGTAAAGCTTGTGCAACTTCGCCTTCTCTTGACTTTGCGTGCTTCGACAGCTCGCCAGCCAGCACGAAGGCGCCGACCATGGCAATTGAAGTACCCATCCCGGATATCGGGGTTGGCGCATAGGCGGTGTCTCCTAGCAGGGCACATGGTCCTTTAGTCCATCGGGGGAGCTTCATCCGGGCTAGTTCATCGCAGTAGAAGTCATCAGCAGATTCCATGCCTTGCAGTAGACGATCGGTTTCCCATGGTAGACTGCGGAATCTTTCTTTGATCAATGCTTTTACCTCGTCCTGCCCCTGAGCGAGAGCACGATCAAAAGCCGGGTCTCGAGTCGAATGCGAAGGCGTGCAAAGCATCAGGTATGCCCCCATGGTATCCGGGTTCTGATGCGGGCGGATGTATACGCCTCTGCCACCCGGAAAATTGAGCCAGCTGGCGTATTTGGAGTCGGATGGTTTGGAAGGGATGGAGAAGAAAGAGCAGTAACCCCCGATGAAGCTGTAGCAGTTTTCCAATTCGTCTGTAGGTAGAATGAGGGAGCGTGTCCGTGATGACAGACCATCTGCTGCGACAACGACGTCAAATGTTTCTGATGGCCGCGAGCCGGATGAAAAAGTGACTTCCACCGCGTCCTCCTTTTCTTCCAAGTTGGCCACGCTGTCACCGAAGACATATTTCACGCCTTTGCGGCGCTCCGTGGTATCGATCAGCAGCCTCGCCAGATCCGCCCGCAGGATCTCATATTCGGATGTCGCACTTTGCTTGGACGAGTCGCCTGTTTTGTTAAACTGGGCAACGATATTTCCTTTCTCATCTACAAATCTGTTCCCGTCTTCGGTGGTGCCTCGTCGTAGGACTTCTGCTTCGATGCCCATTTCCTTCATGACTTTGACAGCAGGTCCACGGATGTCCACAGCCTGGCCTGCCGTCCGTGGGGTTGGTGCACGTTCTAGTATGGTGATTTCTATCACAGCCGGAGATTTGGAAAGCCAGAATGTCAGAGTGGTACCTGCTATACCAGCACCAACGACGAGAACTTTGAGTGGTGGTGATGATGACGGCATGGTGGATGGATTCAGCCCTGAACGGATACGTCAAAGTTCAGATAGGGTAGTTAGGTCAGGAGGTGGGAGTGGAACGAGAGGCAATACTTAAAGGGGGGGGGGAACTGGCAAAAGGGCGTTTCTACGATCCGAGGAGCATGTATGGACGTCATGGACACCACTGAACGAGAAGACTTGTATAGGTGTTGAATTAATTCCAATTGCTAACAACCTAGACTACCATTTCTCCTAACCTCGCGGCCGCGGGGCCCGAGATGAAGACGTGTGTTTCCAGGGGCGGTGCAACGAAGCTGATGGTACCTGGAGATGTCCACTGGATGTTTACTGGAATCGAGTCCGGACTCCGGACAAGGTTAGGATGATTGAATAAGACCAGACGCGCAGGGACAGATACGACTGTCTGCCTGTTGAGCGAGAGGGATTCGAGAAGTGGTGGACAGAAGGAGCTGTCTAGACTCAGAGGGCAGACAAGCAGAGCACCAACCTTCCACTGTGCAGATCCGGGCGGGTCACGTGTATTGGCCGCGTTTAGAGCGCACGTGCCGAGGAAGGAAAGAGAACGGGACCTACCTACTCCGTACCTAGGTAGGTACCTAGGTAAGGTACCTAACCTATAGGTATACCTGGTACCTACTTGGAATCATGCTCGAGCTATGAACAACCTTAGTCTACTGTAGGCCGCAGATACCTCCAGTATGATATTCATTGAATAATAATGTTGACCGGCGGCTGACCGAGAGCTGCAAGCCTGCAACACTGCAACACTGCAACACAACAAGTCGGGCCGGGGCATGGTTCGCAAATCCTAAGCCTCAGAGTCAGTTGGTCGCTCAGCAAATATAGAATAGAATTGGTTCCAGCTTCCAAGTAGCATATACGACACACCTGCTCCTTGACAGAGACGTCAATTTAAAACCCGCACATCAGGACTCATCCATCCCATCCCTCCCTAGGTTAAGCCCCCGTGACTAGCGTGACCTCAGCACCTGTCGACGTCATCCTCCAGGGTCACTGTGGTCAGATTCAGTTCTGCCTGCTATTACCTTTGCACCCGACTGCACCTCCCAGATCTTGGCACAGCATCACGACCACCTCCACCTCTCTCCCCAACTGCCAGTCATCATCATCCCAGCCGCCGCTTTTCTCTCCGTTTCTCTCTCCTCTCACTTCTCGTTCCAACTCACATCCCCATTCCCATCCCCATACATCACCTCCACCTCCACCACCCCGGCCTCACTGCCAGACGGCCTCCACTCTCTCCATCCCGCCTGCAAGCTCCCGCGAGACTCGTTCGGCCGTGCTGCGGCCACTCTGCACAACTTCGTCACCCCCAGCCGCCCGCCGCCCGCCGCAATATTCGGTATTCCCAATCCCTTCCCCCCACCCCAGCCTCTCAAAATCCTCAAGCGACTCGTGCGCCTCGCGACAACCCAGGCCATCCCAGAACCGCGTCGTTGACAGCGCATCACCATCCTCACCATGACGACCGTTGTCAGGGAAAGAGAGTGGGAGACCGAGTCTGCTCGCAGCGGCCCGCGATACACAACCGTTCGCCGTTACAAAGTCCCCGAGAAAACTGAAGACCACGACGACCGTTACGAGACTCGCATCATCCGTCGCGAACGTGAAGTCCCCCGAGAATCACTCGACGACGACCGCTTCGAGGAGATGCGCATCATCCGTCGCGAGCGCGAACCCGATCCACCACCACCACCACCACGCCACACTCACAGAGAACTTCCGGCATACTCGTACAGGATCGTGGACCGCAGCCGCAATTACAGCGCCGAGCCTGAGCGCCCCCGTTCCGAGTTCCGCTACGTGCGCGAGCGCTCGCCCAGCCGTTCCCCGTCGCCAAAGGTTCGCGAGTGGCGCTACGAGCGAGACTTCGAGCCGCCAGTTCGCTCGTCTCCCTATGAGCTGGAGAAGTACTCCAAATCGACCGAGTATTTTTCCCATCCCGAACCGCAACCCATCGTCATCCGCCAGGAGACCCCGCAGCCAATCATCATCCGGGAGGAGGCCCACCACCATCCCCAGCAGGTCATCATCAAGCGCGATGAGCCTTCCTACGACATAGTCGAGCACTCTGAGGTTGAAGTTTCCGAGGAAAAGTCTGTTACCGCGCCAGCGCCAGCGCCGGAACCGCCCAAACCCGAGCCAGAGTACTACTACGAACGCGTTGTCCGCGAGGTTGAACGTCCCAGGCGCGAGGAGCACCGCGAGCACCGAGAGCCACGACGCCGTGACAGCTGGAGTGAAGATGATTTGGTCTATGTCAACGAGCGGAGGGAGGGCTATGGAAGTCGGTCTGGCAGCCCCCGCCACAAGCTGCATCTCGCTGAAGGTGTCGCCGCTGGCCTGGGAGCCGCCGCGTTGGTGAGGCACCATCGCAAGAGGCAGGGTGAAGATCCGGGTCCTCGAGGAAGACAGGCCCTGGGCTACGGTGCTCTCGGTGCTGTCGGTGCTGAAGCCATCACACGCGCAAGAAGTCGTTTCAGGTCTCGGTCGCGATCTGGTTCCCGTGACGGCAGCTATCACCCAAGACGTCGCCACCGATCTCGATCCATGTCCAACGGCAAAGCCTTGGCGGGCGTTGCAGCGCTTGCTGGCCTGGGAGCTTTAGCCTTTGCTGCTGGCCGCAACGCCAACAAGCCTCAGCCTGTGGTGATAGACGATCGTAGGAGCCGGTCGAGGAAGCGAAGGCACTCTGTCGCAGAAGTCCGAGGCGACGAACGCGGACGTAGTACATCGCAGAGCAAGCACAACGATCCTGAACACCGAAACAAAAGCGTCGCGCGCGCAGGCCTCGTCGGCGCAGCTCTTGCCGGGCTCGCTGAACATCGCCGAAGCAAGTCCCGAGGACGAAGCAAGAGTCGTCTTCGCACTGGTGTGCCCATTGCAGCGGCTGGCCTTGGCAGTGCTGCTGTTGCAGGTCTCTACGAGAAAGCTAGAGCACGCTCCGAGAAGAAGAAAGACGCAAAGGAAGGCCGATCAAGGTCGCGCTCGCGATCAGCTTCAAGGTCCAGGTCTAGGTCGAGATCTGTCCCTCACGAACGGGAACGATCCCGCTCCAAGGGCGATGATGACCGTGGCTTGATCGAGTACGGCGGCGATCCGATCTACTCAAACACCGTCGCACGTCGCTCCCCTAGTCGTGATGAACCGGCCGAATATCGCGGTCGCCGTCGAGGCTCTTCAGCTTCAAGCACAAACGGCAAGCGTCACCGTAGCCACAGCAGAGGTCTTGGAGCTGCAGGAGCTGCCGGTGCAGCCGCTGTCGCTGGTGTAGCCGCTCACGAAGCCACGAAGAGACGTGAGAGGAAGCGTGCGGAGCGGGAGCGTGAAAGACAGCGTGAGTATTCCCGAACTTGCGACTGCCTCCAAGCTAACAGTCATCCAGGTCATAACGCAGAGGAAGGAGAGAGCGGCTCTGCCTATGGCGATCCCAATGAGGGATACGCTGGTGAAAACAGATACTATCCTGCAACCAACGAATTCCCTCCACCTCCACCTCCGCAAGAGTATCCTCCGGCTGGCGCCCCGGGACAATACCATCAAGAGCAATATTCGCTACCCCCAAGCCAGCAATATACTCCCAACCAAGCCTATGGCGAGCCCATGTATGGCCAGCCAGCGCCCTACAACCCCGCAGACTACGCGCCCCAGCCTGGGCCAACACCGCAGCCGGAATACTATCATCAGCAACCGCCATCCCCCTCTCAGGAGTATTATGGTCCCAACCACGGGGGCGGTTATGGTCGAGATCCTGAACATGTAGGTGCTTCATCTAATTCTGAGCACCCCGACTCTGGTGGGTTTGAGAGGGGGATTGGTCATGATGAGGATGCTGATAGTGCCGTCTCAGATGGTCTAAGAACTCCTCGCAACGTTTCTCCCGCCAAAGGTCGACACGGGCGCTCCAGGTCTGTCCAGTTCGATCTTCCATCTGCAGAAACCACACCTGAAGTGACCAAGGACCGTCAATCAAATTCTCACAAAGGGCGTGGAAGTGATAAGGAGACGGCGGAAGACGACGAAGACGACCGTGGGCGGAGGCATCGACGGCATAGTGAAGATTCTCATCGGAAGCACAAGCGCTCTGGCTCATCCGAGTCTGATCAGACGGTTGATCTTCCTCCTCGATTTGATTCGGATGGGAGGCGCAGAGACGAAGATCCGATAGCCGACACGATCGAGGACCTTCTCTCAGGACGAGGTCATTTGGGCAAGATGGTTCACCGTTTCACTGGCGACCTCTTGTCCGGGTCGAATTCGCGGAGGAAATAATACCTGAATACCCCCAATGATCGGAGTTTTCGGAAGGGTCAGAAATCGCGACGGCGTTCATTCTGCATGGACCATGCGACTGTTTTCGAGATTCCCTTTTACTCCCTTTCTTTTCTTCCCTTTTCGGCTGGTTCTGCATTTCAACCCCCCTTTTAACGACGTCACGGCCAACATTGTAGAGACTAGCAACGATGCAATGACATTATGTTTAATCAAGCACGTGTCCCGTTTTCCGCGCCCGAGAGACTGCTATTTCGCATTTCCGGCCATTCGTGATGTTTTTTTGTGGGTGGAAGGGGAGGAGGCGATATCTTCGACTCGGTGTTGGGTGGCACAGCCTTGTCTCCAGTCCGTGTGGCACATGACTCGAGCCAATCCGACCTGCAGACAGGCAGCCATCTTGCATCTTGGGGTTCGAGAACAATGTGACCAGTCATACTGGCCGAAGGGTGGAGGGGCCCGCTGGTCAACCTGATCCATCCCTCATCTCAACCTCTGCCGCCCTCTCGTGCTTCTCCAAGAATTGGGAATCTTTCTTCCGCCATTGTTTGACCCTTCCGCAACCGTCCCGTCACAACACTCACACTCCTCAGACCTCGATCCTCGATCCTCATCCCACCGCCAACCGCCGACTGCCATTGTCCTCCCAAATAAACATCGGCGTGCGCGACATCCGTCAGCTCAATGTCAACAGCTTCGTCTGTCACCGTGGGATCCTAGGCAGCCGCCAATGGCGGCTCCTATCCCACCCTCGCGACCTCCAGCGACCTCCCCAATCCTACCCCCAACCTCCAACTTCTCCTCCAGACCGCTCCCGGACGGCGAATGCAACTATCGCGACCTCTCAGTGGGGGCAAATGCCCCATCGTGTGGGTGTAAGAGCTTCTGGTGCGACGGGAGACTGGACGAGAATCAACAACATGTCCAGAGACTACGCAATCGTGATACCCCGTGGTGCATGTGTGGCCACCATGCGTGCTTCCACGCGTATGCGCATCCACAGGCGTCGGCTGCCTCTTCCCACGCCCAGCAATTGCTGCGGGACAGAGCTCCTGTCCACGTTTACCTCTCCTCATCGGGAAGAGATACGTGCTTCCAACTAGTCGCTGGATCGCAGGCTGTGAGCCTGCAAGAGTTGAAGAAGGCCGTTGCAGAACAACAGTCACTGACCGCGTCTCCACCAAATGAGCGTCCAAGCCACGAGCAACCCAGGGACGCTGCACCATCAGTCCGAGCATCACATGCTATGGGGAGTTTCGCTGCAGCCCAGCAAGTGGAGTTTGGCACTCGGTTGCCTCAGTCGACGCCATCTTTTGGGGGGAATGTCGGCGGAGACTCACCCAATGGGTTGGGGCTCGCCGGAGATGGGTTCAACTTTGACTCGGATCGGTTCAGGCCGAGTCCCACGCCTACTGTACCCTACGAGTATCCAACAAGCTCGCAGATGCCTCTCGCTCATTGCGAAGCGACCCGCGCAAGCCTTGGGCCTGGTCCAGCACATGACACTGCAATGAAGCATCGCATGTTGAATGACCGACAGATGCTCCCTCAGCTGAACACATATCATGGTATGAGCAACAGCAACAACAACCAGGACATCTTGATGCAAAGCGCAACGGAGCTTGCTACGCCAAGTCACAATGGCACTCCAGATCTGAATGCTTTACAACAGAACATAGACGACACAAGGACCGGCCTGCATGGTCTGGCTGAGAGTCTCGTTGCGATCCCCACCAGCAGTCCTTCATCTGCTGGCCATGTAGGCCAACGTCAATCCCCTATTCCACTAGCGACGGTCGAGCAACAGCCAGGGTTGCAAGAGAAGATACAAGATGTTTCGGTTGCGCTGCAGCAACTTGGCCCTAGCATCCGAAATCTACACACCCGGCTTGGAGCTTTTCCTGGTGTTTCCAAGACTTTTCAAGAGATTTCGAACCGACTAGATTCCTTGGAGAGCATGTCCTTTTCTTATGTTCCTGTCAATGAGATCGAAGATCGCTTTGAGCATGTCGATGGCCGACTGTTGGATCTGGAAGGGTGGAGGGAGGATCATGAGAAACATCACGAAGCAATTGATGGGGAGCAGGCCAGCATTCGAGAGCACCTGGCTGAACACGGATACCCCGCCCATGATGAAGAGGAGATGTCCTTGGAATCTGCTAAACGAGCTGCTGAAGAGAGCGACCGTGTGAGGAATGTCGAGGAACGCTTGGGTGATCTCGAAGCAGCTGCACTTCCATCTTTCGCTCAACCTTGGGAGATTGAAGTTGTGTTCCTTCCGTGGGGTCCGGAGCTGAGAGGAATCTGGATCTCATCCGAAGTCGCGTCAAAGGTTCCTTTAATGGTGGCGACTCAGGAGACGGAAGATTGGGCGCAGCGTGGAAGATCTGCATTGCAAGGAGACTCGGCCGGATTCGTCCACATAGACAGTGATGGCTGGACATTCGAGGCTATCCACGACTGGGCTGACAGTGCCAAAGATTGGTTGATTCCTAAAGCATGCGGCGTCAAAAGCGTCGTCTATCACCGACTTCAATCTCGTGGATTGGTTCGAAAAGTCACGCTTACCAGCCCGGGAGCACGAGAGACCCAAGCTGCTATCGTCGACGCCTTTCGACACAGCATGGATGTCGTTCTGACCCCGGATGAAGAAGCTGCAGACGACGTAACAGAGGTTCAGCGCCACATGGCGACGTATCTCGGCCTCGATGCCCCTCTCATTCCCCTCCGCAAGATCCGCAAGAACTCGGCATTGCGATTCCTCACTCCTTCAGAAATGGTAACCCAGGCTTTGTGGACACCCGGTTTTCTTGCCTCTGGCGTCCTGATGCGCGCGGCTGGCGGAGTGAAGCGATTGTTCGTCACCCACCGTGCCGCATACCTTCAGCGCAGCAGTGACGACCTCGCTGCGTGGACATGGCAGAAGCTCCGAGCACTTCCGCGAATCTCCACCGCAATTCCCTCCACTGCGTCTGGCCAGGTACACGAAGCTGATGCAAAGGAGACTTGCTGGGAATATCACCCAAACCTAGACGTCCTCCCAAGTAACATGTCATCTTTCAGCTCCGCGACAAACCAGGCCCCTGATCACGAGACGACCGCAGCTCATCAGTCTCATCAGACTTCCCAGGCTGTGTCTGGTGCAAAGAACCCATCCTCCTTCCTTCCAGGCCAAAAACAAGGCCAAGCGACGCTCATCTCCCCACTCTCTCAAGTCACCGCCACACGTCGTTCCGGAAAACATACTCGCAACCGTACTCTCTCAGCACCCATCACTAACAGCTCGCCCACAAGCCCAACGATGAGAATGTCAAAACGCGGAATCGCCTCTTTCGAACACACTTTTCCTTCGGACCACTTCGTCACGCACCTGCAACTCTCACCCAACGGCCGCCTGAAGAAACGCCCTCGCGTCTCTGATACCTCGGGAGAACCTCGTCAGAGCCATGGTCGAAACAACAGACAGGCCGACAGCGGTCCATCCAATTCGAATCCCGAAGACTGGCAAGGAACTTCGCACCGCTCGAAACCGCCCTTTGTCTCTACTGGTGCCATGGGCCGTGGTCCAGGAATAGAATCTAGCAGCCGCGTGAGCATCCTCGCCGGTGTCACGCGCCTTGTCGCGGATGTCCGCGGCGTTACTCCTGTTGCTTATCCAACGCCCTATTCGCATGTTTTTGATCGCGAGGCGTTGCATCTTTTTGGGGGCGATACCGAGGTGGAAAGTTGTGATGAGGATGACGGGGAGGGGAAGAAGGGCGTAGGTATGGAAGAGGAGGAAGATTGGACGGGCTTTCAGGAGGATGAGGATGTGGATGTGGATTTGGAATCTGCTAGGATGAAGTTGGCGCTCGAGGATGGGAATGGAGATGATGATAACGTGGATGTGATTGAGGATGAGGAGGGAAATGTTACTTCTTGCGGTGGAGCGGGTTCTGATAGCGATGGGCTGTACGCTGAGTGAGTGAGGCTGTTGTGGACACCGTGATCTCCGGTATCTGACACTGGGTAGGAGGACGTTGGAGAAATTGCGCGCTGTACAATTAGGTACGTATGCCTCAGAAATGTTATGCGCTCGGCCCGTTGGGTAGCAGCTAGTTCGGATTCTTATTCTCTCGACTCTCTGGATGTCTCTTTGGAGATTAAGTTTTGTTGTATAGTAAGAAACCAACTGTCAATACGTGGGTTGATACATATAAATCAATTTATAGTGCTGCCTGGGTCCCTATGGGTCTATGAACACTGTAAATACATTTAGATGCCGCAGGTAAAACTTAGCTAGGGGGTCTAGACCCCCTTTCTAGTAAAATCCCGCCTTCTCTTTCAACCACCCTCGATTCCTTTCTATGCGGCTCATCGGCCACTTCTGCTCAGGTCTGTGCTGCCATTATACGACAGCGTCTTCCTAGCACACCTCCTCGAGGGGTTGGAACGGTTTCCACCCCTCCATCTCCTCCTCCTCAATCTCCAGTGCCACCTTGAATTGGGCCAGCACGTTTATCCGCAGCAGCCACTGGGCGGTCTTTCCTGCGGCCTTCTTGTTATTGACTACCCTGCGGATATCAGTGGTTCGCGTCTCAGCTAGGAGATAGGCCCTCTGTTCCCTCAGTTCAGGGCAGTATAGTACAATGTGGTCTAAGGTTTGTCTGTTAGCTCCACATGTGCACCCGGGTAGGATCCCTGGAACTCCGATCCTCGCTAGCCATCCGTATAGCCCCAAGATCTCCGACCGTAGGAGGAAGAGGGCGGTTGCGGCGTGCTTTGGGAGTTTCTCATAGAGAGCTAGTGGTGTTTGTTCCCACTTGGTTCTCCATGTGGCTCCTTGGGAGGTGATGGCTATGGCCTGCCATCGCTTTTTCCATTGCTCAGCGAAGTGTGAGTCGATTTCCTTCTCGACGTTGCTCATTCTTGACTTTTTCCGGGTTGTTGGCCCAGCTCCAGCTTGTCTTCTCATCTGTCGATCCTGGATTCTTTTGGCCTCGTCCCGGAGGGCGGTTGTGGCTGTTGGTGGCTTGTCTCCCCTTAGGGCTCTTTGCCTACCTCTCCGTCTCCTTGGGGGCCTTGTTGCGTCCTCCCAGACCTCCTCGGTGGCCTGTTCAATCACCCTCGTGACTGGGCTTATGATTGTAGAGAATGCCCATTGTGTGGCTTGTAGTTCAAGAAATATGTCGATCGGTGGGATCATTGCTTCTCTTTCGATGATTGCTGCTGGCGTTCTCTTGTACGCCCCTAGGATCTGTTTCGCACATTTATTTTGGATAACCCCAAGGGCTTTCACCTTAGTCGGGCTAATCTTCTCGCCGTCTTCGTCAATGGACCAGATTTGCGACCCGTATGTCATGATCGGTCGGGCTACCGCTGTGTAAAGGAGTCTGGACTTGCGTACGGCTGGGCCCCAGACTGATGTCACTACCCGGCTAAGGGACTCGAAGGACCGTAGCCCATTTGCCTGCACCCTCTTGATGTGGTCTGTCTATGATAGTGTCTTGTCAAGGTAGACCCCTAGGACTCTCAGCGACGTGACCAACTCCGCGGGGTGCCCCTGGATCTGGACTGTGGACTGACCTGGAGAGTTTCTTTTCTTTGTGAAATGGATCATTTGGTATTTCTCTGGAGCGAATCGAGCACCTGTTTCCGCAGCCCATCGTTCACACTTCTCATGTGCCCTGGTCAGCCTTATGCAGTTCTCACCCGCGGTTTCTCCCCACGTGATCAAGGTCGTGTCGTCAACGAACCCGAATCCGAGTACCCCGTCCTGGACATGCTGGAATTCCTGTAGCAGGTCGGAGATAAAGACAAGGAAGAGTGCTAGGGACAGCGTGGACCCTTGTGGGATGCCTGTCTCGGTGTCAAACCATCTGCTTTCAAAGTCTGAGAACACAAGCTTAGTTCTCCACCCGGTTAGGAAGGATTGGACCATCTTTTCGATCCACTCTGGGTATCCCATCCGGTGGATGGTTTGGAGGAGTTTTTTATGAGAGACGTTGTCGAAAGCCCCCGCGAGGTCAAGTCCGAGCACGGAGACGACTGGCTTCTTTGCCTTCCATGCCGTTCAAATTGTGTTCACAAGAAGTTCTACCGCTGACAGCGTGGATCTGTTTTCCTCGCACCCATCTGGTTCCATGGAATGAGGCCGTGTTGCTCTGCGGTTTCCATCATTCGGCGTACCACTATCTTTTCAATCACTTTTGCGATAGTGTTTTCGAGTGCAATTGGACGGTAGCTGCCGGGGAGGGTGTAGTCCTTCTTATGCGGCTTCCGAAGCACGGCTGTGGTGGATTCCTTGAGGATTGGGAGGAGTTTACCCTGTTGAAAAATACATGTGATCGTCCTTGCTAGGTCGCAAGATATGATCCCACCTAGGGCTTTGAGGGCCTCGTTTGGGATCATGTCTGGACCAGGGGCCTTTCCGTTTGGGAGTTCCCGAATTATCTCGTATACATCCTTTTCCGTGACCTCGAGCGGGATACGGAGTGGGACGAT